>OZ024673.1:1487760-1846857 GCA_964016965.1 Diacarnus erythraeanus | reverse complement strand
GTAAGACTTTAATGAGAGAACAGGATAGTTATCATGGCACTATAAGCAATAGAGAGGCAGAACAAAGGCTCAAAAAGTATAGTGGAGACTGCTGCTACCTCACTTGTTACAGTAAAGACAATAAGAGTTATATGCTGTCAGTACGTCGGAAAAGGGTAATAAAAAACATTCTAATTGATGTTCGAGATGGAAAGTGCAACATTCATGATGAAACCAAAGTGTTCGATGATATCACTCAAATGCTTCAATACTATGAACTAAACAAACTGGATAGACTTAGAAACATCGGGAAACAGTTTACAGAAGATGACTATGATGCTTCAAGGAATTCGTGCATAGTTTTGTAAGATGACTTGTATTTTGCCATGTGTGTCAACTTCATCACAAAATTTAATGAATGAATGTAATTAATCAATGATGCATGCATAGTTCAAAGTACATGTTACAGTTTTGAGATGAACTCAGCATTAGCTTACATAGCTACTTACACTACTACATTTTGTAGATAAACTATATTATATACACATACATAATTATAAATTATAAGGAAGTTTTTGACTATCCAATTTAGTTAGCTAGTGGGAGGTGAAGGAAATGAACTGATATTTAAAAGACGAGCAGCAAACTGGTCAGATCTTCATTAATCCACGAAATCTCTAAATACAGCTAGATATACATTGAGCTTAAGGTCTTAGACTGAGAAAATGACTCTCACACAGTGGACTCCATGGTTATATTATACCAGGGGCTGATCCAGGGGGATGAATAGTGTCACCCCCCACCCCCCAACCCCCCTCTACTTGATATTCATAATTTTCATATGGGGAAAATAGACATTGGTAGCTATCACCAAGAAGAAAACTATTTAATTTCACAAACTTAGCTACGCCCATGAAAATTAAGTCACTCCTTTTAAGAATTTTCTGGATCAGCTACTGCACACACTTAGCTATAATGAATTTGGTACCAATATCTTTTACCACAATGGTCATAATAAGTACATAATGAACATATAATGAATATTATAATAATAATAATAATAATAATAATAATAATAATCAAATTCCAGTACCAGGAGAGCTTGACTTGATAAAATTATAAGCAGCCTGCATGGAATAGGACATATTGGTATGGAATAGGGACATTGGTATGGAGTGGGGACAATCACACATTGGTATAGAATTAGACAATCACATTGGTATGGAGTGGGGACAATCACACACTAGTATAGAATGGGGACAATCACATTGGTATGGAATAGGGGCAATCATGCATTGGTATGAAATAGGGACAATCACACATTGGTATGGAGTGCAAACAATCAGGTGGATTGGGACATTACAATATAAACCATTAGCTACCTATAATAATAATATTGTAGTGTTTTTGCCCCCAAACAATGTTGAACATTTTTATTAAAACTCGAGATCAATACACACAGATTTTTAACTCTAAAAGACACACAGTTTAACACCAAATAAAGCCGGCTGCCCCCAGAGTGCATGCCTGTGTGATTGCACAACAGAAAATGATTAAGGAAGTAAAGACAGTACAGTATATTAATATAGGCATTAGTTAGCTACTCAGACTAAATGCATTTCAGAGGCTAAATTTTTGTTGCTAGAAAATTTTTGTGGGACCTTCTATAATCACACACACAAAAAAGATTCTTAAAAACACTGTTGTATTAGTTAACTAAAACTAAAACTAAAATGGATAATAGTTCAGTAATTTCTTCACTACTAAAACTAAACTAAACTGTAGTTCACTTACTTGCCAAAACTATAACTAAACTATTTACATCATATTGCACCAAAAACTAAACTAAAACTAATGAGAGCAGAGGTTGAATCTAATATTAGTTGAGCACACCTCCAGCTGATAATTATTGTATTAATGTTTGAAGTTAACAAGCAACGTTCATCCCATGGAAGCAAAAAATTACATTTCCAACTAACTTAAACTATGATTATATAAGTTGATTGCCCCAAAATAGCTACCATGGTCTTGTAACTAACTAAAACTAAACTAAAAGAAATACCAGGCTCTTGTAACTAACTAAAACTATACTAAAATGTTGTAAGATTCCAATAACTAACTGAAAAATAACTAATAGTCCAAAACTACTAACTAAACAACAGTACTTTGTTAATATTTCCTGGAGTCTCTGTAATCACAATTTTCCACATGAAAATAAGCAGGAAAATATATCATAGTACATCAGGCCTGACACACAGCACTTTGTTCCATTCATGCCATAACCAAAACATCTCTAATACCACAAAAAGTACAAAAACCAGAACATGAGTGACATGTGGCTAGCTTATCAATACTTACGTCAGCAATAGCTTTACATTGTAGTTACATTCACTTCATGTATTTGTAGGACCTACTAACAAGAATATGGAGAGGACTTTGGTTCTTCCGAACCTTATCCCTTTCCATATAAGGCTATAGTTTCCTCTAATTCCATTTTAAGGTAATGAGAATAGTTATTTTTACCTCATATGTTACTAAAGTGTACTCATCCTCTG
Source organism: Diacarnus erythraeanus (assembly GCA_964016965.1). Lineage (NCBI taxonomy): Eukaryota > Metazoa > Porifera > Demospongiae > Poecilosclerida > Podospongiidae > Diacarnus > Diacarnus erythraeanus. Next base: position 1,844,323 of record OZ024673.1, on the reverse strand, counting down.
GTTGAGTGTGGGCAAAGTCCGTGAGAAAATGAAGATATGCTCCAAGATGAGGAACACTAGAGTATATGTATAACAGCTATGATAATATCTGTATGAATCACAGGTCATCAAGGGGGGAGATTAGAATAGGAGTTTAAAGAGGTGTCCTCATTTCAAGTGATTGGAATAGAGGAGTTCCACTGTATACAGAGGTGTCCTCATTTCAGGGGTTGGAATAGAGGAATTCCACTGTATACAGAGGTGTCCTCATTTCAGGTGATTGAAATCACTGTATACAGAGGTGTCCTCATTTCAGGGGGTTGGAATAGAGGAATTTCACTGTATACAGAGGTGTCCTCATTTCAGGGAGTTGGAATAGAGGAATTCCACTGTATACAGAGGTGTCCTCATTTCAGGGTGTTAGAATATAGGAGTTCCACTGTATACAGAGGTGTCCTCATTTCAGAGTGTTGGAATAGAGGGGTTCCACTGTATACAGAGGTGTCCTCTGTTTCAGGTAGAAACCATGCACTCACTTTGCTTTGACTAAAATATAGACTATTGCAGGCAGCAAGAAATCTCCACTGAGATGCTCAATCTGTACAATTATATATACATGATTTATGAGTGACCAGAAATACAGTAACTAACAGCACTAAGTTGCTTGAAGGCCATCTTAAAATGATCCAAGAACTCTCCAGGAGTGAACAGAGAGCTGTGAATGATTATCTCATTTACAATTAAAATTAATATCTATAACCATTTCTTACTTGATGACTCTAAGAGTGCAAGACGATTCATCTAATCCCTATAAAGACACCATCATAACAATGAAAATAACATTACAATGGAGTTTTGGACACAACCAGTTATACAGAGGTGGCCTGTTTATATAGTGGAACCTGTATATAAATGGTCACCCTTGAGACACAACCAGCTGACTGTTATACAGAGGTGGTCTGCTTATACAGTGGAACCTGATATAGTGGTCAACCTTGGGACACAACCAGTTGGCTGTTATACAGAGGTGGTCTGCTTATACAGTGGAACCTGTATAGTGGTTACCCTTGAGACACAACCAGCTGGCTGTTATACTTCTTATACAGTGGAACCTGTATATAGTGGTCACCCTTGGGACACAACCAGTTGGCTGTCATACAGAGATGGCCTACTTGTACATTGGACGCTGTACATGTGGTTACCCTTGAGACACATCCATACATCTTTGAGAATCAACCTTATAGATGTAATTCGATACACATCCTACAATATAATCTAATACTGAAATCACCTTAATTATGTCTCCATCAGCAGATTTTCCTACCAGTTTGGCACACACATGGCTATAAGAAAATATCCGTAAATCCGCAGTAATGAAGTTCTTTCTTCACAAACTTACTCAGGGAATCGAATGTAGCGTACTAATCTGTCATCATCCATCTCCTTGAAGAAGTCAATACCTTTCTGGTAGATTATGTCATGGTTGTCATGGTGAAGGACGTAGAGGTTGATGAGGGTAGGGAAGAGACGAGTGAATACTAAAGAGTGCAGGAGACCATAACCTGAGATCACAAGGGAATTATTATAGTTTAACACCAAAAAAATAAACAAATATTCCCTTAATCTTCTCAAAACTATGGAAATAAATATACTACTAGAAAGCTTATTTCAAGAGCTATATTTTGGTTCCAAAATCAACTTCATAGTAGGCTGCATTCTGGAGTTATAAGGTCAAATATGCATGCATCATCTGTACATTTTGGAGTGTAATTTTACTAAAACTGAAAAAATAAAGACATTTGCAACTACAGAATTGGCCTTATTATTATGATGTCTGACTTCCTTTAACTAAACATCTTTCCTCCTCAACCAACTTTATATGTCCCCTTCTCCATTAAAATACAGTGTGTACATTAAATTACCAGAGTCAATAGAGACGTAATCATCAGGATCACCGTCAGGGGCTTCCTCAGTCCGACAGTATCCATAACATGAGAGGTTCTTGTCCTCATTAGATAAAAATGGGAAAAGAATTCTAAAAAAGAAAGACATGATCATCTAATTTTTGTGAATAGCTAATTTTGCACTAGATTAGCCAATTGAATATATAGTAATATAGTAACGAACCTGAGAATATTTTTAGCTAAAAAATTAAACAGTATATAAGGAGTTCCACTGTATACAGAGGTGTCCTCACTTCAGGGGGTTGGAATAGAGGAGTTCCACTGTATACAGAGGTGTCCCCATTTCAGGGGGTTGGAATAGAGGAGTTCCATTGTATACAGAGGTGTCCTCATTTCAGGGGGTTGGAATAGAGGAGTTCCACTGTATACAGAGGTGCCCTCATTTCAGGGGGTTGGAATAGAGGAGTTCCACTGTATACAGAGGTGTCCCCATTTCAGGGGGTTGGAATAGAGGAGTTCCACTGTATACAGAGGTGTCCCCATTTCAGGGTGTTGGAATAGAGGAGTTCCACTGTATACAGAGGTGTCCTCATTTCAGGGGATTGGAATAGAGGAGTTCCACTGTATACAGAGGTGCCCTCATTTCAGGGGGTTGGAATAGAGGAGTTCCACTGTATACAGAGGTGTCCTCATTTCAGGGGGTTGGAATAGAGGAGTTCCACTGTATACAGATTGAGGTGTCCTCATTTCAGGGGGTTGGAATAGAGGAGTTCCACTGTATACAGATCGAGGTGTCCTCATTTCAGGGGGTTGGAATAGAGGAGTTCCACTGTATACAGAGGTGTCCTTATAGTGGAGTTCCACTGTATACAGAAATTTATTTAAGAAGGTTGTAATAGAGGTGTTCCCACTGTATACATACTTCTAGTGAAAAAATTTATCCTGTGAAAATAATAACAAGCAAAATTAATACTTTTATTGTGGCCCCACCCCCATGATTCCATTCCATATGATCAATACCTAACTATTCCATGTATCCTCTGTATAATAGAGTGTGTTTCAGCGATTGCGTGAGGAAGGAGAAACTTGCTTGCACCAATCCCCCCATAAGACAACATGTACACCATCTCTATTCTGTTCATCAATACACCCAGAGGATGATCACGAGTGTTAAACGCCTTATCCACATAATTCTGTATGCCTGTTCTGACATCATCCGGGCCCACTTCTGCCTCCATGTCACTCTGTTTATCTTTGACCGATGATTCAGGCTGGTTTTTGCCGTCCAAACAAGTAGGTTTCTCAGAAAAATCAGCATGGGGGGAGTAAGGGGGAACATTTATTCGATAAGAGAGGCCTGAAGGATATGAACAACACAAAGAAGTGGATTCATCAAGGTTAATAGGACGAGTAATATCTGGCCGAAACTCTTCGGTATTATTAAAAACACTAGATGCTAAAGATTCCTCGGATGGTGCACTCCCTACAGTGCTTCTTATAGTAGTCAAGAACTCTTCATTTCTGGACATGGACTTCGCAGAGGTTAGAGCCCGAGCTCTCTCCAATGGTATGAGCTGGACAGGAGTTTTCACAGTTTTGCCATGAATGCCACCTATTAACGAGTTTGTTCTACGTGGATGGAAAGTTGGAGTTATTGAAGCAGATTGATGAACAGACAAAGATCTTCTATTGAAGGCATCAGAAGCAAGCTTGTTCCATGCAGAAAAGACATCGTTTGCTGCATCTCCAGTCATTCCAAGTGAGATTTCACAACTTCTGAAAATGTCTATCCATTTGTTACATGCTAGTACCGTACAGTTCCCAATGCGTCTGTCTAACTTCACTATTCTAAATTTAAAAAATAATAATAAATAAAATTTAAAAAAAATACATACTACTATAATAATCATTAAGAATGGCATACAGTAAACTCCCTCCATTCTGGAAACCTTAAGAAAAGTCAAAGTGTCCAGATTAGAAAGATGGCCTCATTTCAGGGAGTGAAGTTTTATTTATTTGGTACATATCCAAGCATCCTTAATTGATACAGAGATATCCTCACTTCAGAATAGAGGAGTTCCATTAGCTCTCAGAGAGAGAGAGGGAGAGAGATTTAGTTTAGGCCAATGCTAAACTCTAAACATTTGTTAACTATGGCATAGCTTCTCACTTTTCTCACATGTGACTCCATAGAAGTAATATATACATAGCTATGTAGTCTGGCCATGCATTGATGATTAAGTTGCTCAGATTAATTCTATAACTCTGTTTTGGGTTTATCAAATGATATTCATAGCTCTAAACTACACTGCAGAAGTAAAATAACTTCATAATGGAGCTACCAATTGCTCTAGAACTTGGAAGATAGCTACTATGGCAATAGGAAAAGCCATGAATATTTCCTCTCTTAACACTAATAATCCCAAGTTACCACATATTGGGGGGGTTGGGTTAATGACAGGAAGTGATATAATCTTAATTATAGTTTACAGAAATATGCTGAGTGATATACTAGTTTAAACTTGAACTGCCTGTATCAATATGATATTACCTACACGGATGAATCAAAGTGGATATAATAGATGCTTACTGTAGTTCAGATATAGAGTCCTTGTGCTCAGACAGTCTCTGAGTGCTGTCTTTGAGGACACCTTTAACAATCTCAATCTTCTTTGTCCAACTTCCTGAAAATGTCCCATCAATCGTTGTACCATTGTTAAGTGTCAAGGTCCCCTAGAAATTTAATTTGTAACACTCAATGCAGAACAGTTTCAAGCTTAATGTTTTTATTATACTCTCCAAAAGCAGAATAAAAGACCGAACTGACCAAAATAGCAATGTCATAGAAAACTCTTTTCCTGCTCTTTCATTTGAATGAACAGAATTTGTCTTAAAAACATTATAGGGGAGTTATGTCATATATATCGGAATATAATATACTCTATATGTCATAGTAATTATAACATGAATGAATAATGAATGAAAATGATAATGTTTTCCGTTCTTTTTCTTAGGTGCATGACAAATACAATTTCAGGACAATTAGTGTCAAAGTTTCCTAGAAATTTAACTCAAAATATTTATCAATTCCTTATTATTTAGGATACCTCAGGACAATTAGTGTCAAGTCCTTCCTCATTATTTAGGATACCTCAGGACAATTAGTGTCAAGTCCTTCCTCATTATTTAGGATACCTCAGGACAATTAGTGTCAAGTCCTTCCTCATTATTTAGGATACCTCAGGACAATTAGTGTCAAGTCCTTCCTCATTATTTAGGATACCTCAGGACAATTAGTGTCAAGTCCTTCCTCATTATTTAGGATACCTCAGGACAATTAGTGTCAAGTCCTTTATGTGAATTCCTCATTATTTAGGATACCTCAGGACAATTAGTGTCAAGTCCTTCCTCATTATTTAGGATACCTCAGGACAAGTTAATGTGCCCTAATTGTTAATTAATTGTTTCTGGGGGGAAAGCTTGCTATTATTTGGAACATACCCCCACAGTGTCTTTACTATAGTGCTATAGGTGTTCATAGTTGGGGGGGGGGGGGTTAGGGGCTTGGAATGGAGGGGGTCCAAAAACAGGACCCCTAATTTGGAGTTCCAAACCTCCCAATGTGGGTATTCTGGAGTAGGAGATTGGAATACAGGATTTTAAAATTCAGGGGGCTAGAGTAGAGGGTTCTAGAAGTGTATAGAGCTAGCCTACCAAAAGATAACCATTCCTGTGTGGTGGTGGGTTTGGTGGTTATGTGAATCCTCATTAGTGTGTGTATGTGTGACACACTTGTTAAATGATATGTACAGAGGAAAGCCTGGCTGTTAATTACCATCTCTATGAACAAAAGGTGAATTGTGAGAGTTGATTCAAGTATTAGCAGATAGCTCTAAGCTAAGGTTGCTAGCTATCTACTCAAAATTGCTTAACTAGCTACAAGAGAGATCTTCCTGACAGGAGTAGTACTCTAGAATACTCAAGACACAGTTCATGATGATGGATACTCTGAAGTACAGCTACAACACTTATAAATACTCAGCCTATGTTGTGCCTCTGCTGGTGTTAGGATTTAGCCTGATAGGGGTCTTTGTTGCTGCCTACACTATCATTCTCGTCAGTTGGCCATTCAAGAAGATGGCAAAACTTGCTGATAAAGAAATCTCACCAAGATTGATGGCAGATCTGAGAGGGGCTGGAAAAAAGATACCATGTTGGACTTGCATTTTTGGAGGATTGAAGCTAGTTTACGGACATCAGATTGATGAGGTCGTACATCCATATCCAAATCAGACAAACATTTATAGTATCTGTGGTAGGCATGTACAGCCTTGTTTACTGGTCATTTTGTTCTTGGTGGTTGTGTTTGTGTGCAACTGTACTGTAGTGTCTTTCTGGAGCGAATTTCTGATTGACGAAAGTGCTCAATGTGACCGACACATGGACTGCTTTGCCTTTAATAACTGGGGGGAAATTGTACAACAAGAACCATTGGATAACTGTACCGAATACGAACTAGAAAGTTACGATATACACTGTTTCAGGTTTTCCTTCGACTATGCCGACGCTCTGGGCAATGCTGGTGGTGTGATGATACTAGCATCGGTGGTCATGAATATCCAGGCTGGGCTGTGGATTGGAGCCACCTCTCAACAAAGAAAGTGTCTCTGGTATCTAGCTGTGGTGGGTGTGATCACGATGAATATCATCATTGAAGCTGTTCTCATTGCAATTCTAATTATGGTTCAGTTTGTGCCGCTCTTCCGGACACGAATAACAAGTTCTGACAGGAGTTCAGTACAGTTTTACACCTACTGGGCCACATTCTTATGTGCTTTTACCATATCTGGTCCAATATTTATCGTATTCTCAAAGAGACTAAGACGAGATATAATGGTGGACAGAGAGGAACAACGGCATTTAAGTATAAATTCCAAAGCTATGCGTATGGGCAACTCGGCTGGGAACATTAGTTCAGAGTTGGACTGTGAACTAAATTAATCTGACTTATGAAACATCCCATGAACACACATAGGTTTATAGGGTGTAATGATAGCTCATAGCTTATCTTTGAGTGTGAGTAAAGGCAACATTTCCTGTTTATTAGTAGAACTTATAATGCATAAAAGATACATTGGGATCAGGTCTACTGTCTCTTGTGGTACAGTGGGAACCTCTGAATAAAGGACACGTTGGAATCAGGTCTACTGTCCCCTGTAGTATAGTAGAACCTCTGAATAAAGGACACATTGGGAGCAGGTCTACTGTCCCTGTAGTACAATGGAACCTCTGAATAAAGGACACATTGGGATCAGGTCTACTGTCACTTTGTAAGGAGGCTGTCCTTATCTTGGAAGTTAACTTACACACTAAGTTAAACCGGATGGTACAATTTTAGCACAGAAGTTGTCCTTTAATTTAGAAGTTCTCCTTTAATTTAGAAGTTCCTTTATTCTATTTTAAAACACTGAAAATTTTCTGTTATACTAAATACATCATATACTCCATTAGTCCAACCCTTTCTAAAAGTTTACTCTAATATTGATCATCTTACCTTTCCTGCAAGTTTCAAATCAGGTCCCAATTTCCCGATGAAACATCTTCCATTAGGATCAATGACGAAACCATCATTACCCGGCTGTTAGGAGGAAGAATGGACGTATCAGTATTTTAACCCTTCATTCTATTAACGCTTACACTTATGTTTCCACTAGCAAAGACAGCTTCGAAGTACGTACCAGTAGACGTGACCACCATTCCTGGACCACACCTCAAATCATCCAACCACATGCCCAAGTAACGCTCGTGACTAGGAAGGAAAGGGGAAAGAGATTGTTGGGGGGGGGATATAAAGAGAAGGGAGGGAAGAGGAAGAGAAGGGGAGGGGAAATGAAAGAGGACGGAGGAAAGAGGAGGAAGAGAGGGGGAGGGGAGATGAAAGAAGGAGGAGGAGGGGAAATGAAGAGAGGGGGAGGGAAAATGAAGGAGGAAGGGAACACTGAGTGTTATACAGAGAAACACTGAGTGTTATACAGCGGTGGTACAGCAGTGGCCTGCTGAACACAGAGTGTTATACAGAGAAGCACTGAGTGTTATACATATAAACACTGAGTGTTATACGGAGGTGGCCTGCTGAACACTTTAGGATTTTTATTACATAGATTTATTGCCTAATTACATAGCAATCTTCAGCAGGCCACTTTTGTATTTCTGTACTGTAAACAGTTTACTGAATCAATCTCTCACTTGATTTTATCTTCATATATGCCATAACCATTTCTCTTATCTGCTTTCCAACTTCCAATGTAGAAAGAACCATGTTTTGATGATTCCTCGATTTTACCAAATCCAGATCGTAGTCCATTGGACCACTGACCAGAGTACACGTGTCCATTAGAATATCTACATAAAAATAAACATTTTGCTGTGTATCACTAAAATATTTATATATTACATTTTAAATGAGTTAATTAATAGTATTTAATATCACTATATCACTATAATTTCTATCACTATTAGAGAGAGAGAGAGAGAGAGAGAGAGAGAGAGAGAGAGAGAGAGAGAGAGAGAGAGAGAGAGAGAGAGAGAGAGAGAGAGAGAGAGAGAGAGAGAGAGAGAGAGAGAGAGAGAGAGAGAGAGAGAGAGAGAGAGAGAGAGAGTTGGTTGTTCAATATCACAAGTATAACAGTATAGAATGTAAAATTTTGTCATTTAGCCATTATTTTATAGCTGTTAAAAATGATACCTGATGAAAATATAAAGTGGTTTCTCTATGGAAATTCAAATTAATGGTAAGGGGTCTATCAGGACATGACCAAGTGGCCTGAGAGGTGGTCTTTTAAAGGGGTGGTCTGATTTGATGTACTCGTTGAAATAGAGAGGTCCCACTATAGTACACAGAGGTGTCCTCATTTCCAGGGTGTAGAGTTCCACTGTATACAGAGGTGTCCTCATTTCAGGGGGTTGGAATAGTGTATACCGAGGTAATCTCTTATCTCTACTAAAGTATCTATATACAACACCACAATACAACCCTTCTCACTTCATCTCTCCCTGTCCCTCCATCATGCCATTCCTGAACTCTCCAATATACTTCTTGCACGTGTCCTTATCATAAAACCAATGCATTTCTCCTTCTCCATGAAACCTTCCCTCTCTAAACTCCCCCTTGAAATGGACACCAGTTGACTCCTGAGTGAACTCCCCTCTATACCCCAGAAGGAAAAAAAAGAGAAAAATAGTTAATTAACTCCATTATAAACATCTTTAGCTATACTTCTTACATTCCAGAGGGCTTGGCATTTTTCCATTGACCTTTGAACTTTCCATCCTTCATTTCAGGTAAGGTCTTGAAAGTGTATTCCAAGCAATCTCGAGTTTTTAGTAGCTCAAGTTTTGTGTCGAGATTAAGATCACTATAAAAATATAGAGGAGAGGGGACAAGATTGAACAAACAGACAAACAATTAAACAAACAAGTAGACAAACAATTAAACAAACAAATAGACAAACAATTAAATTGGTTCATGAAGTCACAGTATTACAGTGACATCTCTGATAAAGGACACTCTGAATAAGGACCTCCATACAAAAAGAACACTTGTCCTGTCTCTCACCAGTACTAATAGTGTATTATATTACCTAAGGATAACCTCTATATAAAGGACAGTTTCCAAGGTCCCAATGTGTCCTTTATAGAGAGGTTCCACTGTATTATTATAATATTCTTACCCTCTTCCAGGGACAAACTGCTGTATATTCAATAGCATACCAATGTAGTTGGCTATTGTAGTGACCCACTTGGTCTACAGTGATCAATACAGAATATAATTAACTACATGTTAGAGGCATAGTGGGTCACTGTGTCTTCAATGGACACTTCCCTAGGGTAGTTAAGGCATAGTGGGTCCCTATGTCTTCAATGGACATTTTATCAAGATAAAAGAGAGGTAAAAACTGAGAGGAGGAAAAGTCATGCATAGGATAGACTAATAAAGGGAGAGAATGTAGTAGAGAGACCTTATGGATCAGCTCTTTGCACTGTAACTCCATATTGTTGTCTGGAAACACCAATCGAAATGAAGACCTGGAAAATTTTGGGGGTCAAAAAAAATTTTTTTTTTAAATTAAACATACATAAGTATATGTATGCTAAACAACAACAACAACAACAACAACAACAACAACAACCTAATCCTAGACCTAGCCTAACCCTAGTCTACAACAACAACACATGATATTAGTAATAATGTAATTAGGAAAACTATTGGTTAGGAACTAGGGTTTTACAAATTATGCTCATTTTTTTTGTGATTATGCTATTCCAGCAATGCTTGTTTTTACTGCTATTATGCCACAGGAAGTATGCTATTATGCTCCTAATTATGCTTGAATGGTGATTGTGTACAACCTGGTTTTGATTACTTTGAGAATAAGTTTTGGACAGAGTTCTTGCCTATAGTCAACGCTTTCAAGGCAGCTAGGTTTTTCAAGGTTACTGAGTTGAAACCAACAGCTTCTAGTATTTATGAATTAAAGGTCTTTTCTTTTTTGGAAGATGTCATTTTGAACCTGAAGGCAGAGTTAGCTGAGTATCTTGGCTTAGCAGTAGGCGTCACCAAGATTGATATTTTTGAATGGTGGTTGAAGAATGAAGAAAAGCTACCACACTGGGCTGCAGCATATAAGAAAATCATTTTGTGCCAGCCATCCTCTGCTGCAACAGAGAGAGTTTTCAGTATTATGAAAAGTTCATTTAACAGTGAGCAGAATCTTGCCTTAGAAGACTACATGGAAGTATCTTTAATGTTACAATGTAATAAAAGAGACTTTTTTTTGTTCAAATTGCCGGCCTAAAAATGTCTTATTATGCCAGCAAAATGTTTATTATGCCAGCAAAATGTTTATTATGCCAGCATTATGCTTTTATGCTTTGGCAGTCAATTATGCCAGCATAATTTGTAAAACCCTATTAGGAACACACCACATTCCATTAAACACACATTACTACCAGATACCATGTATGGAAATTGTTTATTTAGACTATCTGATACAGCAAGAGAGAGAGAGAGAGCTTGAAAGATGCTAGTGTTGGTTATGAGTTCCAGAAGAATGTGAACAGAGAATGTTTAAAAGAAATAGAAGGCAGTGGTAAGTCAGCTAAGTGGCTAACTATCTATCTCTTAATGGGTAGACGCATTTGAACAGGGCTGGTGACTTGAGACTGCAAGGTTTTGAGGACCAAAGAAATAGGATGGATGAGTATAGACTTTCTCCTAGTATTTTCATAAAGTATGGTGCAAGGTCATGTGAGTTTAACAGATTACTGTATGAATATATCTTCATTGTATCCAAACTGCCATTAGATAACTCTAGTGAAGGCACACGTGTATTAGGTTAGTGAGACTCTCACTGTGTGCTAATATACTGTACAGTAGAATAGTGTGGCATTGACTTCAATAGATGAGGATGACCTCTATGAAATCATGAAAGAATTAACGGCTGGGCCATCTCTGGCTTCCAAATTACAACCAATAGGCCTGGCTCTGGGCCTACGACAATCAACATTGGATGATATACAGCATGGCAGCTTTGATTTGGATAGCCAACTCAGGAAAATGGTGATCGAGTGGCTGAGGAAAAACTATGATGTGGAAAGATTTGGTGAGCCTACTTGGAAGAGACTGGCAGAAGCAGTGGGAGATAGAGCTGGTGGAGGGAACATGGCACTTGCTTATACTATAGCTGAGAATCATTATGGTATAACACATTATTATAATGAACCACCCTTCTAATCCAATCCACTGAAATGAGGACACCTCTACGTACAGTAAAACTCCTTTATTCCAACCCCATGAAATGAGGAAACCTCTGTATACAGTGGAACTCCTATATTCCAAACTCCTTAAATGAGGACACCTCTGTATACAGTGGAACTCCTCTATTCCAACCCCCTGAAATGAGGACACCTCTGTATACAGTAGAACTCCTCTATTCCAACCTCTAGATATGAGGACATCTCTATATTAAGGACACTTGGATATGTCACAAGTTGTACATTAACAGAACTTCACCTCTGAAATGAGGCCATCCCTCTAATCAAATTTGTCCCAAGGTGTCCAGAATAGAGAGGCTCCACTGTATATTCAATTTACGTATAACAGAGAAAGAATGTTGTTTTTTTTTTTGGCATTTAAGAGATGGTGGAGACAGAACAAGAACGTTAAGCCAAACATCTCAGATATCTCAAACAGAACAGATACCTAAGCTATGGTAAGCAGGAACAGATCCATGGGGTGGGAGATAGGTGGATCAGGACCTTCCCTTTTGATATCAGCACAGGAGAGGGCACATCCTTCTCTCAAGCCCTATCCCCTCACTGTGAACTTATAGTCATATAGTTGGCATATCCTACTTAGACCCCCTCCTTTCAAAATTGCTGGATCTGCCCCCCCTTTCTAGTAAGATACGATACATGGTTATAGTGTATCTTGTAGACTGGGCTTAACTAATGCATTGTGAATTGTTATAAATCCAGTCAATTGAGACTTCTAACATTTCTTTCAGGTACTTTTGCTGCTGCTGTTGTTGTTTCGGAAGAAAGAATGATCAGTTAGGAGCCATTCGTTATAAAAAGTATGCACATATGCACACTATTATAAATATAATTAATAAGACAGTGCTAAATATGGCTTTACCACTTACTATTACAACAGTTTTAAATATGGCTTTGTGGCTTTGTTACTCCTGCACAGTAGATTAAACACTACTACACTTTCACTTCTGTATGACAGTTGGGTGAAGAATCACAAGCTTGGCACTACCTTACATAGCCCAACTAGATTTAGGTACCTCAAGCTTCTCCTTATCTTCAATGTACCACATGAGAAGTTATTCTAAAAAAGGACTTAACATTGAATTTATGCTGTTAAGTTTACTACATATCTACATAGGGTTGAGTTTCTTAAACCAGTGGTAACTCTGGAATGGAATGAGATAGAGACATGATTTTAGCTTTAAAATGTTCTTAAATCTATAACAATACCTTCTATATCCCCATATGTTTAGATTTGATTTTCAATTGATCATATAAAATATGAACATTTTGTGGATGTTTGGTATTCAATATTGGCTAAGATAGATCAGTCAACATTTTCGGAAGATTCATTTCAACTTTAGAAACTTTTCAATTAATAAAATTCTGAATTTAAATTTTTGTGGGTTTTTAAAATTTCCATAAAAATAATTATAAGCACAAAAATTTCTAATTAAAGAAATTTTTGTTAAGAGGGGGAGAGGGGGATAGCATGAAGATTATATGAAAATTTCAGAAATTGTGGTACAGTGGAACTTCACTTATAACCTCAGCTATATAAATTCCAAATTAATGATTTTCATTGTGAATTTGCTGTGCATTAAATAGAACACTGCTTCCACTGGAAATGTATTACTTCACATGTGTTTGAATGGACTAGTGCTGGGTCCATATAACTGAGGTTCCATTGTATATTATAGACTAGTGCCAGTCCCATAGGATCTGTATAACTGAGGTTCCATTGACTAGTGCCAGTCCCATAGGATCTGTATAACTGAGGTTCCATTGTATATTATAAACTAGTGCCAGTCCCATAGGATCTGTATAACTGAGGTTCCATTGTATATTATAAACTAGTGCCAGTCCCATAGGGTCTATATAACTGAGGTTCCTCTGTAGTTATATTTTATATGTGCAGTTACCAGAGTTTTTCGACCATAACATTAACAGAACCTGATTCATTTGAATCATCGATAGCTGCTCCTGAATGGCGGCTAAAGGGCATCGTTGAACACCCCAGTTACCATGGAGCCATAACTGGGAAAGAAGCCATGGTATTACTCAAGAAACATGGCAGTGACTGCTACCTTTTAAGATACAGTAAAATTCAAGATAAATTCATGATTTTAGTATTTAAAAGAATAAAAGGAAAAGAACTCTGCTCCCAGTTCCAGCTAATCGTCACAGAGGGGGAAGATAATAATCGGTATGAAATTAAAGGGGCAAAGAAAGAATTTACAAGCATTTCTAGATTACTGGAGCACTACCAATGTCATCCAATTAGTCCAAAAATAAACAGACTTGGAGATATATGTGTTAAAAATAGTAAATAATTATTATTATGAAATTAATTCACAGTTATTGTATTATGAAGAGGTACATCAATCTTTGATGGTAGCTACTACAATTAGTGGTCAAACTTCAGGCTATTGAAAAAGTCACTTCCTGTCTATTATGGTAGGAGGGGCAAAAAAAACATTACAGTCTATTAATACTAGTACAAAACAATGCAGTAGCAAGTTAGTCTGTTCTTAAAGTCTTCAAGTTAGTAAGTGTCTATCCTTAAACTTGAGCTAATAGTTCCAGTAAGAGGTAAGCTATGCTCTACTCTACCTGGATAATGTTATTCTCTGTATCTCAGGTATAAGACCATGGCATCAGGTAGAGAGAGAAGCTCTATAACAAGCCTAACATCACAGACCTACGAAAGAGGTATAGCAATGTGTGGCCTGTATAGATGGTTAAGTTGAAAGGGTCTAAGCTGGGAGGATTCCAATGATAAAGGCTTTCTGGTATGCATGCTCCTCAAGAAGGAAAGGTTTTCAAAATGGAATCAATTCAAATGCTATCATGTATACACAAATTGAAATGGATGAGGCATTTATAAATGCAGAATTAACAGCTTCTTCACATCTCTATGGAGTCAGAAACAAACATTGTATACAGTAGATAGTAGGTTACTGACGATAAGATGTATCTCATCTCTCATTATCTACAGCCAGAGATTTTGATAGCTAATGTTGACAGTGTTGGCAGGTAGCATTGATGATTTCAACCTTAAATTCCTGGTCCAGCTAGTTAGACTTTCTGATGACCAGAGAAGTTGGAACATGTGTAATGCCTTTCTGCTTAGAGATTGCTGAGAAAAAGCCAATAGAAGACTAAATTCATAGCTGCTTATACACATTTCTATATATATTATATATTATATATACTTAATTATAGAATTGGACGAGAGGCTTACTGAATCCTATGATGGAAGGCATCTATTGGATTGGCTGGATGAAGCAACTCCTCAATGGCAACACATTGGTGTACAGCTAGGTCTAAAAGGCCATGAGATTAATACGATAAAACAGGGACATCCACATGATCCTAAAATGTGCTTTCATGGAGTGATAACCAAGAGGTTACAGAAAGGAGACTTAACATGGGAAATCTTGCTACAAGCTTTAGAATCAGACACAGTGGGTCTTTATCAACTTGCCTCTAAGATTTATAGAAGGCTGAAAGGTTAGTTGGTCATTTTACTTGAAGTTCATATTGACCTCAAGTCATTATTTAGGCCTTCTCACTCTTCTATCAGTACATATCCATTGTGTATATATTATAGATAAGCTTTAAGCTTTACTATTTTGTAGTCACCTATAAATAGCCTGATCAAAGAGCAGCATATACTGTTTGAGTGTTGTGATACATGGTATAGTGGAACTTCACTTATACAGGCTCAAATATTCATTGCTAATTTACTATGGAATACTGCTTCTGTTCAAAACGTATTATATATAATAATAATAATAATACAGACCAGTGAACCCATAGAATCTGAATAATTGAGATTCCACAGTAAATTGATCTCATGTAACACAGAAAGAGTATCTTCAACTCTACCTACTTCTTCCTGGTACAAGTCAAAAGATGGAGGAACAACCTTAAATTATGAACGTAAGTCATAAAGATGGAATATTATAACATGAACATAATCGTAGATTATGTACCCAGGAGTTGGAGGAGGCTCAGAAAACATAGGTAAGTATTCTAACTATCATTGTCAGTAGGCATTGATTGATTCCGTTCAATTATGCTATGTCAGCAATGCTCACCATTCTTAACAATTATGCTGGTATAACTGCTGCTATTTTGCTTCTCTTTATATTCCTCTGAGCATTTGTTATATGTCATCTGGCATGTTCCACAGCCACTGTTATTAACATAGGGGTAGGAAGTTTAGTAAAGAGTGGGGTACATGAATTTTTGGACATGAGTATATAAAATGTTTTCAATCCTATAACAGCTGCTGGTTATTTATCTAAGACAGCTGCTGCTTGTTTATCTAAGAGCCACAATGACTATCTTGTTAGTCATCAGTTGTTGTTGCTTTTTCTAAATTAAATTCTTTTATGCTATAAAATTCTATGCCTTTGTCCATAAAGACACAATTGTAAATATACTTCTTAAAAATCAATACACGTTGATATTTGATTACTTATATACAGAACTGCAGGATCTTCAAAGAAATGATGAAGAATTTGTAAGCATAGCAGACTAATTCCACTATATTTATAGCTAACACAAAATCTCTGGACTATCTTGCTTCCATAACTTTCTTCTCTTCCTTCAAGAATACTATATACTCCAAAGTGTTTACATCTTAATATTATTACTGTTATAATTTTCTTCTCAATATAGGAGGCTAGTATACTCACACGTGCACACAGTGATTTAATGGGAGAGCATGCTAGCTATCATGAAAGTATAGACCACAAAGAGGCGGAACGAAGGCTCAGAAAATACGGTGGAGACCGAAGCTATCTTACTCGTTACAGTAAATATAAAAAGTGTTATGTGTTATCTGTATATCAGAAAGTACCCGAGAAAGAAAGCAAACATTTTAAAATCGACGTTCAAGATGGAAAGTGTAACATTCAAGGAAGGACAGATGTTCGTGATGACATCACTCAGATGCTCGAACACTATGAGAAAAACAGATTGGACCCTTCTTTTAGAAATATCGGCAAGAAATTTACAAGAGAAGATTATGTAGCAGCACAGCGTCTGTCATTATCCATAGAAGAACATCCCAGCTATCACCATAATATAAGTCTTAATGTAGCAGAACAAAGGCTCAGGAAATATGGTGGAGACCGATGCTACCTCACTCGCTACAATGAAGAAGACGAGAGCTATATGCTCTCTGTACATCAGTACAGACCTACACCACGTGTAATAAAACACTTTAAAACTGATATTCGAGATGGAAAGTGTAACATTCACAGGAAAACGGAAGCGTTTGATGACCCAGCTAAAATGCTTGAACATTATGAACGAAGAAGACTGGATAACATCATTAAAGACATTGGAGAAATCTGTACAGAAGATCATAGTAGACCATGGTGCCCAATATTATGAGCAACATTACCTTAGGATTCTACTCTTTAAACAGTGTATAACTAATGTTGATTGGTAGGCAAATGGACTATAATAATTTTTAATTTATTAATGAGAAATAATGCATACTATTTGTTATTATTAAGGAATAGTTGGATCCAATAAAAACAGAGTTAATAGTAGAGTCCTGAGTCTGGTAAAGTATCAGTGTTACATTATTGGTTATTATGGTGGCCAAAAATCAGGCCACAAAAAAATTCATTTCCTGTAGGCGGGGTCAATTGCACAATAAACTACACTGCAGGCTATTGTTGAGTGTAAACATGTAGTAGATGTTCTTAACTTCTAGTCAGTATCTTTGAACATCAGTTCCAGTGAGAGGTAAGCTATGCTCTACTCTACCTGGATAATGTTATTCTCTGTACCTCAGGTATAAGACCATGGCATCAGGTAGAGAGAGAAACTCTCTAACAAGTCTAACACCACAGACCTACGAAAGAGGTATAGCAATGTGTGACCTGTATAGATTGTCTTTCTAAGCTAAGCTAAGGGGATGGGTCTATCTAAGCTTGGAATGTTCCAATGAAGAGTGAGGTATTGTATAGCTATCTGGTGTGCATGATCCTCAAGAAGAAATGGTTATCAATTCATATAGAAATAATCACTTGTTCAAATGCTATTATCAGGGGTGCATACAGCCTAGCCCCCTCCCCCCCTCCAAGTTAGTTAACGATATTGATAAATATCATTTGTACATTCCTGTATATATATACTGTACTGATAATACTGTGAGAGCTAGACATGCAAGTCATAAAAACGATGTAATATAATATTGACACTGTACCATGAATGTATAAAATAACACTTAGTGCCAGTTAGCCCCCCCACCTTCCAAAATTCTGGATCCGCCCCTGATTATGCATACAAAATGGAAACTCATTGAAGTGGATATGAGGTATACAGAAGTAAAAAGTTTATTCACATTTCCAGGGAGTCACAAACAAACATTTGACAACTTGGTGACTACCAGTTTACTGGTAGTAAAGTACCTGCAGCCAGGACTGGTATTGACATGTATTGGCAGGTGACATGGATTAAACAAGCCACAATACTACAGTCATTTATCTGGTGTGGTTACAGAGGGATGATCCCATACATTATCATTATCTGGTGTGGTTGCAGAGGAATGGCCCCACAGTTCTTATAATTTATACAGTGTATTAATTATTTAATTCCAAGTCTTGTATTTTTCTTGAACACTGGAAATTCCTGGGCCAGCTATCTAGACATTCAAATTCAAATGATGATCAGAGAAGTTGGATCATAATTATGTAATGCCTTTCTGCCTAGAGCTTGCTGAGAAAAAGCCAATAGGAGACTAAATCTATAGCTGCTTATACACATCTTATATTATTATATGATTATAGCATTGGACGAGAGGCTTACTGAATCATATGATGGAAGATATATATTGGATTGGCTGGATGAAGCAACTCCTCAATGGCAACACATTGGTGTGCAGCTAGGTCTAAAAGGCCACGAGATTGATACGATAAAACAGGGACATCCACATGATACCAAAATGTGCTTTCATAGAGTGATAACCAAGAGGTTACAGAAAGGAGACTTAACGTGGGAAATCTTGCTACAAACTTTGGAGCTGGATTCAGTGGGTCGCAAACAGCTTGCATTTAAAATTAATGAAAGGCTGAGAGGTTAGTTGTAATTTCTTGATCCTTAAAGAATCTGCCATAAATTTTCAGTTTCCTAAATGAAGTGTCCAAGGTATCGGCTTAGAAACATGTATACTTTGCCAGTTTCATGGCTGATTAGTCAGTTGAAATCATGTGAATGGTCCCTTTCTGAGTGATGAGTATACACATAACCAGTCATGTGAGTATTCCACACTAAATCAATTTGAAACTATTTCCTAGATCCCAATTTAGGACATAGCTATGTCCATGGTGATGGCCGTGTAAAACATACTCATCGCGTAATCACCACTATTAACGGGAGTGAAGTGCAACCTCTACCTAATTTTTCAAAAGAAATAACACATGAACATGGTGCATACCATGAACCCACTGTGCAGAGCAAAAAGAAAACTTCCGCATCTTCTTTGTGTAAATATAGCTAACTTAGTGTTATATCATGTGATTAAAGAGGGTCTTTTACTTCAGCAGGTCAAAATGTTTCAACAGCACAGGCACTCATCTTACCAGCACCACCAGCACCTGACCAGTCTATTGGAGGTACACATAGTTATGTGAAAGAAAATTAATATTGCTCTCTGATGGCCATTACTAGATTGCTGATAAAATACTTGATGGCTATCACTAGATTGCCTGTGTATTGCTTATCTAGCTAATGTACTCTCATGCTTTGTTTGCAAATACATTTTCTTCCTTGGTGATAATGTACCAATGACTGATATGCTTTTTTTTTAAAATGATTTAGGACAGCAGTCAAATGGCATCAACACTGAAGATAAACAAGATGAAGTACCCAGAACAAATTCTAGTCAAAAACAAAAACGAGTAAGTGTTATCTAAGGACAATTTTAATATTAGGTGTCCTCATTTCAAGAAATTCTGATTGTTATGGCTATTTAAAGTAGCTGTAACTCAATTAATGCTTCTTTTAATTCTATGGACTTTAATTCAGGGGGAGACATGGAATATAGGAGGAGGTTTTAACTTATTGAGCAGTTTGCCTTAGTTAACTGTTCATTAAAACCTTGCAGAAACTTAAAGAATACATTTTTAGTACCATATAGCTTAGATCTAAATCTTTCTCTAGGAAAAAGTGCCCACTAGTGTGATCACAATAGCACGTAAAAAGAATGAGCTGATGGGAGAGCATCCCAGTTACCACCAAAGCATAACTGCTGTAGAGGCAGAAAAAAGGCTCAAAAAATGTGGCGATGACTGCTGTTACCTCACTCGCTATAGCAAAAGCAACAAGAGTTATGTGCTGTCTGTATGTCAGAAGAGACCTACACCAGCTATAAAACATTTCGGAATTGATGTTCAAGGTGGAAAGTGTAACATTCGAGGAAATCAGGAAGAAATGTTTGATGATATCACTCAGATGCTTAGAAATTATGAACAAAAGAGACTAGACCCTGCATTTAGAACCATTGGAACGAGCTTTACAGAAGAAAATTACAACTCATCAAAGGGCATTTGTTCAATTTTATGAGATAAACACCACTATCTTAAAAACACAGATTTCTACCATCTCATCAACTATAACTGGCCAACACATTATTGTTAGAAATAAGAAGTTGTATTTCTAGATATTATAAAAGGGAATGGTACCAGTGATAGATATGTCGGCATAGTAGGAATTACAGCCCTAAAATGAGGACACTTCTGTATACAGTGGAACTCCTCCATTCCAACTCCTTGAAATGAGGACACTTCTGTATACAGTGGAACTCCTCTATTCCGACCCCCTGAAATGAGGACACCTCTGTATACAGTGGAACTCCTCTATTCCAACACCCTGAAATGAGGACACTTCTGTATACTCCTCTATTACAACTCCCTGAAATGAGGATACCTCTGTATATAGTGGAACCCCTAGGACACCTCTGTATTAAGGACACTTGGATATGTCCTAAATAACAGCTTGTGTATTAACATTAACCCCTGAAATGAGGCCACTATCAGAACACTATAATTTGTCTCACTGTTACAAATGCCACAAACCTTCCTGGTGTGCTACTGTGTATTGCCCATAAGTTATAACAAGTGAATTCTCATGAATGATGATCGTAAGCTATAACTACTCATAATAGATTCTTTTAACATACAATAGTGTAGAGCTCTCAGGGGTACTAGGTCCAGATATAGATTATATATATAATACTTTAAGCTAGCTAGCTAGATAATAATAGTAACATGTATGTAGTCTAGTCCAGCAGCTTGCTACATAATAATTTGAATTTTTGCAGCTGCACATTGTTAACAAGAGGCAGCAGGATCTAGGACTGTCTTTTATGTTTATCTATCAACTTTAGCTGTGTAGGTATAATAGCTAGTTACAACTGTCAGGCCTTGTAAAGAAGTACACTAATCTAGATATCTAGTGAGAAGACAAGGTAAGTTCCTGACTAGCTAGCTAGCTAGCTAGTAATAATTTTGAAAAATATATTATAATAGTGGCTAGCTAGTTTGTTTTGTGTCAAACTAACTTACTTGTCTCCTACATGAATAAAATATCTATGATACATAGGAAGCATGTACAAAAGATTATTCAGTGGTGATTCTACAGAGCTGAAACATGCTCAGAGCCTTAAGGGACTGCACAGAAGTTGTAAGTGTAGATATAACTCATGAATTTGTAGCTAATTACCCTAAGTTAGTCTGTTCTTAAAGTCTTCAAGTTAGTAAGTGTCTATCCTTAAACTTGAGCTAATAGTTCCAGTAAGAGGTAAGCTATGCTCTACTCTACCTGGATAATGTTATTCTCTGTATCTCAGGTATAAGACCATGGCATCAGGTAGAGAGAGAAGCTCTATAACAAGTCTAACATCACAGACCTATGGAAGAGGTATAGCAATGTGTGGCCTGTATATAGATGGATCAGAGTCTAGTAAGAGGTCTAAGCTAAGAGGGTCTAAGGGTCTAAGCTATATTAGAGGGTTTAAGCTGAGAGGATTCCAATGAGGAATAAGATGTATAGCTGGCATACATGCTTCTCAAGAAGAAATGGCTTTCAAGAAGAAATGGTTTTCAAAACAGCATTGTATAAGAAAGAAAATCATTTATTCAAATGCTATTACGTATATACAAAAATTAAAAATGGATAAGGCAGTTATATAAAACAGCTTATTCACATCCCTAGGGAGTAAGAATCAACCAATAGACAAATTAGTGTATACGGTACTAGGTTACTGATGGTAAGATGCATTTAATCTCTCATAATCTACAGCCAAAGATTTTGATGTCAAATCTTATCATAGCTAATCATTACAAGTGGTATTGATAAACAAACAGTCATCATTATCTTTCCTACCCCCCTGCATGTAACACAGAATCTTCAACTCTACCTAGTTCTTCCTTGTATAGTAAGTCAAAAAATGGAGGAACACTCCTGCAAGTCTTAAATTATGAACGTAAGTCATAAAGATGGAATATATAACATAATCGTAGATTATGTACCCAGGAGTTGGAGAAGGCTCAGAAAACATAGGTAAGTATTCTAACTATCATTGTCAGTAGGCATTGATTGATTCCGTTCAATTATGCTATGTCAGCAATGCTCATCACTCCTCGCTCTATCAATTATGCTGGTACAAATGTCTTCTCTTATAGTCATTCCTCTGAGTATTCTTGCTCTTTGTTATCATGTCATCTGACATGTTCTATGTGGTTTCATGTCATACTCCATAGCCACAGCTGAGATGACAGTGATGGCAATGAAAATGAGGATTATAGGTACAACCAACAAAAGATCTTGTCAGTCATCAGTTAAATTAAATTCTTTTATGCTGTAAAATTCTATGCCTTTGTACATAAAGACACAATTGTAAATATACTTCTTAAAAATCAATACACATTGATATTTGATTACTTATATACAGAATTGCAGGATCTTCAAAGAAATGATGAAGAATTTGTAAGCATAGCAGACTAATTCCACTATATTTATAGCTAACACAAAATCTCTGGACTATCTTGCTTCCATAACTTTCTTCTCTTCCTTCAAGAATACTATATACTCCAAAGTGTTTACATCTTAATATTATTACTGTTATAATTTTCTTCTCAATATAGGAGGCTAGTATACTCACATGTGCACACAGTGATTTAATGGGAGAGCATGCTAGCTATCATGAAAGTATAGACCACAAAGAGGCGGAACGAAGGCTCAGAAAATACGGTGGAGACCGAAGCTATCTTACTCGTTACAGTAAATATAAAAAGTGTTATGTGTTATCTGTATATCAGAAAGTACCCGAGAAAGAAAGCAAACATTTTAAAATCGACGTTCAAGATGGAAAGTGTAACATTCAAGGAAGGACAGATGTTTGTGATGACATCACTCAGATGCTCGAACACTATGAGAAAAACAGATTGGACCCTTCTTTTAGAAATATCGGCAAGAAATTTACAAGAGAAGATTATGTAGCAGCACAGCGTCTGTCATTATCCATAGAAGAACATCCCAGCTATCACCATAATATAAGTCTTAATGTAGCAAAACAAAGGCTCAGGAAATATGGTGGAGACCGATGCTACCTCACTCGCTACAATGAAGAAGACGAGAGCTATATGCTCTCTGTACATCAGTACAGACCTACACCACGTGTAATAAAACACTTTAAAACTGATATTCGAGATGGAAAGTGTAACATTCACAGGAAAACGGAAGCGTTTGATGACCCAGCTAAAATGCTTGAACATTATGAACGAAGAAGACTGGATAACATCATTAAAGACATTGGAGAAATCTGTACAGAAGATCATAGTAGACCATGGTGCCCAATATTATGAGCAACATTACCTTAGGATTCTACTCTTTAAACAGTGTATAACTAATGTTGATTGGTAGGCAAATGGACTATAATAATTTTTAATTTATTAATGAGAAATAATGCATACTATTTGTTATTATTAAGGAATAGTTGGATCCAATAAAAACAGAGTTAATTGTAGAGTCCTGAGTCTGGTAAAGTATCAGTGTTACATTATTGGTTATTATGGTGGCCAAAAATCAGGCCACAAAAAAATTCATTTCCTGTAGGCGGGGTCAATTGCACAATAAACTACACTGCAGGCTATTGTTGAGTGTAAACATGTAGTAGATGTTCTTAACTTCTAGTCAGTATCTTTGAACATCAGTTCCAGTGAGAGGTAAGCTATGCTCTACTCTACCTGGATAATGTTATTCTCTGTACCTCAGGTATAAGACCATGGCATCAGGTAGAGAGAGAGACTCTCAAACAAGTCTAACACCACAGACCTACAAAAGAGGTATAGCAATGTGTGACCTGTATAGATTGTCTTTCTAAGCTAAGCTAAGGGGATGGGTCTATCTAAGCTTGGAATGTTCCAATGAAGAGTGAGGTATTGTATAGCTATCTGGTGTGCATGATCCTCAAGAAGAAATGGTTATCAATTCATATAGAAATAATCACTTGTTCAAATGCTATTATCAGGGGTGCATACAGCCTAGCCCCCTCCCTCCCTCCAAGTTAGTTAATGATATTCATAAATATCATTTGTACATTCCTGTATATATATACTGTACTGATAATACTGTGAGAGCTAGACATGCAAGTCATAAAAACGATGTAATATAATATTGACACTGTACCATGAATGTATAAAATAACACTTAGTGCCAGTTAGCCCCCCCCCACCTTCCAAAATTCTGGATCCGCCCCTGATTATGCATACAAAATGGAAACTCATTGAAGTGGATATGAGGTATACAGAAGTAAAAAGTTTATTCACATTTCCAGGGAGTCACAAACAAACATTTGACAACTTGGTGACTACCAGTTTACTGGTAGTAAAGTACCTGCAGCCAGGACTGGTATTGACATGTATTGGCAGGTGACATGGATTAAACAAGCCACAATACTACAGTCATTTATCTGGTGTGGTTACAGAGGGATGATCCCATACATTATCATTATCTGGTGTGGTTGCAGAGGAATGGCCCCACAGCTCTTATAATTTATACAGTGTATTAATTATTTAATTCCAAGTCTTATATTTTTCTTGAACACTGGAAATTCCTGGGCCAGCTATCTAGACATTCAAATTCAAATGATGATCAGAGAAGTTGGATCATAATTATGTAATGCCTTTCTGCCTAGAGCTTGCTGAGAAAAAGCCAATAGGAGACTAAATCTATAGCTGCTTATACACATCTTATAATATTATATGATTATAGCATTGGACGAGAGGCTTACTGAATCATATGATGGAAGATATATATTTGATTGGCTGGATGAAGCAACTCCTCAATGGCAACACATTGGTGTGCAGCTAGGTCTAAAAGGCCACGAGATTGATACGATAAAACAGGGACATCCACATGATCCCAAAATGTGCTTTCATAGAGTGATAATCAAGAGGTTACAGAAAGGAGACTTAACGTGGAAAATCTTGCTACAAACTTTGGAGCTGGATTCAGTGGGTCACAAACAGCTTGCATTTAAAATTAATGAAAGGCTGAGAGGTTAGTTGTAATTTCTTGATCCTTAAAGAATCTGCCATAAATTTTCAGTTTCCTAAATGAAGTGTCCAAGGTATCGGCTTAGAAACATGTATACTTTGCCAGTTTCATGGCTGATTAGTCAGTTGAAATCATGTGAATGGTCCCTTTCTGAGTGATGAGTATACACATAACCAGTCATGTGAGTATTCCACACTAAATCAATTTGAAACTATTTCCTAGATCCCAATTTAGGACATAGCTATGTCCATGGTGATGGCCGTGTAAAACATACTCATCGCGTAATCACCACTATTAACGGGAGTGAAGTGCAACCTCTACCTAATTTTTCAAAAGAAATAACACATGAACATGGTGCATACCTAGCTCTCTGATGGCCATTACTAGATTGCTGATAAAATACTTGATGGCTATCACTAGATTGCCTGTGTATTGCTTATCTAGCTAATGTACTCTCATGCTTTGTTTGCAAATACATTTTCTTCCTTGGTGATAATGTACCAATGACTGATTTAGTTAGTATGCTTTTTTTTTAAAAAGATTTAGGAAAGCAGTCAGATGGCATCAACACTGAAGATAAACAAGATGAACGAGTAAGTGTTATCTAAGGACAATTTTAATATTAGGTGTCCTCATTTCAAGAAATTCTGATTGTTATGGCTATTTAAAGTAGCTGTAACTCAATTAATGCTTCTTTTAATTCTATGGACTTTAATTCAGGGGGAGACATGGAATATAGGAGGAGGTTTTAACTTATTGAGCAGTTTGCCTTAGTTAACTGTTCATTAAAACCTTGCAGAAACTTAAAGAATACATTTTTAGTACCATATAGCTTAGATCTAAATCTTTCTCTAGGAAAAATTGATCACTAGTGTGATCACAATAGCACGTAAAAAGAATGAGCTGATGGGAGAGCATCCCAGTTACCACCAAAGCATAACTGCTGTAGAGGCAGAAAAAAGGCTCAAAAAATGTGGCGATGACTGCTGTTACCTCACTCGCTATAGCGAAAGCAACAAGAGTTATGTGCTGTCTGTATGTCAGAAGAGACCTACACCAGCTATAAAACATTTCGGAATTGATGTTCAAGGTGGAAAGTGTAACATTCGAGGAAATCAGGAAGAAATGTTTGATGATATCACTCAGATGCTTAGAAATTATGAACAAAAGAGACTAGACCCTGCATTTAGAACCATTGGAACGAGCTTTACAGAAGAAAATTACAACTCATCAAAGGGCATTTGTTCAATTTTATGAGATAAACACCACTATCTTAAAAACACAGATTTCTACCATCTCATCAACTATAACTGGCCAACACATTATTGTTAGAAATAAGAAGTTGTATTTCTAGATATTATAAAAGGGAATGGTACCAGTGATAGATATGTCGGCATAGTAGGAATTACAGCCCTAAAATGAGGACACTTCTGTATACAGTGGAACTCCTCCATTCCAACTCCTTGAAATGAGGACACTTCTGTATACAGTGGAACTCCTCTATTCCGACCCCCTGAAATGAGGACACCTCTGTATACAGTGGAACTCCTCTATTCCAACACCCTGAAATGAGGACACTTCTGTATACTCCTCTATTACAACTCCCTGAAATGAGGATACCTCTGTATATAGTGGAACCCCTAGGACACCTCTGTATTAAGGACACTTGGATATGTCCTAAATAACAGCTTGTGTATTAACATTAACCCCTGAAATGAGGCCACTATCAGAACACTATAATTTGTCTCACTGTTACAAATGCCACAAACCTTCCTGGTGTGCTACTGTGTATTGCCCATAAGTTATAACAAGTGAATTCTCATGAATGATGATCGTAAGCTATAACTACTCATAATAGATTCTTTTAACATACAATAGTGTAGAGCTCTCAGGGGTACTAGGTCCAGATATAGATTATATATAATACTTTAAGCTAGCTAGCTAGATAATAATAGTAACATGTATGTAGTCTAGTCCAGCAGCTTGCTACATAATAATTTGAATTTTTGCAGCTGCACATTGTTAACAAGAGGCAGCAGGATCTAGGACTGTCTTTTATGTTTATCTATCAACTTTAGCTGTGTAGGTATAATAGCTAGTTACAACTGTCAGGCCTTGTAAAGAAGTACACTAATCTAGATATCTAGTGAGAAGACAAGGTAAGTTCCTGACTAGCTAGCTAGCTAGCTAGTAATAATTTTGAAAAATATATTATAATAGTGGCTAGCTAGTTTGTTTTGTGTCAAACTAACTTACTTGTCTCCTACATGAATAAAATATCTATCTATGATACATAGGAAGCATGTACAAAAGATTATTCAGTGGTGATTCTACAGAGCTGAAACATGCTCAGAGCCTTAAGGGACTGCACAGAAGTTGTAAGTGTAGATATAACTCATGAATTTGACCCTTCTTTTTGCTGACTGCCAGTGCCAAGAGCTGGTTACAATACATTACAGCTAGTATTCTATTATAGCTGTGTTCTTCCTCAGGCATAGTGGGTCCCCTTATGTTTTCAATGGACATTTCCCTAGGGTAGTTAAGGCATAGTGGGTCCCTGTGTCTTCAGTAAACATTTGCCTAGGTTATAGTGGGTCCCTATGGATATTTTCAAGGCATAGTGGACCCCATAGACATTTCCCTTTGATGTAGGTGTGGGGTGGAGCCTAAATGCATTGATGCTACCAGAAACTCCACCTCCCCATTAGCTCATTATCCTTTCCCTGGGGTGGAGAACACTGGTACAAGTTTGATTACAAACATACTTATTCAAACATCTGCTTGTTGGAGCCTTCTTTGATTCTACTGTACAAATATTTCTTGCTTTTTGTTTTTGTTGTGTTGTTGTTCTCATCATACATCAGATTATGAGACTCCAAGGAGATCATTAAATAAATTGAAATCAATAAGTTTGGACCAGTTACAAGGTACAGTACATAGGGTAGGATCTCTATAAAGGACACACATTGGGTGGGACCTTACAGTTTATTAATTTAGAGGTAGTACTATAGAGTATGAGTGTGTTCAGGACACCCTGGGAGAAATTAAAGTGACCTGATTAGAGAGTCAGCCTATTATGCTAATAGACTAGCTGTTATTTGGGATGTATCCAAATGTCTTTAATTCAGAGGTGTCTTCGTTTCAGGGAGTTGGGAGTATATGTTCCACCATACCACTTCCTTGTAAAGTGTTAATCATGATTTAACATGGACTATAGGTACAGTTCGATTTGATATCACCCCTGAAAGAAGTATGCTTAGGTGCAACTACACAACTGGGAACTTGTATGATGCTGAGGTAAGCAAGCACTACATTCACTACAGTATTCTACTAGTGTTAGCATGACTTTACCGTGACATGTATATTCCCCACACCTACTGTATATATTGATTGATTTTCTAATTTCATCTGAACCAACCACTTAACAAGAGGCCACACCCATTCATTTCCTACCATGGTAGGCAGGAATTTAGATTTGAACCTCTAAAATTATTCCATAAAAAATTCCAAGTCTAGCTAGCCTCAGAGTATTTTATGTCCTGAGAAAATAAGGCACTGTATGGGCAGGTAACAAGCTTTAGTGCTAGAACTTTCAATTTGCATTTACTTGAGCCCTGTATGTTGGCAGTTAAGTCAAATAACCACCTGACACACGTTTCCAGGAAATGTGGTTTAGTAATATGCATATCCAGCCTTCACTTGTCCTCTCAATTATCGGGCCTACCTTAGTTAGCTATATCTACTTTATACAAGGAATACTAGTATTGGGTTTGATACAACTGGTTATGAATATCATTAACAGTTAACTACCTGTTGTGGGCACCCCCCACCTTCTGTTAATGCAAAGCTGCTAACACTGGTTTAAGAACTTAGCTAGAGATGTGCCCAGTTAAAGTACAGTCATTTTTTTCTTCCTAAATAATTTTTGTCACATGTATACATTATTGTTTCACATATACGGACATTTCACATATACGGACTAGTGCTGGTCCCAAGGAGTCCGTATAAGTGAGGGTCTACTGTACCTATAACTATAAGGCCATAACTCCACTGAAGACTGTTGCTGAGGCATACGATACTCATTCTATGCAGTCAATGGGACATACAGCTAACCGTTGTGGGATGGTGTATAGGCTTGTAAAGATTACTAAAATAATAGTAGGAGTCTGCTAGCTTTTATAAAGGAGTAATTTGTTGTGGCTCAAGTGAACTTAATAGCATCAAGCTACACATTCAAGTTGCCTTTCTTCCCGTGTATGGGGAGGAGTCTAGGGGAGGAGACTACATGATTTAGGGGGTGGGGGTGTAGGAAGCAAATTTTAAGTGGGGGGCATTTAAGCCATACCCATAAACAAAAGCCACACCTATAATAATACATACCATCCCCAAACACAGCTTATACAACAGTTCACCACTAAGAAGGTGAATCCACCTGAGGTTCCCTGTGATTAATTGCCAACATCTATTAGGTCAAGTCCCCTTTGAAAGTGGAGGGGGCAATATCCCCCACCCCCTGTTCTCACCAGTGGAGGGGGCATACCCCTGTTCTCACCCCATGTAATGCAATTATTTTCCACAGCTACCCCTCATTACCGTCTCCACATCTGGACAATTACTACATCTGAGCAACTGTTACCATGGTATATTATCTGGGGATGAAGCTGAGCAGATCTTAATGAGGAAAGGAATTCCTTGTTATCTTAGTCGGTTCAGCATAAATCATGGCATGTACATTCTATCAGGATTAACCAGAAACCAACTGGGCCATTTAAAACTATTTCACGTCAAAATAGTCGAAGATCCAAACTCGAAGTTTAAGATAGAAGGGACAAGTAAGACATTCGATACCCCAGAAGAAATGTTCTTTTACTATGAAAATAATTCCCTCAGTACAACTATTGATACGATTGGAAAGAGATGCACTCCAGAGAAAAGAAAGAAATCAAGTGCTAAGAAGATAGGGTGGAAACCATTGAGTCCAGAAAACATAGTACCAAATTCACGACTGACTTTGGAGGAAAAACTTAGAAAGGACACCTTTGGAGATATAATTACACAGCAGAAACGCCTTGGAGAACAGCAAAATAGAGTCGAGAAGAATCTGACCAACCTGCAAGAAGATTTCAAGCTGCAAATCTTCAAACAGGATGAGCTTGCTAAACGTTATTCAGAGCAAAGCAAAATTAACGAAGATGTCTTATCAAGCCTAAGACAAAGTTCCATTGAGTTAGAACAACATTTGGAGGAATCACTTACAAGGAACATCTTTGGAAATATATTTTCTCAGCAACAACTCCTTGGAGAACAGCAAGATAGAGTTGAGAGGAATCTGGCCTTCCTGCAAGAAAGTTTTGATCGGCGAATGTCTCAACAACAGGACGATCTTGCTAAATATTATGCAGAACAAAGTAAAATGACTCAACAGATATTGTCAAAAATGCCACATACTTCATTTGAGTCAGAACAGAATTTGGAAATGAATGATATCCTTTCAACCATGATTAAACAGCAAGAGTTGCTTGAAGAACAGCAGGAGAGAATAGAGAGGAGTCTGGCTGAGATGCAACAAAATTTCCAGCAACAAGAAGACGTTCAGCAGCAAATCTTCCAACAACAGGATGAACTTAATAAATATTATGAAGAGCAGGACACGATAAACAAACAAGTCTCGGGAAAACTTGCTGAGCTTACGATGACATCTGGTGGTATGACATCTGCTGGTATGCTATGTCACAATATCTTTGACTGTGCAACTACAGGGAGTGTAAGCGAATGTTTGATACTAGAATTTGTTTGAAATTTTAAAGTGTCTCATAATACCCCCTGTCTCATAATATAGACAAGTACTCTATATCTCCAAAACGGTAAGAGTTATCCATGTGGGGCTTGCACCATTGAAAAGGTCAGATTTTGAATTTTCATTGCATTTCTTTATCCCTTTCGCTCCCAAAAGAGTGTAATTTTACACACTTTTCAACCGTCCGTTACTCGGACCCCGTCGGCACCAGGACGTCCTCCTGCCGCCAACCTTTGACTGTCGGCATCGGAAGTCAGAACAATGGGTTGTGGTCCGTCAGTTCTCAGATGTTTGACCACAGGGAGGAGCTGCCTTTGATCTTCCTTTGATGTTCGCTTTATATGGACTTTTAAAAAAAAAAAAATGAAAAGAAAAGGAGAGTGGCATAGTGCATGGGGCAGTGCCGTAGAGGATCGTCGGTGTGAGAGAGGCCATAAGCAGGCCAGCAAGAGTCTCCAAGGAGCTCATTCTTTCTGCCTTGATCTGCTAGCCGCCAGCACGACGTCACGCTGACCTGCGCGACCTTTTGCTGCCTGGGGCGCCGGCGCCTAGTGACGACCAATGCCGAATCAAAAAAAATCCAAAATTAGTGTAGCGAAAGGGTTATATTAGAATAAGCCCATACAGGAAGTAAACTGCAAACGGACAAAGTTTCTCATTAGATACCATACAAAGATGGCGTTGGAATGTACCCCAACTGTGACGTCATGTTAATTATTGCAATATTGAATTCCTCGGTGCTTTACGTATGTAAAAAGGGCAGTGACAAACACTGGTTTTACTGGTTTGAAGCAAGCTCTACATCAAGCTCCCAGTACTGCAAACTTCCTCCTCCAACACAATAGCTAATTTATAATTCTACTCAGAGACTTGTTCGTGTGCTGTTATTAATAGTAAGACGTGATTTTTTTTAGATAAGCAATTATTATTTGGCAGTGATAATTAATTTTAGGCACTGCATCGTCAGCAAAACTTGAAGCTCTCCGAACCAAGACCCGCCCACTTTTGCACACATGCACACACACACACACACACACGTACGTACACGTAGTAGTAGAGTACACCCGCCCGCGCAGTAGGTCGTCCCGTGCGCATGTGCTATCTGCATTATCTGCATTGTCTCTGCATTATCTCTGCATTATCTGTATTATCTGCAGGCTGTAATCCGTGCGGCAAGGTTCGTCGTAAGTTTGAGAGCTAGCTACATTGGGTTGAGGTAAGATATGCTGACGGTAATTAGCTAACTGCATAATGTTGCTCTTTCTACTTTAGGTTTCGTTATAACAATGGCGACAGGTGTTAACTCTAGCCCTTCAAGTTCATTGACATTAACATTATTACCAAGCTATAGAAGAGGTAAGGTATACTATCTACCTATAGACAGAGGAGCTGTAGAGGTATTTTTAAGGAGGATGGGTTCCTATTTCCAATCTATTTCTGTAGGAATGAAGGCTAGCTAGATATTCCTAACCTCTGTAGCTAGAGGGGTTGTGGCTAGAGGGGTTCAACAGAGAGAGGGTTCAATGCATCCTGTATGCTGCATTGCAGGGTAGGTACAGCAGTATTGTTGGTTAAAGCTAACTTCTTAAAGCTAACAAATGAAATGATTGTTTGTTTGTTTGTTTGTTTGTTTTCTTTTCTTTTCTTTTGAAAATTCCAGTAACTTTTAACATCTTAGTACCCCCCCCCCCCCCCCCACCCCTTCTGAATTAAAACCATATTTTATGGTTGTTCTAACCTAATGTAGTTCCAATAGCTGTCCATATTTAGCAATACATGGCTTCTATTCTGAGTGTATAGTAACCACTGTAGTACTAACAAGAAGTGAGATGACAATAGCTATTTGTAGACAAGAAGAAGAATCAGAAGGTAGACCAGTTCACATAGCTATCTACACTTCTGGGACAAGGTTACATCCCCACATTAATATATTTAAAACATACCTACCCATTAAGAGTTATTGACTGTTGACAGTGCATATTATTATGGTGATCATTTTTATTACAAATGCAGTATATTGTGTTCATGCAAGATTTTACAAGAAAGAATTATGAGTGACTTTAGTTTCTGCTATATGTGGTGTGACCTGGTCATGACTAATTAGAAGCTGTGTGGCCACTCCCAGACAAATAAAATAGGCTAGCAGAAAGGTTTTCTGACATGCTGTGTGCATATACAACTACACATACAGCATGTTTTGTACCTAGTTATAGAACTCCAGCCCAGCTACTACTTCTGTGTGTTATCTGGTACAATTTGTGACTGTATCAGAGCCTCCTCAGTGATGGGAACCAATTTATAAATGAAATGAGCTAAATTTTACTCCATTCTTAAAAAAAAAAGCATGTAATTGAAAAGGAACATCTACATGTCTAACAAGTCATGCATTGATCAACATTCTCACAGATACTCACACTGACACAGTGTAATATTATGCAACTACTTGCACCATATTTAACCTAATATATAGTGGAACCATCTAACTATGTAAACTCCCAGTTAGCATCTCCAATCATCAAAATAAATTCCATAATATATAACAGCTAATCATGTGATGTGTAGCTATTAACTATTAGCTATGTACACAATTATAGCTGTATATATATATGAAATTTTATTTGGGAAAAAGTTATGAATGTATTTTAGATTACTACAAATATATACCAAGTTAAAAATTAGTATTCAACTTCACTAAAATATCATATCCAAGGTGGATGGAGGAGAATGACATCCAAAACTAGTTTTGTTGAAACTTAGGCATTGCTTGAGTATCAGCTATTTTTGACTAATTTAGCTATAACTAAGAGCTATGGAACAGTGATGTTATAAAGATATCAACATTGAACACACATACTGATTAGAAATAGCAAACCTTCTTGGCTTCCATTAGCTATACTGAAGAAAGAATAATATCATTTCTACTCCTTTTAGCTATCAATATTGGGTATTTTCAGGAGATTATTTTTGTGTATAGCATGCTGACTAGTTGTTGAGTTATAGTGAGACTTTAAAAACCTGTTAACAATGTGGTACAGTTAGTAGTGTTAGAACCAAAGACACTACAACATATTATTACAGTCCATCTCACTTGTCATGAGTGAAGAGTTGTGATTATACAATTAATCTCTAGCTGTAATTTTGATTTATCTAGCATTAGATGACAGACTTACTGAAAAAGATGATCTAAGAGTGATAATGGATTGGCTAGATAAATCAACACTTCAATGGCAACACATTGGTGTGCAGCTAGGTCTCGAAGTACACGAACTAAACAAAATAGAGAAGGAGAATTCACAAGATCTTAAATTGTGCTTTCAGAAAGTTATAACTGAGAGATTCCGAAAAGGAGACTTAACATGGAGTATCTTGCTACAAACTTTAGAATCAGATGCAGTGGGTCTCAAAAAACTTGCATTTGAAACCAAAGAAAAGCTGAGAGGTTAGATTGCACTTATTACTTGATTTCCAGCTTATATATACATGTAAATAAAGATCCATTTGTAATCACCTGTCACATAATATAATATATATAGCTGTACTGAAGTATGTCCTCTATTCTAACAACCTGAAATGAGGCAAAATCACAGCTTGTGTTTGCCCACTCTCACCCAGTAATAAGGTCACTCCACTAACAGGACAAGTCATAATAAAACAGAACAAACTTTTTCTAGATGCCAACAGACAGGTACTCACTGATGGAGATATAAGGCACACTTCTCTCAGTGAATCAAAGTTTATGAAAGATGGAGATAATCATAACTCTCCTATAAATACTTTGAGTAAGTCTAAAAGATGAAGTGTTTTAATGACTAATCATTGTTATTATATAATGCACAGATAAATCACACACAGCATTACCTGACCTTCCAGCAATGCTGCAGCGTCAACTAACTCTGGTAAATTAATTCTTGTTGAGTCTAACTACTATTGTCAGTATAAGTATAGTCCATATCACCTCTCAATCTCATTCATTATATACAACACTTCAGAACCACTTGATGAAAACTAGACGACAGAATTAGTTCCACCCCTGACACTTTAATAAATGCAATTACTATAACTGTGTTCTAGAATAAATCCGGTAAGATGGCAAAAGTACGAAAAAAGAATGAAATGTTGGAGGATCA
The DNA here is from genome assembly GCA_964016965.1 of Diacarnus erythraeanus. Taxonomy (NCBI): domain Eukaryota; kingdom Metazoa; phylum Porifera; class Demospongiae; order Poecilosclerida; family Podospongiidae; genus Diacarnus; species Diacarnus erythraeanus. The sequence continues at coordinate 1,809,119 of OZ024673.1, read as the reverse complement.
CCTTGGTTATCATCAAAGTATAACTGCTGCAGAGGCAACAAAAAGGTTCAATGAATGTGGTGAGAACTGCAGTTACCTCACTCGCTATAGTGAAAACATGGAGAATTATGTGCTGTCTGTATGCCAGAAGAGACCAACGCAAGCTACAAAACACTTTAAAATCGATATTCAAGATGGAAAGTGTAAAATTCAAGGAAAGGCAGAAGAGTTTCCTAATATCAATCAATTGCTTGAACACTATGAGCAAAACATAATTGACCCGGCTTTTAAAACCATAGGGAGGAAATTTACACGAGAGGATTATTCAGTAGCATTCACTAAGACTTTAATGAGAGAACAGGATAGCTATCATGGCACTATAAGCAATAGAGAGGCAGAACAAAGACTCAAAAAGTATAATGGAGACCGCTGCTACCTCACTCACTACAGTGAAGACAGTGAGAGTTATATGTTGTCAGTGCGTCAGAAAAGAGATGTAAAACACTTTCTAATTGATGTTCGAGATGGAAAGTGCAACATTCATGATGAAACCAAAGTGTTCGATGGTATCACTCAAATGCTTCGATACTATGAACAAAACAAACTGGATAGATTTAAAAACATCGGGAATCAGTTTACAGAAGATGACCATGATGCTTCAAGGAATTGGTGCATAGTTTTGTAAGATAACTTCTATTTTGTCACGTGTGTGAACTCATCACAAAATTAATCTATGCATAGTTCAAAGTACATGTTACAGTTTAATTTGAGATGAACTCAGCATTAGCATAATTACTACTACATTTTGTAGATAAACTATATACAGTATAGTGGGAAATTTTTGAGGGGTAATATCTTTGTGGTTTTTGTGGTTAGAATAAAACCACAAATGTTTTACCCACGAACTTTTTTATCTTATGGTTTAATTGAGATTGTACCGAGCTATAAACCACAAATTTTTTCCATGAATATTAATATGATTATTGAAAACCACAAAGATATTTCCCCTCGAAAATTTCCCGCTATAAGGTACACACAATAATTAAAGTTATGAAAGAAGTTTTTTTTACTATATATCTGTAGTATATTTCATATTAATCATGATTACATCATATTATTCATATCTGAGCATGCTCATTGGCTCATTGTCATCATTGTCTTATTATGAAACACGCACGTGTCATTCTGATTTTGTAGACAGTCTAGTTCTTGTTCTCTCTCTTTCTCTGTATCAAGAGTATAATTATTTTTATTAAAAGATATTGACTTGGCTTATCTGGGCAAGTGGGTAGACACTTCAATATCCAATTTAGTTAGCTATATAGCTACACAGAATCTTTAGTGAGTCCCTATAATATATCATGTATTAGTGATGTACCATCCCTCACATTCTGAATTTTTAAAAAGTGTTAATAGTAGCTAACTCCATGATTATAGCTATACACACCAGTGTACTTACGAGTACAGTGTCTCTATATATTCCTGACACTGAGGAGTTCCAATGTACAGAGGTGTCTTCATTTCAGGGTGTTGAAATAGAGGAGTTCTACTGTATACAGAAGTGTCCTCATTTTAGGGGGTTGAAATAGAGGAGTTTCACTGTATACAGAGGTGTCCTCATTTCAAGTGGTTGGTGTGGTAAACTCAATTATTACGTATTATTACATCATTACTTATATATAGCTAATATACTCATGTGCACATGTAATTCATTCAGTTCAGTACAGTTCTCAGTTCAGTTCAGTATTGTGAAGTTATCATTCAGTACATAAATCTTTGTGTGTGTCTCTATCAACAACACAGCTGCAAGTGTGCTACTAATACACGACAGTTGGAATAGAAGAGTTCTGTAGTATAATATATTAGACACTATAAAGCAAGGTCAAGGAATCATTACTAAAATGAGCTGATAGCTAAAAGATACTGTTGTTTAGTTAGTAGTTTTGGACTATTAGTTATTTTTCAGTTAGTTATTGGAATCTTACAACATTTTAGTATAGTTTTAGTTAGTTACAAGAGCCTGGTATTTCTTTTAGTTTAGTTTTAGTTAGTTACAAGAGCCTAGCATTAGTTTTAGTTCTAGTTAGTTACAAGACCATGGTAGCTATTTTGGGGCAATCAACTTATACAATCATAGTCTAAGTTAGTTGGAAATGTAATTTTTTGCTTCCATGGGATGAATGCTGCTTGTTAACTACAAACATTAATACAATAATTATCAGCTGGAGGTGTGTTCAACTAATATTAGATTCAACCTCTGCTCTCGTTAGTTTTAGTTTAGTTTTTGGTGCAATATGATGTAAATAGTTTAGTTATAGTTTTGGCAAGTAAGTGAACTACAGTTTAGTTTAGTTTTAGTAGTGAAGAAATTACTGAACTATTATCCATTTTAGTTTTAGTTTTAGTTAACGAATACAACAGTGCTAAAAGATGAGCAGCAAACTGGTCAAATCTTCATTAATCCATGAAATATCTTAGAATCTCTTAGAAATACAGCTAGAGAATAGAGATACATTAAGCTTGAGGTCTGAGACTGAGACAATGACTCTCTCACTCTCCCACAGTGGTTATATTATTTCTAATAATATAACCATAATAATAATAATAACAACAACAACAACAACAACAATAATAATAATTATTATTATAATAAAATTAATAATGATAATAATTATTAATAGTGAAGCTGAATGCTATTTTGACTTGAGTACATTTGTAGTAATTAAGGGTGCTCTAAACTGGCAACCTGCTGTGTGGTGAATAGTATAGTAGCCAATTAAAAGCTTTTCCCACCACATTTAACATTTTGCCTAAAATTAGCATCAGTCAGTTCAAATTTTAGCATGCCAAGTCTAACTCCTATGTAGACAAAAGAGAAAGATTTCACCTATAGGTACAAAAATTATTGGAGACAGGGCACTTTAGCTAAACTAATGCATCCAACCAAAATTCAGACATCTCAGGAACCAATTACCAGACTAGGCCCATTCCTTGTATGCAGCTAGCATCTGGTAAGGTGTAGATAGGCATTCTGGAATTTCCAAAACAGCTATATAGTCATGGGTAAGTAAAATTGCAATATAATGAACGTTGTAGAACATGAAGAAAGGAGCTTATTGAGTGCTAATGGAGCGCCCCTAATTTAAAAATATATTCACAACTATTCCCCAAGTTATATATATTTAATTTGAGGATTGAATCTGCTAACTGAGAGTTTATTTTTTATCCTGAGGATTAGAGATGCTATAACTTGGAGTTCAGATATTTACATAGCTAGGTGGTTCCATTATAGTTATTATGGTGAAATATGGTGCAGATATTAACTATCATAATTATTGTGTCATCTGTGAGAGTGTTGATCAATTATTGGTTAGACGCATGTAGATGTTCCTTTGCAGTCACTAAAATTACATGATTTTTCTCGTAATTTTTAACTTTTAAATTTGTGACAGTAGCTATGACAATTTATCCTCTGATTCTGATTCTTATAGTCTACTACAAATAGCTTGCTTTATCGTCTCCCTTGTTAGTACTACAGTGGCTAGTATACACTCTGTATATAGAAGCCATTATAATGCTAAATATGAACCTACTCAACCATAGAAAAAAAGACACCTTGGGGTAATTAGAACCACTATTTCTCACTTCACTAGTCATAAAATTCCTCAGAAATGGAGGGCAGTTTACTTTAACTAACTTTATTGCTGTAGCTACCCTGCATACAGGATGCATAGAACCCTTTCTCAATTGGACCCCACTACCTCTAGCTACAGAGGTTAATGAATATCTAGCTAGTTTTGATTCCTACAGAAATAGATAAGAAATAGGAACCCATCCTCCTTAAAAATAGCTCTACATCTCCTCTGTCTATAGGTAGATAGTATACCTTACCTCTTCTATATGTGAATGTCAATGAACTTGATGAAGGGCTAGAACTAACACCTGACGCCATTGTTATAACAAAACCTAGAGCAACATTATGCACAGTATTATTACCGTCAGCATACCTTACCTTGACCCAATGTAGCTCTCAAACTTACGACAAACCTTACCGCACAGGCAGACTGCAGATAATGCCCATGCACTGCACTACATTAGGGATGTGACTGTCCACATTATGCTGGCATAATTTTGAGCATAATAGGTTTAAGTGAGTATTGGGAATTATGCTGGCATTTTGGGGGAGTCAATTAACCACAATGTCTATTTTACTTCCTAGAAGGCTGGACACTATCTTGTGGAAAAAGGATTTAGCTAATTGGGCCTCTGCTTTTAAGCTATCATACTTGTGCAGCCTAGCTCAGCAACTGCTGAACGTGTCTATTCACTACAAAGTTCATTCACACACCAACAAAGATTATATTGAAGCTAGTATCATGTTACAATATAATTTTTAAAGGCATATTGTGGTTATGTGGGAGTATAATGGGTAATTCTATGAGCATAATTCCTTGAATTGCTGGCATAGCATAATGGGCAAACATAATGTGGACATCCCTACATACACTGCATGCAGTGCAGATAATGCAGATAATGCACATGCGCACAGGATGGAAAAAAGTTTAATTAGATCATCGTGTGGGAGGAACATTAACAGGATGTGTGCCGTCAAACCAGTGTACAATTCTGATTATCATTGCCCAATAATTTGTCAGTGATAGTACTATATTTTAGCCATAGTGGATAATAAACCGTTGCTCTTCCTACCTTATAGCAATGGCGTCATATGTCTATAGAAGAGGTGAGATATACTACCTATTAGACAAAGGAGAGATCAATTATCTGTAGAGCAAGTAGGATGGGTTCCTAGTTATTTTCTGTAGGAATCAAGGCTAGTTAGCTAGATATTACCTTAGAGGGGTTCAACAGAGAAAAGGTTCTAGCTAGCTATGCATCCTGCATGCAGGGTACAACAAATAACTACCGCAAATCTACACTTTGGTTTTTTGAAAACTCTGGTAATATCTTAGTACTCCCCAGTTCTGAGTTAAAACCATATTAGATAGTGATTCTAACCCATAGCTCCAATAGCTGTCCATATTTAGCAATACATGGTTTCTATACAGACTGTAGCTACTGTAGTACTAACAAGGGAGATAATAATAGACAAGAAGAAGAATCAGAAGGTAAGCTTTTACAAAGACCACAAAATTTAAAAACTGTAGTTCACATAGCTAGCTATCTACACTCCAACTTTTCAAAGCAGCTTCTGGGACAAGGTTTCACCCCCACATTAATACACCAAAAGCATACCTACAAATAATTGTGGGTTGACTGTTGACAGTGTATGGTGATCCTGTTGCAAACACAGTAGCTATATGTATGATTTTACAAGAAAGAATCATAATGACTTTAGTTTCTGCTATGTTCGGGTGTGACCTTGGTTATGATAGCTGCTTCCTAATTAGAAACTAAAGCTATAAGATCTAATTTTAATAACTGAGTAAATGGCCCAGATAAAATTGGCTAGCAGAAAAGTTTTCTGACATGTGTGCATATACCAGTGGGGTATCAGATTTCATGGAGGGGGGTGCTGGACAGACTACACTCATGCCACACGTAATGCACATACCACACCCATTCTTAAATTTCGCAAAATTAAATGAAATTATAATATTAAAATTTAATTGACCACATAGTGCAGGAAGTGCACCATCTAGGGGGGGGGAGGGGGTCTGGGGACATGCCCCCCAGAAAATTTTTGCATTTTTGATTCAATCCGGTGTCGTTTCAGGCTGTCTAATTGTAAGAATAATACTACACATTACAAGACTAGCTAGGCGGTTTGTGGCTTGCAGACAGAAGCAAGCTAATTAAATTGGTGTTTGCAGCTAGTGATTTCTATTATTTTTGACACCTCAGCTGAATAGATTAATTGTTACCTCCAGGGGGGTGCTCCAGCACCCTCAGCTACCCCCTGAATACGAGCCTGTATACAACTATGGATACAGCATGTTTTGTAACTTTTTAAAACCTAGACTTTTCCAGCCCAACTAGCTACCACTTCTGTGATAAACAATATACTGTACGGGCCTTCTGTTATCTGATACAATTCAATCAATTCTGGGACTGTACCAGAGCCTCCTCAGTGGTGGTCTGTGATAAACAATATACTGTATAGGCCTTCTGTTATCTGATACAATTCAATCAATTCTGGGACTTTACCAGAGCCTCCTCAGTGGTGGGAACCACGATGTATCAAGATCTGCCTAACACTTTTAATGAACTAATTTTAGCTAACTCCATTCTTCATTGTTCTGATTCTTAAAAATTATGAGTAAAAACATGACTGAAAAAGGTCTAAAATAATATATGTAGCCAAGAAGGTTTAAGGTTTGTGAATTCTAAAAATTCACAAACCTTCTTGGCTACGTATAATGAAGAATTTCTACTCTTTTTAGCTATCAATATTTTCAGGAGATTAGTTTTGTGTAGCATGCTGACTAGTTGTTGAGTTATATAGTGAGACTTTAAAAACCAGTTAACAATGTGGTATTAGTTAGTAGTGTTAGAACCAAAGACACTACAACATATTATTACAGTCCATCTCACTTGTCATGAGTGAAGAGTCATAATTTTACAATAATCTATAGCTGTAATTTTGATTTATCTAGCATTAGATGACAGACTTACTGAAAGAGATGATCTAAGAGTGATAATGGATTGGCTGGATAAGGCAACACCTCAATGGCAACACATTGGTGTGCAGCTAGGTCTCCAAGTACACGAGCTAAACAGGATAGAAAAGCAGAATTCACAAGATCTTAAATCATGCTTTCAGAAAGTGATAATTGAAATATTCCAAAAAGGAGACTTAACATGGAGTATCTTGCTACAAGCTTTAGAATCAGATGCAGTGGGCCTCAAAAAACTTGCATTTGAAACCAAAGAAAAGCTGAGCGGTTAGATTGCACTTATTACATACTTGATTTCCAGCTTATACATGTGCATAAAGATCCATTTGTAATCACTTGTCACCTATATTTAGCTGTAGTGAAGCATACAATGTCCTCTATTTCACAGCTTGTGCTTGCCCACTCTCCCCAAGTAATAAGGCCACTCCTCTAACAATATAAGTCACAATAAAACAAAACTTTCTCTAGATGCCAACAGTCGGGTACTCACTGATGTAAATATAAGGCACACTCCTCTCAATGCAACTATCAACAGCCATGAACCAAAGTCTCTGAAAGATGGAGACAATCATGACTCTATTATAAATATTGCATCTCCTTTGAGTAAGTCTAAAAGATGCATACATCCCAACCATTCAAGATGATATAGAGGGACAAAATAGAGGAAAATGTGGGATTTTGAGCAAAAAATAGGGACAGGTCATCGAAGTTGTAAAGATGAGATGAGATGTCGAAAGCATGCCCTTTATCATTCCATTCTAATCTATTTTTATTTTTTATTTTTGTAGGTGGCTGTGCATGGTTGGTCTCCATGATTGGCTACTTCTGACCTCTTAATTTAATGGATGAAAATTAGCTATGTACACTATCATTATTATTATAGCTATTATTGACTTTTGAACAGTTAGCTGTTATACTCCATTGTTGCAGTCCAAAGAGTGCAGTTGGTATTGCTAGTTCAAAACACTTACTGTCATTGTTAAGCTTACAAGCAACAAGAGCACAGAGTGTATGTTGTTCCAGTTGAGATTGATAGCTAGATAGTACATATACAATACTTTCAGTTCAAAATCACAGTGAGTGAAATTTTCCCCTCTTCTACTAGCACTGGTCCAAGAAGATTTCCACTCTGTCTGGTAGCTATTTGGCTCTGGGTCTTTTAGCCTCAGGATGACCATCCAGGTAGCTTGTAAAATGATTGATCAAAACTGGGTGTGGCTTATGTGGTATTATTATAATTTTTATTATTATTAATGACCCTTAATAACCGTTGGCTACACTGCCTGCAGCTAGCTTTAGCCAGTGACCGACTGAGTTAAGTACCTGACTGGTGGGTCCTGGAGAAAGCGGGACTGAAGTGAGCTAAATCGGGATAGCGGGACATAACACAAATTTCGGGACTGTCCCGCCGAAATCGGTACAGTTGGGAGGTATGAAGATGAAGTGTATTAATGACTAATCATTGTTATTATATGTACATATATGGCACAGATAAATCACACACAGCATTACCTGACCTTTCCAGCAATGGCAAAGTGTCACCTAACTTTGGTAAATCAATTCTTGTTAATTAACTACTATTGTCAGTATAGTCCATATCACCTCTCATTCATTATACACTTCAGAAACACCTGATGATAACTATAACGACAACCATGAAGATAAATTTCGAACAATTAAGTTTAGGGTAAGTAAGTAGCTATCATCCACAATTATAGACATCTTGAGACATTCTGACTAGAGGGGCAGTTTTATTTCAGGGAGTAGTTATAGACATTTTAAACTTAGTTACAATATCACTAGCACTGTCCTTTATTAATAGAGAACTAGAAGACACCCCCCTGCCCTACCTCTAGGCCTGTCTAAATTATATTTGAGAATAATAGAGGTATGAACTAGTATTTGAGAATAATGCTAGATTTTAGGGGGAATTTTCTGACTAAACGTGGTTTCACACACACAATGCAGACACATTGTCAGCAATGACTCAGTCAAAAATTATGCCCTTTGCAAGTGACATTAAAGGACTTTGTATTTTCTCAATTCTGATTCCATGATTCAAAAGTTAAAAGTTGAACTTCCTAAGTACTTAACAACACACCTCAAATGGAAAAGTTAGTACATTGAAAGTTCAGTCATGTTGCAACACACTAATTAGTTAGCTTGTAAAAATATTACTTTTTATTGACTGATTGTAAAACTTGTTTGAAAAGTGATTTGGCAAGAATTATAGGCTGACTTCATAAGAATTATAGGAACTTGCCAGAGAATTATAGAATAGCATTTCCTCCCCTGACACTTTAATAAATGCATTATCACAAAATTAATTACTATGTGTTCTAGGATAAATCTAATACTGGTCCAATGACAAAAGTACGTAAAAAGAATGAAATATTGGAGGATCACCTTGGTTATCATCAAAGTATAACTGCTGCAGAGGCAACAAAAAGGTTCAATGAATGTGGTGAGAACTGCAGTTACCTCACTCGCTATAGTGAAAACATGGAGAATTATGTGCTGTCTGTATGCCAGAAGAGACCAACACGAACTACAAAACACTTTCAAATTGATATTCAAGATGGAAAGTGTAAAATTCAAGGAAAGATAGAAGAGTTTCCTAATATCACTCAATTGCTTGAACACTATGAACAGAACGTAATTGACCCAAGTTTTAATAACATTGGAAAGAAATTTACAAGAGAGGATTATTCAGCAGCATTCAGTAAGACTTTAATGAGAGAACAGGATAGCTATCATGGCACTATAAGCAATAGAGAGGCAGAACAAAGGCTCAAAAAGTATAATGGAGACCGCTGCTACCTCACTCGCTACAGTGAAGACAATGGTAGTTATATGCTGTCAATACGTCAGAAAAGAGTAATAAAACACTTTCGAATTGATGTTCAAGATGGAAAGTGTAACATTCATGATGAAACCAAAGTGTTCGATGATATCACTCAAATGCTTCAATACTATAAACAAAACAAACTGGATAGATTTAGAAACATTGGGAGTCAGTTTACAGAAGATGACTATGATGCTTCAAGGAATTCGTGCATAGTTTTGTAAGATAGCTTGTATTTTGCCATGTGTGTCAACTTCATCACAAAATTTAATGAATGAATCTAATTAATAATCAATGATGCACGCATAGTTCAAAGTACATGTGTTACAGTTTTGAGATGAACTCAGCATTAGCTTACATAATTGCTACTACATACACACTTTATTATGAAGGAAGTTTTTGACTCTATTCAGTTAGCTACACAGAATCTTCAGTATTATATCATGTATTAGTGATGTATAGTGTGGTTAAATTAAGTTGTCATAATTACTTGATGTCATTCATTATATTTGTGCACTGTAATACCTATAATATAAGTATGCATAGCATATTGTGTTTTGTGTTATTAGTTATTGAGTTACTAAGTAGCTAAAGTGAGTTACCAACTTTGGTAGAACTATAACAATAAACCACCTTCGGCCACCACCGAAAAACACTACATGATATACCATTCCTCACATTCTGAATTATGAAGAGTGTTATTAATAGATAGTAGCTAACTTCTACCTTGTCAATGATTATAGCTATACGTACATGTACGTACATGTATTTATGTACACAGCGTCTCTATTCCTGACACTTTAAGTGTCCTGATTTGAGAGATGGCTTCAGTGAAGTTTCATTAACACTAATACACAAGCTATTTCTGGAAACACAATATTTTTAGGAAATTGAAATAGAGGGGTTCCACTGTATACAGAGGTATCATAAATTCAGGGGGTTGTAATAGAGGAGTTCCACTGTATACAGAGGTGTCCCCATTTCAGGGGGTTGTAATAGAGGAGTTCCACTGTATACAGAGGTGTCCTCATTTCAGTGGTTTCGAATAGAGGAGTTCCAATGTACACAGAGGTGTCTTCATTTTAGCGTGTTGGAATATATAGGAGTTATACTGTATACAGAGGTGTCCTAATTTCAGGAGGTTGCTACAGAGATCCACTGTATACAAAGGTGTCTTCATCATTTCAGGAGGTTGGTACAGAGGAGATTCACTGTATATAGAGGTGTCTTCATTTCATGGGGTTGAAATAGAAGAGTTATTTGCAATGTGTACAGAGGTGTTTTTATTTCAGGGGGTTGGAATAGAGGAGTTCCACTATTATTATACAGAGGTGTCCTCATTTCAGGGGGTTGAAATAGAGGAGTTCCACTGTAGTATTAGATACTATAGAGCTATATGTCCTCACAAGTACTAGGAGGTCAAGGAATCATTACTAAAATGAGCTGATAGCTAAAATAGGAGCAGCAAACTGGTCAGCACGAAATCTCTTGGAATCCCTTTTTCGAAATACAGCTAGAGACACATTGAGCTCCTCAGTAGCTGGTTAGTAGCTGTCAGAAAATCCTCTGACAGCTACTAACCACGCCCATTCATTCATGCAAGTCTGAACTTGCTGCAGCCTGCAGACACCTAACTTGAGAACACTGATGCATTTTGGTTGCTAGATAGAACAGGTTCTTATTCAGTTCCATAAGTTCTTGTTTTTTAAACTTTATTTTACCTGTCATTGTTCTGAGAGGTTGGACCTGTTCTACCTGAGATCTCTCCTTGGATATGATATTATTTTTAGAGAAGTTGTTTTTAACTATGTATATATTTGTAGTAATCAAAAATACATTCATAACTTTTCCCCATTTCATAATAGGCACATTGTGTACATAATAGTCACTAGCTACACATCACATGATTAGTTATTACTTATCTTGAGGATTGGAGATGCTAACTGGGAGTTCCAGGTATTTAGGTGGTTCCACTATATTATTATAGCGAAATATTATGGTGCAGGTAGTTAACATAGTAATGGACATTATAACACTGTGTAAGTGTGAGTATCTGTGAGAATGCAGACCTTTTCCGGTCACTAAAATTACATGTTTTTACAATGGAAAATGGAGTTAAAATTAGTACATTGGTTCCCACCACTGAGGAGGCTCTGGTACAGTCACAGAATTGATTGAATTGTAACAGAGCCAGGCTGGAAATCTATTAGCTAACAGGGGCTGATCCAGGGGGATGAATAGGGTGACATGTCACCCCCCCCTCCACTTAACTTTAATGATATTCATAATTTTCATATGTACATTGGTATCAGCAACAGGAAAACTCACAAACTTTTTTAGAGTACTGGAAACTACACCATAGAAGCTAAAAAGTTGGTACGGCAACCACACACGAAAATTAAGTCACCCCTTTTGAGAATTTTCTTCATCAGCCACTGCTATGGTAGGAAAACACGCTATTATGCATAGTTGTATATGCACACCAACCTTTCTGCTAGCCTATTTTATTTGTCTGGGAGTGACCATGCAGCTATAAAACTTCTAATTAGGAAGCAGCTATCATGACCACGTCACACCACACATAGCAGAAACTAAAGTCACTCATAATTCTTTCTTGTAATATCCATGAACATATAGCTACTGTGTTTGAATTATACTGTGACAGGTTTTATAAATAAATCATCACCACTGTCAACAGTCAAGTCAATCAGCTATTTACGCTCCAACTTTCTTCTGGGACAAGTTTGCACCCCACCAAAAAGCACATCTGTGTGAGCTACAGTTTTTAATAAGCTTATCCTTTGATTCTTGTCTACATACAAATTACCATTGTTAGTACTACAGTGGCTACTATACACTGTCTATAGAAGCTAAATATGGACAGCTATTAAAAATACCATTGGGTTAGAACCACCATCTCTAGTCATAAAATAAGGTTTTAACTCATACTAAGATGTTAAAAATTATACTGGAATTTTCAAAAGAATACAACAAAAAATTACCCAAATAAATCTAATTACCAATCTAATTGATGGTACTGTTTAGTTTAGTCAAAAGTAAAAATTCAAATAGTAAATTTCCAGATTTGTGTATTTATTTCAAACAATAATGCTGTACCCTTCATGCAGGATGCATAGAACCTTTTTTTCTGTTCCTCTACCTATACAAACATTGAAATATGTAATATCTAGCTAGCCTTGATTCCTACAGAAATGGTTTGGAACCCATCCTACTTGCTCTATAGATTATTGCTGTCTACAGGTAGATAGATCTTACTGCCTAAAATATAGTACTATCATTGGGCAATGATTAATCAGAATTGGGTAGTGATAAATCGCAATTGGGCTGTGGTTTGACACAAGCTCAAGCCAAGCTCCAGCTCATGGTCCAGCTCAAGCTCCAAACTCACACATCCTGTTAATGCCCCTCCCAAACGAGGTTCTAATTAATAAACTAGTCCCTGGATTATAAGACCACCCCTTAGGAAGGCAGAAAGAATTGTTAAGTGGTCTCTTAAGGGTGCTCCAAACCCTGCCCACGCACCATTGCTATGGAACCATAACTTCAGAACAGCTAGGAGCAGCAACCAGAAACAAATTACATACCTACCAACTATCCTGGCCACACCGGGAATATCCCGCAAAAACCACTGCTATACACCGAGCTTACATGAAACATTTCTGTTATTTTTCGTAGCTACTATGGGCACTTTTACTCCGGCAGATAAAACTCTGGTCTAGCTAGAATAATTTTCACTCAAGCTCCTTCTTTCATGCTCTACAACTGTGGTATATTTACCGGTGTCATAACGTATTACGTCCTCTACCTATCTACGTCCCTAGGACGCAGTTCTTACGTCCTAGGGGACGCAAGCCGATAACGATTTACGTCCTATGCTAAGGAATAACGTCCTACCAGTCATAACGTATTACGTCCTCTACCTACGTATCTACGTCCCTAGGACGCAAGCCGATAACGATTTACGTCCTACGCTAAGGAATAACTTCCTACCTGCAATAAATAAACCTTCAGCTGTGGTCAATCTATCTAACTACCTAAGGAGGGTAAATAAAATAGTTGCCAAAGTAATTTGGTGCAGGTGACTCATTGTGTAATAATAATTTCACACTTCTCTCTGCTGTTGTAGCCAGAGACTCTGTAGAAAGAGTCTTGACAATGTATGACATAAGTAGTAAATATTATTTCTATAATGATGATATTGATATGCTATACTATAGCAGCAGTAATAATAATAATAATAAATAATAATGACAACAACAATGCCATTTAGTAGCTAGTGGCTAATAGAGTTGAATTACATCAATTTGCACGATCTACAGATCCATTCTCTTTGAACTGGTAATTCAATAAGACCAATATATACACTTCAGGTGAAACCATTTCTCACAGTTGTCACAGAAAACCATGTTAGTGTCATAGTCTTCTGGAATCATACATGTACAAAATAGTTCGAAAAGGCAATTTGCCATTCATTCCAGATAGGTGACTTGGTATAGCAGCTACCTTTTTACAAGGAAAAGGTTCTAGTTTTTTCCAGTGGAAACACCTAAAAGTTAAGATTACTGATAGAATCCATAACAATAGACTGTGTTCACCCCCAGGATAGTTAGGCCCCTACTTCATCTTCAATGGATAGTTCCCTTTTATATATGTGAGTAACAGGAGTTAAATTAATGTTTAAAACTCCACCTCCTATTATTACTTCATAACTTTCTATGGATTATTAGCTATGTAGCTACTAGAACAATAATTATACCTAATTAGATGTGGAGATTGCTCAAAAAGGAGGCATGAAGGATCATCTCCTAGTGCTAAATGTAGAGCAAATGCCACAGAAAAGAGTCCACAATCAGCCATGCCCTTCTGTTGTTGAACATCAGAGATCATGACTGCTAATTCAGGCTCAACTTCTTCTCCATCTTTATCCTTAGTTTCAACTAAAGGCTTGTAGATAAGTGCCAGCTGGTGTGTGAAGGAGGAGCAGAAAGTATTGCCAAGTTTACTGTCATATACAGTGATTTCTTTTCCAATAGAACTGGACACACACCAATGATTTCCGGCCACGAAATGGATTTGTATAGATTCTTGTTCTTGTGGAGTAAACCTACAAGTTTGAGATAGGAGACAATTTTGGAAGCCACCAATGAAGGGAGATTGCTCTTTTAGTAGCCCTTGAGCCATGTTGATATGTTCATCCGTAAGTTGTTCCCCATTCCTGAGTTCTTTCCGCATCCTTGAGGTAGCTAAATGGTTGTTGAACTTTTAGTCTTTTTTTGGGTGGCTCAATTTGACATCTGAACTTAGCTGGGTGTTTTTGCTGTTTTTTTGGGACTAACTTCTCTGCTGGTGAACTGACTGTATCATTACTACTTTTAATGGCTTGAGCACTTTTCTTTACACTTTCCTATAAGTGAATACTTTTATACTGATATAGCTAGAAACTTATAGCTATGTAGCTACACTCTCAGATACAGTAATAATACACAAGCAAAATTAGAGTAAATAACCTGTGTCTCCTCTGAAAACTCAATCTTGGCTTCCAACAGAGGTCCTTTAAGTAATGGACAAATGGACACATGCAATTTGTCCATAGCTAATTGGAGTAGATGTTTAACTGCCCTATTGCTAACCTGACACTAGCTACATAGTTTTTTATCAAGCTTGTGTACAGCTATAGCTATGTAGTAGGTAGTATTTAGATTAAATATAAATAACGTTGCTGAATCTCTTCTGGACTGAAAAGTTGACATTAGTATAAAATAACATGAGTCATTTAATTGTTATAACACCTAAATTGTTAGGTGGTAGATGCAGTACATATAATTATGAGGACGTTATTCGGTAAGCTAGGACGTAATTCTAAGACCCTAGTCGCAAGATATCTGCGTCCTCCGGACGTAAATCCTAGGCATATACGTCCGGATAGGACGCAATTCTCCTAGGACGTAATACATTATGACACCGGTATTAAATATTTAATTATTGTGATCACGTTTTTATCATTATCAGTTGTGTATAAATAGCTAGTGATTGTTTTGTGCAATAGAGACATTGAGAGATATAAGAGTGTTGAGTTAGTTTCTCCTTCGTTCAGTCTTACCACGACCTACATAGTATACAGCGTGTACTTAGTCTATCATCAAGATACGACAACAACATTACATTTAGATTTTCTATATCTCAATTTCTATTAATTCACTAATGACTAGCTGTTCTGAAAATTCCAGAATGCCTATTAAATAAACCTTACCAGATGCTAGCTGTATGCAAGGAATGGGCCGAATCTGGTAATTGGTTCCTGAGATGTCTGAATTTTGGTTGTATTTTGTTTAGCTAAAGTTAATAAAAGGACATTGTTGTGGTGTGTAAAAGGTCATGGAATTTATTCCAGCATGTATAGTTATGCATTAACAGTACAAAATACCTTTATTAAATGAAAAAATCTTTCATTCAACAGTCAGTCAATATGACTGTGGAAGTGGTCTTTGAACAATGAAGACAGGTGATATTGTGTTACTTTTGACCAAACAGGGTGGTCTTTGGTTGGGAATGACAGGTGGTCTTTCAACACAGGTTAATAATAAGCTATTATTGGGCAGCAATACTAATTTTAGTCACCGCATTGTCAAAGCTCTCCTAACCAAGACCCGCCCCCTTTTGTACTTCACCACACAGTACAGGCAGCGCATACTGGGGGCCCGGGGTTTTTGGACAAGTCTACAAGCGCGTGCTAATTTACCTGCTATTTATGCATTCCACAAATTTCTCACTCTCTCATTTCTCTCTGCTAAGGCACTAGCTAGGGCTAGAGCTGCTCCAGCAGCTCCCTGCAGGTCCTGCATGCATTTTCTACATAGTACATAATCAAAATTCATCTTAATTTTTAGGCATTAAATATTGATCTGAATGTTTGTATTGAAGTTGTATGAAGGATCTTGCTTCACTCCAAAATTGAGCGTCATTCATGACTTATCATCAGACTATGGCATCAAAAATAATATCAAGTTCTTTAGTTCTTCAACACCCCATGAATACTGTTGTCTTTTTCTCTTTTGGAACAGCTTCCTTCTTTACATCAGTGTCACCCCTAGAGTGTGGTGATTCTAGTAGAGGTAGTACTACTACACTAACCTGCATTCTATTTTAACATTTTATATCAACTTTAGACCTTCCACATTCGGGAGTTTCAGGTGAATCACCCATATCTGAACGTGTCTGCTCTCGGAATTGTGAAAGTAGCAAGGAAGCAACAAATTGCAAATTAACAATGATAATTTTTTACTTATTCTAATAATGAGAAAAATGGATGAATAATTTTGTATGAATGACGATCCATACCAAAAGTGAGATAGCATGATAATTATACTGATAGTTGATGAGTGCATAAACGAATGAGTGAGTGAGTGTGAGTAAATAAATGTCCAGATGCATCAACAATATCCTCATCCATTTGAGTTACCGTCCCTTTCTACGAAGGTTAGATGAGGTTCGACGAGGTTCGGGCCAGCAGATGCTGCCATATACTCCAAACACCAGATTCAATACCTAAGAAACCTCTAAACAGCCTTAAGATCACTCGAAGAAGACTCAGAATTTCTATGTAAAACCCAATAGCAAAATAGGTGCTGACTCAGCAATCTAATATGCGTGACCTTTCCAACCCCCCCCCCCCCTCCTGCCCTCCCTGCATGCAGTACAGGTAGTAATAGGTAGGGCGGGTCTATCCTATGCGCATGCGCATTATCTGCAGTGGCGTAGCTAGCTATGCACAGTAATTATCTGCTGTCCGTGCAGTGCGTGTGCCGTAAGAGCTACAATTGGATCGAGGTAAGATATGTTGAGACGGTAATAAACTGTGCATAATGTTGCGCTTTCTGCCTTAGGTTATATTATAGCAATGGCGTCAGGTGTAAGCTCAAAACGTTCATCAACATACGCCTATGGAAGAGGTAAGGTGTACGTAGCTACTACCTGTAGACAGGGGAGCTGTAGAGCTAGGATGGGTTCCTATTTCTTATCTATTTCTGTAGGAATCAAGGCTAGCTAGATATATTACCCATTTCATTAACCTCTGTAATTAGAAGGGTTCGACAGAGAGAGTGTTCCATGATTGGTAGCTACAGCAATATTGTTGATTCAAGCTAACTTCTAAACTGTCCTCCACTTCTGAGAAATCTGAGTCAATGTGGAGTGAGAAAAGTGGTTCTAATGCCCCCTCCCCCCCTCCCCTTTTTGTAGTTCAGCATGTTCATACATATTATTATGGCTCCTATTCAGAGTGTATAGTAGCCAGGGTAGTACTACTAACTAGTGAGATGATAATGGCTATTTGTAGACAAGAAAAAGATAAAGGGTAAACTTTTACAAATTGTCATAGCTAACTGTCACAAATTTAAAAACTGATGTTATAGCTAGCTATCTAGATCTACCTATATAACACTTTCAATGAAATGAACTAGCTAATTTTAACTTCATGAGTAAAAACATGTAATTTAGTGATCATCTACATGTCTAACCAATCATGCATTCTCATAGATACTCACACTGACGAAATAATATTGTTATTATAACAAGCTATAATGTCTGTTACTATGCTAACTACCTGCACCATATTAGGCCTTAATATAGTGGCTATGTAAATATCTAGAACTCCCAGTTAACATCTCCAATCCTCAAGATAAATGTAAAATTCATGGTAATACCCTGTAGCTAATCATGTGATGTGTAGTAACTATGATGTATAAATTAGCTATAGCTAATTATGAAATCTTACTAGGGAAAAAGTTGTGAATGATTAGCTAAATACACTCAAGTTAGAAAAAAATAGCTTCACTAAAGTTAATATCTTATCCTAGTTTTGATTGGAGAATGAAAGAGAATGATATCTGACTAGCTAGTTCTGTTGAAACTTAGGCATTGCTGGAGTATCATAGCTAATTTAGATATAACTAAAACCATTGGACAGTGATCGATGTAAAAGAGATATTTATATACAAATAGCTAGGATTCACTAACCTTCTTGGCTTAGCTACACTGAAGAAAGATTTTACTCTTTTTGGCTATCGATATTGGGCATTTTCAGGAGATTAGTTTTGTGTAGCATGCTAACTAGTTGTTGAGTTATAGTGAGACTTTAAAAACTGTGATACTAGTTAGTAGTGTTAGAACCAAAGACACTACATTACAGTCAATTCCACTTGTCATGAGTGAAATAATCCTTAGATGTAATTTATCTAGCATTAGATGACAAACTTAATGAAAGGGATGATCTAAGAGTGATATTGGATTGGCTAAATGAAGCAACATCTGAATGGCGACACATTGGTGTGCAGCTAGGTCTCGAAGTACACGAACTAAACATGATAGAAAAGGAGAATTCACAAGATCTTAAATTGTGCTTTCAGAAAGTGATAATTGAGATATTCCGAAAAGGAGACTTAACATGGAGTATCTTGCTACAAGCTTTAGAATCAGATGCAGTGGGCCTCAAAAAACTTGCATTTGAAACCAAAGAAAAGCTGAGAGGTTAGATTGCACTTATTACTTGATTTCCAGCTTATACATGTGCTTAAATAAAGATCCATTTGTAATCACCTGTCACATATATTTAGCTGTAGTGAGGCATACAATTCTAACATGAGGCAAAATCACAGCTTGTGCTTACCCACTCTCATCCAGTAATAAGGCCACTCCTCTAACAGGACAAGTCATAATCGAACTTTTTCTAGATGCCAACAGTAGGGTACTCACTGATGGAGATATAAGGCACACTCTTCTCAATGCAACTATCAGCTACCATGAACCAAAGTCTCCGAAAGATGGAGATAATCATGACTTTATAAATAATGCATCTCCTTTGAGTAAGTCTAAAAAGATGAAGTGTAGCTATATAATTATGACTTATTATATGTACATATGATGCACAGATAAATCACACACAGCATTACCTGACCTTCCAGCAATGTGTCACCTACCTCTGGTAAAT
Organism: Diacarnus erythraeanus; assembly: GCA_964016965.1. Taxonomy (NCBI): domain Eukaryota; kingdom Metazoa; phylum Porifera; class Demospongiae; order Poecilosclerida; family Podospongiidae; genus Diacarnus; species Diacarnus erythraeanus. Next base: position 1,789,654 of record OZ024673.1, on the reverse strand, counting down.
TAATTCTTGTTAAAAATACTATGGTTTAACTACTATTGTCAGTATAGTCCATATCACCTCTCATTCATTATATACAACACTTCAGAAACACCTGATGACAACTATAACAACAGAATTAAGACTTCATTTCCACCCCTGACACTTTAATAAATGCATTAATCACAAATTACTACCTATAACTGTGTTCTAGGATGAATCCTACAATACTGGTAAGATGACAAAAGTACGCAAAAAGGAGGAATTGTTGGATGATCACCCCGGTTATCACCAAAGTATAACTACTACAGAAGCAGAAAAAAGGCTCCAAAAATGTGATGAGAACTGCTGTTACCTCACTCGATATAGCAAAAACAACAAGAGTTATGTTCTCTCTGTATGTCAGAAGAGACCAATACAAGGTATAGAACACTTTGGAATTGAGGTTCAAGATGGAAAGTGTAAAATTCAAGGAAAGACAGAAGAGTTTCCTAATATCAATCAATTGCTTGAACACTATGAACAGAACGTAATTGACCCAAGTTTTATTACCATTGGAAAGAAATTTACACGAGAGGATTATTCAGCAGCATTCAGTAAGACTTTAATGAGAGAACAGGATAGTTATCATGGCACTATAAGCAATAGAGAGGCAGAACAAAGGCTCAAAAAGTATAGTGGAGACTGCTGCTACCTCACTTGTTACAGTAAAGACAATAAGAGTTATATGCTGTCAGTACGTCGGAAAAGGGTAATAAAAAACATTCTAATTGATGTTCGAGATGGAAAGTGCAACATTCATGATGAAACCAAAGTGTTCGATGATATCACTCAAATGCTTCAATACTATGAACTAAACAAACTGGATAGACTTAGAAACATCGGGAAACAGTTTACAGAAGATGACTATGATGCTTCAAGGAATTCGTGCATAGTTTTGTAAGATGACTTGTATTTTGCCATGTGTGTCAACTTCATCACAAAATTTAATGAATGAATGTAATTAATCAATGATGCATGCATAGTTCAAAGTACATGTTACAGTTTTGAGATGAACTCAGCATTAGCTTACATAGCTACTTACACTACTACATTTTGTAGATAAACTATATTATATACACATACATAATTATAAATTATAAGGAAGTTTTTGACTATCCAATTTAGTTAGCTAGTGGGAGGTGAAGGAAATGAACTGATATTTAAAAGACGAGCAGCAAACTGGTCAGATCTTCATTAATCCACGAAATCTCTAAATACAGCTAGATATACATTGAGCTTAAGGTCTTAGACTGAGAAAATGACTCTCACACAGTGGACTCCATGGTTATATTATACCAGGGGCTGATCCAGGGGGATGAATAGTGTCACCCCCCACCCCCCAACCCCCCTCTACTTGATATTCATAATTTTCATATAGACATTGGTAGCTATCACCAAGAAGAAAACTATTTAATTTCACAAACTTAGCTACGCCCATGAAAATTAAGTCACTCCTTTTAAGAATTTTCTGGATCAGCTACTGCACACACTTAGCTATAATGAATTTGGTACCAATATCTTTTACCACAATGGTCATAATAAGTACATAATGAACATATAATGAATATAATAATAATAATAATAATAATAATAATAATAATAATAATCAAATTCCAGTACCAGGAGAGCTTGACTTGATAAAATTATAAGCAGCCTGCATGGAATAGGACATATTGGTATGGAATAGGGACATTGGTATGGAGTGGGGACAATCACACATTGGTATAGAATTAGACATTGGTATGGAGTGGGGACAATCACACACTAGTATAGAATGGGGACAATCACATTGGTATGGAATAGGGGCAATCATGCATTGGTATGAAATAGGGACAATCACACATTGGTATGGAGTGCAAACAATCAGGTGGATTGGGACATTACAATATAAACCATTAGCTACCTATAATAATAATATTGTAGTGTTTTTGCCCCCAAACAATGTTGAACATTTTTATTAAAACTCGAGATCAATACACACAGATTTTTAACTCTAAAAGACACACAGTTTAACCACAGTTTAACACCAAATAAAGCCGGCTGCCCCCAGAGTGCATGCCTGTGTGATTGCACAACAGAAAATGATTAAGGAAGTAAAGACAGTACAGTATATTAATATAGGCATTAGTTAGCTACTCAGACTAAATGCATTTCAGAGGCTAAATTTTTGTTGCTAGAAAATTTTTGTGGGACCTTCTATAATCACACACACAAAAAAGATTCTTAAAAACACTGTTGTATTAGTTAACTAAAACTAAAACTAAAATGGATAATAGTTCAGTAATTTCTTCACTACTAAAACTAAACTAAACTGTAGTTCACTTACTTGCCAAAACTATAACTAAACTATTTACATCATATTGCACCAAAAACTAAACTAAAACTAATGAGAGCAGAGGTTGAATCTAATATTAGTTGAGCACACCTCCAGCTGATAATTATTGTATTAATGTTTGAAGTTAACAAGCAACGTTCATCCCATGGAAGCAAAAAATTACATTTCCAACTAACTTAAACTATGATTATATAAGTTGATTGCCCCAAAATAGCTACCATGGTCTTGTAACTAACTAAAACTAAACTAAAAGAAATACCAGGCTCTTGTAACTAACTAAAACTATACTAAAATGTTGTAAGATTCCAATAACTAACTGAAAAATAACTAATAGTCCAAAACTACTAACTAAACAACAGTACTTTGTTAATATTTCCTGGAGTCTCTGTAATCACAATTTTCCACATGAAAATAAGCAGGAAAATATATCATAGTACATCAGGCCTGACACACAGCACTTTGTTCCATTCATGCCATAACCAAAACATCTCTAATACCACAAAAAGTACAAAAACCAGAACATGAGTGACATGTGGCTAGCTTATCAATACTTACGTCAGCAATAGCTTTACATTGTAGTTACATTCACTTCATGTATTTGTAGGACCTACTAACAAGAATATGGAGAGGACTTTGGTTCTTCCGAACCTTATCCCTTTCCATATAAGGCTATAGTTTCCTCTAATTCCATTTTAAGGTAATGAGAATAGTTATTTTTACCTCATATGTTACTAAAGTGTACTCATCCTCTGGTTGAGTGTGGGCAAAGTCCGTGAGAAAATGAAGATATGCTCCAAGATGAGGAACACTAGAGTATATGTATAACAGCTATGATAATATCTGTATGAATCACAGGTCATCAAGGGGGGAGATTAGAATAGGAGTTTAAAGAGGTGTCCTCATTTCAAGTGATTGGAATAGAGGAGTTCCACTGTATACAGAGGTGTCCTCATTTCAGGGGTTGGAATAGAGGAATTCCACTGTATACAGAGGTGTCCTCATTTCAGGTGATTGAAATCACTGTATACAGAGGTGTCCTCATTTCAGGGGGTTGGAATAGAGGAATTTCACTGTATACAGAGGTGTCCTCATTTCAGGGAGTTGGAATAGAGGAATTCCACTGTATACAGAGGTGTCCTCATTTCAGGGTGTTAGAATATAGGAGTTCCACTGTATACAGAGGTGTCCTCATTTCAGAGTGTTGGAATAGAGGGGTTCCACTGTATACAGAGGTGTCCTCTGTTTCAGGTAGAAACCATGCACTCACTTTGCTTTGACTAAAATATAGACTATTGCAGGCAGCAAGAAATCTCCACTGAGATGCTCAATCTGTACAATTATATATACATGATTTATGAGTGACCAGAAATACAGTAACTAACAGCACTAAGTTGCTTGAAGGCCATCTTAAAATGATCCAAGAACTCTCCAGGAGTGAACAGAGAGCTGTGAATGATTATCTCATTTACAATTAAAATTAATATCTATAACCATTTCTTACTTGATGACTCTAAGAGTGCAAGACGATTCATCTAATCCCTATAAAGACACCATCATAACAATGAAAATAACATTACAATGGAGTTTTGGACACAACCAGTTATACAGAGGTGGCCTGTTTATATAGTGGAACCTGTATATAAATGGTCACCCTTGAGACACAACCAGCTGACTGTTATACAGAGGTGGTCTGCTTATACAGTGGAACCTGATATAGTGGTCAACCTTGGGACACAACCAGTTGGCTGTTATACAGAGGTGGTCTGCTTATACAGTGGAACCTGTATAGTGGTTACCCTTGAGACACAACCAGCTGGCTGTTATACTTCTTATACAGTGGAACCTGTATATAGTGGTCACCCTTGGGACACAACCAGTTGGCTGTCATACAGAGATGGCCTACTTGTACATTGGACGCTGTACATGTGGTTACCCTTGAGACACATCCATACATCTTTGAGAATCAACCTTATAGATGTAATTCGATACACATCCTACAATATAATCTAATACTGAAATCACCTTAATTATGTCTCCATCAGCAGATTTTCCTACCAGTTTGGCACACACATGGCTATAAGAAAATATCCGTAAATCCGCAGTAATGAAGTTCTTTCTTCACAAACTTACTCAGGGAATCGAATGTAGCGTACTAATCTGTCATCATCCATCTCCTTGAAGAAGTCAATACCTTTCTGGTAGATTATGTCATGGTTGTCATGGTGAAGGACGTAGAGGTTGATGAGGGTAGGGAAGAGACGAGTGAATACTAAAGAGTGCAGGAGACCATAACCTGAGATCACAAGGGAATTATTATAGTTTAACACCAAAAAAATAAACAAATATTCCCTTAATCTTCTCAAAACTATGGAAATAAATATACTACTAGAAAGCTTATTTCAAGAGCTATATTTTGGTTCCAAAATCAACTTCATAGTAGGCTGCATTCTGGAGTTATAAGGTCAAATATGCATGCATCATCTGTACATTTTGGAGTGTAATTTTACTAAAACTGAAAAAATAAAGACATTTGCAACTACAGAATTGGCCTTATTATTATGATGTCTGACTTCCTTTAACTAAACATCTTTCCTCCTCAACCAACTTTATATGTCCCCTTCTCCATTAAAATACAGTGTGTACATTAAATTACCAGAGTCAATAGAGACGTAATCATCAGGATCACCGTCAGGGGCTTCCTCAGTCCGACAGTATCCATAACATGAGAGGTTCTTGTCCTCATTAGATAAAAATGGGAAAAGAATTCTAAAAAAGAAAGACATGATCATCTAATTTTTGTGAATAGCTAATTTTGCACTAGATTAGCCAATTGAATATATAGTAATATAGTAACGAACCTGAGAATATTTTTAGCTAAAAAATTAAACAGTATATAAGGAGTTCCACTGTATACAGAGGTGTCCTCACTTCAGGGGGTTGGAATAGAGGAGTTCCACTGTATACAGAGGTGTCCCCATTTCAGGGGGTTGGAATAGAGGAGTTCCATTGTATACAGAGGTGTCCTCATTTCAGGGGGTTGGAATAGAGGAGTTCCACTGTATACAGAGGTGCCCTCATTTCAGGGGGTTGGAATAGAGGAGTTCCACTGTATACAGAGGTGTCCCCATTTCAGGGGGTTGGAATAGAGGAGTTCCACTGTATACAGAGGTGTCCCCATTTCAGGGTGTTGGAATAGAGGAGTTCCACTGTATACAGAGGTGTCCTCATTTCAGGGGATTGGAATAGAGGAGTTCCACTGTATACAGAGGTGCCCTCATTTCAGGGGGTTGGAATAGAGGAGTTCCACTGTATACAGAGGTGTCCTCATTTCAGGGGGTTGGAATAGAGGAGTTCCACTGTATACAGATTGAGGTGTCCTCATTTCAGGGGGTTGGAATAGAGGAGTTCCACTGTATACAGATCGAGGTGTCCTCATTTCAGGGGGTTGGAATAGAGGAGTTCCACTGTATACAGAGGTGTCCTTATAGTGGAGTTCCACTGTATACAGAAATTTATTTAAGAAGGTTGTAATAGAGGTGTTCCCACTGTATACATACTTCTAGTGAAAAAATTTATCCTGTGAAAATAATAACAAGCAAAATTAATACTTTTATTGTGGCCCCACCCCCATGATTCCATTCCATATGATCAATACCTAACTATTCCATGTATCCTCTGTATAATAGAGTGTGTTTCAGCGATTGCGTGAGGAAGGAGAAACTTGCTTGCACCAATCCCCCCATAAGACAACATGTACACCATCTCTATTCTGTTCATCAATACACCCAGAGGATGATCACGAGTGTTAAACGCCTTATCCACATAATTCTGTATGCCTGTTCTGACATCATCCGGGCCCACTTCTGCCTCCATGTCACTCTGTTTATCTTTGACCGATGATTCAGGCTGGTTTTTGCCGTCCAAACAAGTAGGTTTCTCAGAAAAATCAGCATGGGGGGAGTAAGGGGGAACATTTATTCGATAAGAGAGGCCTGAAGGATATGAACAACACAAAGAAGTGGATTCATCAAGGTTAATAGGACGAGTAATATCTGGCCGAAACTCTTCGGTATTATTAAAAACACTAGATGCTAAAGATTCCTCGGATGGTGCACTCCCTACAGTGCTTCTTATAGTAGTCAAGAACTCTTCATTTCTGGACATGGACTTCGCAGAGGTTAGAGCCCGAGCTCTCTCCAATGGTATGAGCTGGACAGGAGTTTTCACAGTTTTGCCATGAATGCCACCTATTAACGAGTTTGTTCTACGTGGATGGAAAGTTGGAGTTATTGAAGCAGATTGATGAACAGACAAAGATCTTCTATTGAAGGCATCAGAAGCAAGCTTGTTCCATGCAGAAAAGACATCGTTTGCTGCATCTCCAGTCATTCCAAGTGAGATTTCACAACTTCTGAAAATGTCTATCCATTTGTTACATGCTAGTACCGTACAGTTCCCAATGCGTCTGTCTAACTTCACTATTCTAAATTTAAAAAATAATAATAAATAAAATTTAAAAAAAATACATACTACTATAATAATCATTAAGAATGGCATACAGTAAACTCCCTCCATTCTGGAAACCTTAAGAAAAGTCAAAGTGTCCAGATTAGAAAGATGGCCTCATTTCAGGGAGTGAAGTTTTATTTATTTGGTACATATCCAAGCATCCTTAATTGATACAGAGATATCCTCACTTCAGAATAGAGGAGTTCCATTAGCTCTCAGAGAGAGAGAGGGAGAGAGATTTAGTTTAGGCCAATGCTAAACTCTAAACATTTGTTAACTATGGCATAGCTTCTCACTTTTCTCACATGTGACTCCATAGAAGTAATATATACATAGCTATGTAGTCTGGCCATGCATTGATGATTAAGTTGCTCAGATTAATTCTATAACTCTGTTTTGGGTTTATCAAATGATATTCATAGCTCTAAACTACACTGCAGAAGTAAAATAACTTCATAATGGAGCTACCAATTGCTCTAGAACTTGGAAGATAGCTACTATGGCAATAGGAAAAGCCATGAATATTTCCTCTCTTAACACTAATAATCCCAAGTTACCACATATTGGGGGGGTTGGGTTAATGACAGGAAGTGATATAATCTTAATTATAGTTTACAGAAATATGCTGAGTGATATACTAGTTTAAACTTGAACTGCCTGTATCAATATGATATTACCTACACGGATGAATCAAAGTGGATATAATAGATGCTTACTGTAGTTCAGATATAGAGTCCTTGTGCTCAGACAGTCTCTGAGTGCTGTCTTTGAGGACACCTTTAACAATCTCAATCTTCTTTGTCCAACTTCCTGAAAATGTCCCATCAATCGTTGTACCATTGTTAAGTGTCAAGGTCCCCTAGAAATTTAATTTGTAACACTCAATGCAGAACAGTTTCAAGCTTAATGTTTTTATTATACTCTCCAAAAGCAGAATAAAAGACCGAACTGACCAAAATAGCAATGTCATAGAAAACTCTTTTCCTGCTCTTTCATTTGAATGAACAGAATTTGTCTTAAAAACATTATAGGGGAGTTATGTCATATATATCGGAATATAATATACTCTATATGTCATAGTAATTATAACATGAATGAATAATGAATGAAAATGATAATGTTTTCCGTTCTTTTTCTTAGGTGCATGACAAATACAATTTCAGGACAATTAGTGTCAAAGTTTCCTAGAAATTTAACTCAAAATATTTATCAATTCCTTATTATTTAGGATACCTCAGGACAATTAGTGTCAAGTCCTTCCTCATTATTTAGGATACCTCAGGACAATTAGTGTCAAGTCCTTCCTCATTATTTAGGATACCTCAGGACAATTAGTGTCAAGTCCTTCCTCATTATTTAGGATACCTCAGGACAATTAGTGTCAAGTCCTTCCTCATTATTTAGGATACCTCAGGACAATTAGTGTCAAGTCCTTCCTCATTATTTAGGATACCTCAGGACAATTAGTGTCAAGTCCTTTATGTGAATTCCTCATTATTTAGGATACCTCAGGACAATTAGTGTCAAGTCCTTCCTCATTATTTAGGATACCTCAGGACAAGTTAATGTGCCCTAATTGTTAATTAATTGTTTCTGGGGGGAAAGCTTGCTATTATTTGGAACATACCCCCACAGTGTCTTTACTATAGTGCTATAGGTGTTCATAGTTGGGGGGGGGGGGGTTAGGGGCTTGGAATGGAGGGGGTCCAAAAACAGGACCCCTAATTTGGAGTTCCAAACCTCCCAATGTGGGTATTCTGGAGTAGGAGATTGGAATACAGGATTTTAAAATTCAGGGGGCTAGAGTAGAGGGTTCTAGAAGTGTATAGAGCTAGCCTACCAAAAGATAACCATTCCTGTGTGGTGGTGGGTTTGGTGGTTATGTGAATCCTCATTAGTGTGTGTATGTGTGACACACTTGTTAAATGATATGTACAGAGGAAAGCCTGGCTGTTAATTACCATCTCTATGAACAAAAGGTGAATTGTGAGAGTTGATTCAAGTATTAGCAGATAGCTCTAAGCTAAGGTTGCTAGCTATCTACTCAAAATTGCTTAACTAGCTACAAGAGAGATCTTCCTGACAGGAGTAGTACTCTAGAATACTCAAGACACAGTTCATGATGATGGATACTCTGAAGTACAGCTACAACACTTATAAATACTCAGCCTATGTTGTGCCTCTGCTGGTGTTAGGATTTAGCCTGATAGGGGTCTTTGTTGCTGCCTACACTATCATTCTCGTCAGTTGGCCATTCAAGAAGATGGCAAAACTTGCTGATAAAGAAATCTCACCAAGATTGATGGCAGATCTGAGAGGGGCTGGAAAAAAGATACCATGTTGGACTTGCATTTTTGGAGGATTGAAGCTAGTTTACGGACATCAGATTGATGAGGTCGTACATCCATATCCAAATCAGACAAACATTTATAGTATCTGTGGTAGGCATGTACAGCCTTGTTTACTGGTCATTTTGTTCTTGGTGGTTGTGTTTGTGTGCAACTGTACTGTAGTGTCTTTCTGGAGCGAATTTCTGATTGACGAAAGTGCTCAATGTGACCGACACATGGACTGCTTTGCCTTTAATAACTGGGGGGAAATTGTACAACAAGAACCATTGGATAACTGTACCGAATACGAACTAGAAAGTTACGATATACACTGTTTCAGGTTTTCCTTCGACTATGCCGACGCTCTGGGCAATGCTGGTGGTGTGATGATACTAGCATCGGTGGTCATGAATATCCAGGCTGGGCTGTGGATTGGAGCCACCTCTCAACAAAGAAAGTGTCTCTGGTATCTAGCTGTGGTGGGTGTGATCACGATGAATATCATCATTGAAGCTGTTCTCATTGCAATTCTAATTATGGTTCAGTTTGTGCCGCTCTTCCGGACACGAATAACAAGTTCTGACAGGAGTTCAGTACAGTTTTACACCTACTGGGCCACATTCTTATGTGCTTTTACCATATCTGGTCCAATATTTATCGTATTCTCAAAGAGACTAAGACGAGATATAATGGTGGACAGAGAGGAACAACGGCATTTAAGTATAAATTCCAAAGCTATGCGTATGGGCAACTCGGCTGGGAACATTAGTTCAGAGTTGGACTGTGAACTAAATTAATCTGACTTATGAAACATCCCATGAACACACATAGGTTTATAGGGTGTAATGATAGCTCATAGCTTATCTTTGAGTGTGAGTAAAGGCAACATTTCCTGTTTATTAGTAGAACTTATAATGCATAAAAGATACATTGGGATCAGGTCTACTGTCTCTTGTGGTACAGTGGGAACCTCTGAATAAAGGACACGTTGGAATCAGGTCTACTGTCCCCTGTAGTATAGTAGAACCTCTGAATAAAGGACACATTGGGAGCAGGTCTACTGTCCCTGTAGTACAATGGAACCTCTGAATAAAGGACACATTGGGATCAGGTCTACTGTCACTTTGTAAGGAGGCTGTCCTTATCTTGGAAGTTAACTTACACACTAAGTTAAACCGGATGGTACAATTTTAGCACAGAAGTTGTCCTTTAATTTAGAAGTTCTCCTTTAATTTAGAAGTTCCTTTATTCTATTTTAAAACACTGAAAATTTTCTGTTATACTAAATACATCATATACTCCATTAGTCCAACCCTTTCTAAAAGTTTACTCTAATATTGATCATCTTACCTTTCCTGCAAGTTTCAAATCAGGTCCCAATTTCCCGATGAAACATCTTCCATTAGGATCAATGACGAAACCATCATTACCCGGCTGTTAGGAGGAAGAATGGACGTATCAGTATTTTAACCCTTCATTCTATTAACGCTTACACTTATGTTTCCACTAGCAAAGACAGCTTCGAAGTACGTACCAGTAGACGTGACCACCATTCCTGGACCACACCTCAAATCATCCAACCACATGCCCAAGTAACGCTCGTGACTAGGAAGGAAAGGGGAAAGAGATTGTTGGGGGGGATATAAAGAGAAGGGAGGGAAGAGGAAGAGAAGGGGAGGGGAAATGAAAGAGGACGGAGGAAAGAGGAGGAAGAGAGGGGGAGGGGAGATGAAAGAAGGAGGAGGAGGGGAAATGAAGAGAGGGGGAGGGAAAATGAAGGAGGAAGGGAACACTGAGTGTTATACAGAGAAACACTGAGTGTTATACAGCGGTGGTACAGCAGTGGCCTGCTGAACACAGAGTGTTATACAGAGAAGCACTGAGTGTTATACATATAAACACTGAGTGTTATACGGAGGTGGCCTGCTGAACACTTTAGGATTTTTATTACATAGATTTATTGCCTAATTGCATAGCAATCTTCAGCAGGCCACTTTTGTATTTCTGTACTGTAAACAGTTTACTGAATCAATCTCTCACTTGATTTTATCTTCATATATGCCATAACCATTTCTCTTATCTGCTTTCCAACTTCCAATGTAGAAAGAACCATGTTTTGATGATTCCTCGATTTTACCAAATCCAGATCGTAGTCCATTGGACCACTGACCAGAGTACACGTGTCCATTAGAATATCTACATAAAAATAAACATTTTGCTGTGTATCACTAAAATATTTATATATTACATTTTAAATGAGTTAGTTAATAGTATTTAATATCACTATATCACTATAATTTCTATCACTATTAGAGAGAGAGAGAGAGAGAGAGAGAGAGAGAGAGAGAGAGAGAGAGAGAGAGAGAGAGAGAGAGTTGGTTGTTCAATATCACAAGTATAACAGTATAGAATGTAAAATTTTGTCATTTAGCCATTATTTTATAGCTGTTAAAAATGATACCTGATAAAAATATAAAGTGGTTTCTCTATGGAAATTCAAATTAATGGTAAGGGGTCTATCAGGACATGACCAAGTGGCCTGAGAGGTGGTCTTTTAAAGGGGTGGTCTGATTTGATGTACTCGTTGAAATAGAGAGGTCCCACTATAGTACACAGAGGTGTCCTCATTTCCAGGGTGTAGAGTTCCACTGTATACAGAGGTGTCCTCATTTCAGGGGGTTGGAATAGTGTATACCGAGGTAATCTCTTATCTCTACTAAAGTATCTATATACAACACCACAATACAACCCTTCTCACTTCATCTCTCCCTGTCCCTCCATCATGCCATTCCTGAACTCTCCAATATACTTCTTGCACGTGTCCTTATCATAAAACCAATGCATTTCTCCTTCTCCATGAAACCTTCCCTCTCTAAACTCCCCCTTGAAATGGACACCAGTTGACTCCTGAGTGAACTCCCCTCTATACCCCAGAAGGAAAAAAAAGAGAAAAATAGTTAATTAACTCCATTATAAACATCTTTAGCTATACTTCTTACATTCCAGAGGGCTTGGCATTTTTCCATTGACCTTTGAACTTTCCATCCTTCATTTCAGGTAAGGTCTTGAAAGTGTATTCCAAGCAATCTCGAGTTTTTAGTAGCTCAAGTTTTGTGTCGAGATTAAGATCACTATAAAAATATAGAGAAGAGGGGACAAGATTGAACAAACAGACAAACAATTAAACAAACAAGTAGACAAACAATTAAACAAACAAATAGACAAACAATTAAATTGGTTCATGAAGTCACAGTATTACAGTGACATCTCTGATAAAGGACACTCTGAATAAGGACCTCCATACAAAAAGAACACTTGTCCTGTCTCTCACCAGTACTAATAGTGTATTATATTACCTAAGGATAACCTCTATATAAAGGACAGTTTCCAAGGTCCCAATGTGTCCTTTATAGAGAGGTTCCACTGTATTATTATAATATTCTTACCCTCTTCCAGGGACAAACTGCTGTATATTCAATAGCATACCAATGTAGTTGGCTATTGTAGTGACCCACTTGGTCTACAGTGATCAATACAGAATATAATTAACTACATGTTAGAGGCATAGTGGGTCACTGTGTCTTCAATGGACACTTCCCTAGGGTAGTTAAGGCATAGTGGGTCCCTGTGTCTTCAATGGACACTTCCCTAGGGTAGTTAAGGCATAGTGGGTCCCTATGTCTTCAATGGACATTTTATCAAGATAAAAGAGAGGTAAAAACTGAGAGGAGGAAAAGTCATGCATAGGATAGACTAATAAAGGGAGAGAATGTAGTAGAGAGACCTTATGGATCAGCTCTTTGCACTGTAACTCCATATTGTTGTCTGGAAACACCAATCGAAATGAAGACCTGGAAAATTTTGGGGGTCAAAAAAAAATTTTTTTTTTAAATTAAACATACATAAGTATATGTATGCTAAACAACAACAACAACAACAACAACAACAACAACAACAACCTAATCCTAGACCTAGCCTAACCCTAGTCTACAACAACAACACATGATATTAGTAATAATGTAATTAGGAAAACTATTGGTTAGGAACTAGGGTTTTACAAATTATGCTCATTTTTTTTGTGATTATGCTATTCCAGCAATGCTTGTTTTTACTGCTATTATGCCACAGGAAGTATGCTATTATGCTCCTAATTATGCTTGAATGGTGATTGTGTACAACCTGGTTTTGATTACTTTGAGAATAAGTTTTGGACAGAGTTCTTGCCTATAGTCAACGCTTTCAAGGCAGCTAGGTTTTTCAAGGTTACTGAGTTGAAACCAACAGCTTCTAGTATTTATGAATTAAAGGTCTTTTCTTTTTTGGAAGATGTCATTTTGAACCTGAAGGCAGAGTTAGCTGAGTATCTTGGCTTAGCAGTAGGCGTCACCAAGATTGATATTTTTGAATGGTGGTTGAAGAAAAGCTACCACACTGGGCTGCAGCATATAAGAAAATCATTTTGTGCCAGCCATCCTCTGCTGCAACAGAGAGAGTTTTCAGTATTATGAAAAGTTCATTTAACAGTGAGCAGAATCTTGCCTTAGAAGACTACATGGAAGTATCTTTAATGTTACAATGTAATAAAAGAGACTTTTTTTTGTTCAAATTGCCAGCCTAAAAATGTCTTATTATGCCAGCAAAATGTTTATTATGCCAGCATTATGCTTTTATGCTTTGGCAGTCAATTATGCCAGCATAAGTTGTAAAACCCTATTAGGAACACACCACATTCCATTAAACACACATTACTACCAGATACCATGTATGGAAATTGTTTATTTAGACTATCTGATACAGCAAGAGAGAGAGAGAGAGAGCTTGAAAGATGCTAGTGTTGGTTATGAGTTCCAGAAGAATGTGAACAGAGAATGTTTAAAAGAAATAGAAGGCAGTGGTAAGTCAGCTAAGTGGCTAACTATCTATCTCTTAATGGGTAGACGCATTTGAACAGGGCTGGTGACTTGAGACTGCAAGGTTTTGAGGACCAAAGAAATAGGATGGATGAGTATAGACTTTCTCCTAGTATTTTCATAAAGTATGGTGCAAGGTCATGTGAGTTTAACAGATTACTGTATGAATATATCTTCATTGTATCCAAACTGCCATTAGATAACTCTAGTGAAGGCACACGTGTATTAGGTTAGTGAGACTCTCACTGTGTGCTAATATACTGTACAGTAGAATAGTGTGGCATTGACTTCAATAGATGAGGATGACCTCTATGAAATCATGAAAGAATTAACGGCTGGGCCATCTCTGGCTTCCAAATTACAACCAATAGGCCTGGCTCTGGGCCTACGACAATCAACATTGGATGATATACAGCATGGCAGCTTTGATTTGGATAGCCAACTCAGGAAAATGGTGATCGAGTGGCTGAGGAAAAACTATGATGTGGAAAGATTTGGTGAGCCTACTTGGAAGAGACTGGCAGAAGCAGTGGGAGATAGAGCTGGTGGAGGGAACATGGCACTTGCTTATACTATAGCTGAGAATCATTATGGTATAACACATTATTATAATGAACCACCCTTCTAATCCAATCCACTGAAATGAGGACACCTCTACGTACAGTAAAACTCCTTTATTCCAACCCCATGAAATGAGGAAACCTCTGTATACAGTGGAACTCCTATATTCCAAACTCCTTAAATGAGGACACCTCTGTATACAGTGGAACTCCTCTATTCCAACCCCCTGAAATGAGGACACCTCTGTATACAGTAGAACTCCTCTATTCCAACCTCTAGATATGAGGACATCTCTATATTAAGGACACTTGGATATGTCACAAGTTGTACATTAACAGAACTTCACCTCTGAAATGAGGCCATCCCTCTAATCAAATTTGTCCCAAGGTGTCCAGAATAGAGAGGCTCCACTGTATATTCAATTTACGTATAACAGAGAAAGAATGTTGTTTTTTTTTTTTGGCATTTTGTGCAGTAAGAAGAGATGGTGGAGACAGAACAAGAACGTTAAGCCAAACATCTCAGATATCTCAAACAGAACAGATACCTAAGCTATGGTAAGCAGGAACAGATCCATGGGGTGGGAGATAGGTGGATCAGGACCTTCCCTTTTGATATCAGCACAGGAGAGGGCACATCCTTCTCTCAAGCCCTATCCCCTCACTGTGAACTTATAGTCATATAGTTGGCATATCCTACTTAGACCCCCTCCTTTCAAAATTGCTGGATCTGCCCCCCCTTTCTAGTAAGATACGATACATGGTTATAGTGTATCTTGTAGACTGGGCTTAACTAATGCATTGTGAATTGTTATAAATCCAGTCAATTGAGACTTCTAACATTTCTTTCAGGTACTTTTGCTGCTGCTGTTGCTGTTTCGGAAGAAAGAATGATCAGTTAGGAGCCATTCGTTATAAAAAGTATGCACATATGCACACTATTATAAATATAATTAATAAGACAGTGCTAAATATGGCTTTACCACTTACTATTACAACAGTTTTAAATATGGCTTTGTGGCTTTGTTACTCCTGCACAGTAGATTAAACACTACTACACTTTCACTTCTGTATGACAGTTGGGTGAAGAATCACAAGCTTGGCACTACCTTACATAGCCCAACTAGATTTAGGTACCTCAAGCTTCTCCTTATCTTCAATGTACCACATGAGAAGTTATTCTAAAAAAGGACTTAACATTGAATTTATGCTGTTAAGTTTACTACATATCTACATAGGGTTGAGTTTCTTAAACCAGTGGTAACTCTGGAATGGAATGAGATAGAGACATGATTTTAGCTTTAAAATGTTCTTAAATCTATAACAATACCTTCTATATCCCCATATGTTTAGATTTGATTTTCAATTGATCATATAAAATATGAACATTTTGTGGATGTTTGGTATTCAATATTGGCTAAGATAGATCAGTCAACATTTTCGGAAGATTCATTTCAACTTTAGAAACTTTTCAATTAATAAAATTCTGAATTTAAATTTTTGTGGGTTTTTAAAATTTCCATAAAAATAATTATAAGCACAAAAATTTCTAATTAAAGAAATTTTTGTTAAGAGGGGGAGAGGGGGATAGCATGAAGATTATATGAAAATTTCAGAAATTGTGGTACAGTGGAACTTCACTTATAACCTCAGCTATATAAATTCCAAATTAATGATTTTCATTGTGAATTTGCTGTGCATTAAATAGAACACTGCTTCCACTGGAAATGTATTACTTCACATGTGTTTGAATGGACTAGTGCTGGGTCCATATAACTGAGGTTCCATTGTATATTATAGACTAGTGCCAGTCCCATAGGATCTGTATAACTGAGGTTCCATTGACTAGTGCCAGTCCCATAGGATCTGTATAACTGAGGTTCCATTGTATATTATAAACTAGTGCCAGTCCCATAGGATCTGTATAACTGAGGTTCCATTGTATATTATAAACTAGTGCCAGTCCCATAGGGTCTATATAACTGAGGTTCCTCTGTAGTTATATTTTATATGTGCAGTTACCAGAGTTTTTCGACCATAACATTAACAGAACCTGATTCATTTGAATCATCGATAGCTGCTCCTGAATGGTGGCTAAAGGGCATCGTTGAACACCCCAGTTACCATGGAGCCATAACTGGGAAAGAAGCCATGGTATTACTCAAGAAACATGGCAGTGACTGCTACCTTTTAAGATACAGTAAAATTCAAGATAAATTCATGATTTTAGTATTTAAAAGAATAAAAGGAAAAGAACTCTGCTCCCAGTTCCAGCTAATCGTCACAGAGGGGGAAGATAATAATCGGTATGAAATTAAAGGGGCAAAGAAAGAATTTACAAGCATTTCTAGATTACTGGAGCACTACCAATGTCATCCAATTAGTCCAAAAATAAACAGACTTGGAGATATATGTGTTAAAAATAGTAAATAATTATTATTATGAAATTAATTCACAGTTATTGTATTATGAAGAGGTACATCAATCTTTGATGGTAGCTACTACAATTAGTGGTCAAACTTCAGGCTATTGAAAAAGTCACTTCCTGTCTATTATGGTAGGAGGGGCAAAAAAACATTATAGTCTATTAATACTAGTACAAAACAATGCAGTAGCAAGTTAGTCTGTTCTTAAAGTCTTCAAGTTAGTAAGTGTCTATCCTTAAACTTGAGCTAATAGTTCCAGTGAGAGGTAAGCTATGCTCTACTCTACCTGGATAATGTTATTCTCTGTATCTCAGGTATAAGACCATGGCATCAGGTAGAGAGAGAAGCTCTATAACAAGTCTAACATCACAGACCTATGGAAGAGGTATAGCAATGTGTGGCCTGTATATAGATGGATCAGAGTCTAGTAAGAGGTCTAAGCTAAGAGGGTCTAAGGGTCTAAGCTAAGAGGGTCTAAGGGTCTAAGCTAAGAGGGTCTAAGGGTCTAAGGGTCTAAGCTATATTAGAGGGTTTAAGCTGAGAGGATTCCAATGAGGAATAAGATGTATAGCTGGCATACATGCTTCTCAAGAAGAAATGGCTTTCAAGAAGAAATGGTTTTCAAAACAGCATTGTATAAGAAAGAAAATCATTTATTCAAATGCTATTACGTATATACAAAAATTAAAAATGGATAAGGCAGTTATATAAAACAGCTTATTCACATCGCCTAGGGAGTAAGAATCAACCAATAGACAAATTAGTGTATACGGTACTAGGTTACTGATGGTAAGATGCATTTAATCTCTCATAATCTACAGCCAAAGATTTTGATGTCAAATCTTATCATAGCTAATCATTACAAGTGGTATTGATAAACAAACAGTCATCATTATCTGGTGTGGTTGTAGAGGGATTATACCATATGAAATTCAGCTTTTAAATGATTTGTGCTTTCCTGGGCCAGCTATTTAGACTTTCATATTCAAATGATGACCAGAGAAGTTCTGCCTAGAACTTGCTGAGAAAAAGCCAATAGGAGACTAAATCCATAGCTGCTTATACACATCTAATATTATATGAAATTATAGCATTGGACGAGAGGCTTACTGAATCCTTTGATGGAAGGCATCTATTAGATTGGCTGGATGAAGCAACTCCTCAATGGCAACACATTGCTGTGCAGCTAGGTCTAAAAGGCCACGAGATTGATACAATAAAACAGGGACATCCACACGATCCCAAAATGTGCTTTCATGGAGTGATAACCAAGAGGTTACAGAAGGGAGACTTAACATGGGAAATCTTGCTACGAGCTTTAGTATCAGACACAGTGGGTCTTTATCAACTTGCCTCTAAGATTGACAGAAGGCTGAAAGGTTAGATTTGTTTCTCAAAAAATAGTTTGTCATTTTCACCTCAAGTTTCAGTCATTATTAAGTTCTCCTGGTAATACATATCCATTGTGTATTATATATAGATTGATAAGCTTTACTATTTTGTAGTCACCTATCATCCTGGGGTATAAATAGCCTGGTCAAAGAGCAGCATGTGCTGTTTGAGTGTTGTGATACATGGTATTGTGGAATTAGCTTATAAGGGACACCATCCATATCCAGCTAAAAATTGATGATGTTGAGATTCCACAAAAAAAAAAAAAAAAATCTAATAAATTATGAAAACTTTCCAACTATTCTCAAGATTAGTGGAAATAAACATCTTCTAAGCAACTTGAAGCAATGAATGTGTACACAAGTCAACTGGAACAGACTTGAATAAAGGGGTGCTACCTAAAAAGAAATGCATGTCATTGGCACAACCACAAAAAAACTAGGGGTGCTGTAGTATCCTTTGAACCCCCCTTTCCTACCCCCCTGCATGTAACACAGAATCTTCAACTCTACCTAGTTCTTCCTTGTATAGTAAGTCAAAAAATGGAGGAACACTCCTGCAAGTCTTAAATTATGAACGTAAGTCATAAAGATGGAATATATAACATAATCGTAGATTATGTACCCAGGAGTTGGAGGAGGCTCAGAAAACATAGGTAAGTATTCTAACTATCATTGTCAGTAGGCATTGATTGATTCCGTTCAATTATGCTATGTCAGCAATGCTCATCACTCCTCACTCTATCAATTATGCTGGTACAAATGTCTTCTCTTATAGTCATTCCTCTGAGTATTCTTGCTCTTTGTTATCATGTCATCTGACATGTTCTATGTGGTTTCATGTCATACTCCATAGCCACAGCTGAGATGACAGTGATGGCAATGAAAATGAGGATTATAGGTACAACCAACAAAAGATCTTGTCAGTCATCAGTTAAATTAAATTCTTTTATGCTGTAAAATTCTATGCCTTTGTACATAAAGACACAATTGTAAATATACTTCTTAAAAATCAATACACATTGATATTTGATTACTTATATACAGAACTGCAGGATCTTCAAAGAAATGATGAAGAATTTGTAAGCATAGCAGACTAATTCCACTATATTTATAGCTAACACAAAATCTCTGGACTATCTTGCTTCCATAACTTCCTTCAAGAATACTATATACTCCAAAGTGTTTACATCTTAATATTATTACTGTTATAATTTTCTTCTCAATATAGGAGGCTAGTATACTCACATGTGCACACAGTGATTTAATGGGAGAGCATGCTAGCTATCATGAAAGTATAGACCACAAAGAGGCGGAACGAAGGCTCAGAAAATACGGTGGAGACCGAAGCTATCTTACTCGTTACAGTAAATATAAAAAGTGTTATGTGTTATCTGTATATCAGAAAGTACCCGAGAAAGAAAGCAAACATTTTAAAATCGACGTTCAAGATGGAAAGTGTAACATTCAAGGAAGGACAGATGTTCGTGATGACATCACTCGGATGCTCGAACACTATGAGAAAAACAGATTGGACCCTTCTTTTAGAAATATCGGCAAGAAATTTACAGAAGAAGATTATATAGCAGCACAGCGTCTGTCATTATCCATAGAAGAACATCCCAGCTATCACCATAATATAAGTCTTAATGTAGCAGAACAAAGGCTCAGGAAATATGGTGGAGACCGATGCTACCTCACTCGCTACAATGAAGAAGATGAGAGCTATATGCTCTCTGTACATCAGTACAGACCTACACCACGTGTAATAAAACACTTTAAAATTGATATTCGAGATGGAAAGTGTAACATTCACAGGAAAACGGAAGCGTTTGATGACCCGGCTAAAATGCTTGAACATTATGAACGAAGAAGACTGGATAACATCATTAAAGACATTGGAGAAATCTGTACAGAAGATCATAGTACACCATGGTGCCCAATATTATGAGCAACATTAACTTAGAATTCTACTCTTTAAAGAGTGTATAACTAATGTTGATTGGTAGGCAAATGGACTATAATATTTTTAATTTATTAATGAGAAATAATGCATACTATTTGTTATTATTAAGGAATAGTTGGATCCAATAAAAACAGAGTTAATAGTAGAGTCCTGAGTCTGGTAAAGTATCAGTGTTACATTATTGGTTATTATGGTGGCCAAAAATCAGGCCACAAAATTCATTTCCTGTAGGCGGGGTCAATTGCACAATAAACTACACTGCAGGCTATTGTTGAGTGTAAACATGTAGCAGATGTTCTTAACTTCTAGTCAGTATTTTTGAGCATCAGTTCCAGTGAGAGGTAAGCTATGCTCTACTCTACCTGGATAATGTTATTCTCTGTACCTCAGGTATAAGACCATGGCATCAGGTAGAGAGAGAAACTCTATAACAAAAAGTGTAACACCACAGACCTACGAAAGAGGTATAGTAATGTGTGGCTTGTATAGATGGTCTAAGGGGATGGGTCTAAACTAAGCTTGGAATGTTCCAATGAAGAGTGAGATATATATCTGGTATGCATGCTCCTCCAGAAGAACCGGTTATGGAAATAAAAATGCTATTATCAGGGGCGGATACAAACTAGCCCCCCCTCCAAGTTAGTTAATAATATTCATAAATATCATTTGTACATTCCTGTACATATATACACTGTACTGATAATACTGTGAGAGCTAGACATGCAAGTCATAAAAACGATGTAACATACTTTTATTTTAACAACAATTAAAATCTTCATTGACACTGTACCATGAATGTATAAAATAACATTTAGTGCCAGTTAGCTCCCCACCATCCAAAATTCTGGATCCGCCCCTGATTATGCATACAAAATGGAAACTCATTGAAGTGGATATGAGATATGCAGAAGTAAAAAGTTTATTCACGTTTCCAGGGAGTCATGAACAAACATTAGACAACTTGGTAACTACCAGTTTACTAATAGTAAGGTACCTGCAGCCAGGACTGGTGTTGACATGTGTTGGCAGGTGGCATGGATAAAACAAGCCACGATACTACAGTCGTTTATCTGGTGTGGTTACAGAGGGATGATCCCATACATTATCATTATCTGGTGTGGTTGCAGAGGAATGGCCCCACAGTTCTTATAATTTATACAGTGTATTAATTATTTAGCTAATTCCAAGTCTTGTATTTTTCTTGAACACTGGAAATTCCTGGGCCAGCTATCTAGACATTCAAATTCAAATGATGATCAGAGAAGTTGGATCATAATTATGTAATGCCTTTCTGCCTAGAGCTTGCTGAGAAAAAGCCAGTAGGAGACTAAATCCATAGCTGCTTATACACATCTTATTATATGATTATAGAATTGGACGAGAGGCTTACTGAATCATATGATGGAAGATATATATTGGATTGGCTGGATGAAGCAACTCCTCAATGGCAACACATTGGTGTGCAGCTAGGTCTAAAAGGCCACGAGATTGATACGATAAAACAGGGACATCCACATGATCCCAAAATGTGCTTTCATGGAGTGATAACCAAGAGGTTACAGAAAGGAGACTTAACGTGGGAAATCTTGCTACAAACTTTGGAGCTGGATTCAGTGGGTCGCAAACAGCTTGCATTAAAAATTAATGAAAGGCTGAGAGGTTAGTTGTAATTTCTTGATCCTTAAAGAATCTGCCATAAATTTTCAGTTTCCTAAATGAAGTGTCCAAGGTATCGGTTTAGAAACATGTATACTTTGCCAGTTTCATGGCTGATTAGTCAGTTGAAATCATGTGAATGGTCCCTTTCTGAGTGATGAGTATATACATAACCAGTCATGTGAGTATTCAACACTAAATCATTTTGAAACTATTTCCTAGATCCCAATTTAGGACATAGCTATGTCCATGGTGATGGCCGTGTAAAACATACTCATCGCGTAATCACCACTATTAACGGGAGTGAAGTGCAACCTCTACCTAATTTTTCAAAAGAAATAACACATGAACATGGTGCATACCATGAACCCACTGTGCAGAGCAAAAAGAAAACTTCCGCATCTTCTTTGTGTAAATACATAGCTAACTTAGTGTTATATCATGTGATTAAAGAGGGTCTTTTACTTCAGCAGGTCAAAATGATTCAACAGCACAGGCACTCATCTTACCAGCACCACCAGCACCTGACCAGTCTATTGGAGGTACACATAGTTATGTGAAAGAAAATTAATATTGCTCTCTGATGGCCATTACTAGATTGCTGATAAAATATTTGATGGTTATCACTAGATTGCCTGTGTATTGCTTATCTAGCTAATGTACTCTCATGCTTTGTTTGCAAATACATTTTCTTCCTTGGTGGTAATGTACCAATCTGATTTAGTTAGTATGCTTTTTTTTTTAAATGATTTAGGACAGCAGTCAAATGGCATCAACATTGAAAATAAACAAGATGAAGTACCCAGAACAAATTCTAGTCAAAAACAAAAACGAGTAAGTGTTATCTAAGGACAATTTTAATATTAGGTGTCCTCATTTCAAGAAATTCTGATTGTTATGGCTATTTAAAGTAGCTGTAACTCAATTAATGCTTCTTTTAATTCTATGGACTTTAATTCAGGGGGAGACATGGAATATAGGAGGAGGTTTTAACTTATTGAGCAGTTTGCCTTAGTTAACTGTTCATTAAAACCTTGCAGAAACTTAAAGAATACATTTTTAGTACCATATAACTTAGATCTAAATCTTTCTCTAGGAAAAAGTGCCCACTGGTGTGATCACAATAGCACGTAAAAAGAATGAGCTGATGGGAGAGCATCCCAGTTACCACCAAAGCATAACTGCTGTAGAGGCAGAAAAAAGGCTCAAAAAATGTGGCGATGACTGCTGTTACCTCACTCGCTATAGCGAAAGCAACGAGAGTTATGTGCTGTCTGTATGTCAGAAGAGACCTACACCAGCTATAAAACATTTCGGAATTGATGTTCAAGGTGGAAAGTGTAACATTCGAGGAAATCAGGAAGAAATGTTTGATGATATCACTCAGATGCTTAGAAATTATGAACAAAAGAGACTAGACCCTGCATTTAGAACCATTGGAACGACCTTTACAGAAGAAAATTACAATTCATCAAAGGGCATTTGTTCAATTTTATGAGATAAACACCACTATCTTAAAAACACAGATTTCTACCATCTCATCATCAACTATAACTGGCCAACACATTATTGTTAGAAATAAGAAGTTGTATTTCTAGATATTATAAAAGGGAATGGTACCAGTGATAGATATGTCGGCATAGTAGGAATTACAGCCCTAAAATGAGGACACTTCTGTATACAGTGGAACTCCTCCATTCCAACTCCTTGAAATGAGGACACTTCTGTATACAGTGGAACTCCTCTATTCCGACCCCCTGAAATGAGGACACCTCTGTATACAGTGGAACTCCTCTATTCCAACACCCTGAAATGAGGACACTTCTGTATACTCCTCTATTACAACTCCCTGAAATGAGGATACCTCTGTATATAGTGGAACCCCTAGGACACCTCTGTATTAAGGACACTTGGATATGTCCTAAATAACAGCTTGTGTATTAACATTAACCCCTGAAATGAGGCCACTATCAGAACACTATAATTTGTCTCACTGTTACAAATGCCACAAACCTTCCTGGTGTGCTACTGTGTATTGCCCATAAGTTATAACAAGTGAATTCTCATGAATGATGATAGTAAGCTATAACTACTCATAATAGATTCTTTTAACATACAATAGTGTAGAGCTCTCAGGGGTACTAGGTCCAGATATAGATTAAAAAGAGCTATATATAATACTTTAAGCTAGCTAGCTAGATAATAATAGTAACATGTATGTAGTCTAGTCCAGCAGCTTGCTACATAATAATTTGAATTTTTGCAGCTGCACATTGTTAACAAGAGGCAGCAGGATCTAGGACTGTCTTTTATGTTTATCTATCAACTTTAGCTGTGTAGGTATAATAGCTAGCTACAACTGTCAGGCCTTGTAAAGAAGTAGATATCTAGTGAGAAGACAAGGTAAGTTTCTGTCTAGCTAGCTAGCTAGCTAGTAATAATTTTGAAAAATATATAATAGCGGCTAGCTAGTTTGTTTTGTGTCAAACTAAATGATGCACTTACTTGTCTCCTACATGAATAAAATATCTATCTATGATACATAGGAAGCATGTACAAAAGATTATTCAGTGGTGATTCTACAGAGCTGAAACATGCTCAGAGCCTTAAGGGACTGCACAGAAGTTGTAAGTGTAGATATAACTCATGAATTTGTAGCTAATTACCCTTCTTTTTGCTGACTGTCAGTGCCAAGAGCTGGCTATCATGGTTACAATACATTACAGCTAGTATTCTATTATAGCTGTGTTCTTCCTCAGGCATAGTGGGTCCCCTTATGTTTTCAATGGACATTTCCCTAGGGTAGTTAAGGCATAGTGGGTCTCTGTGTCTTCAATGGACACTTCCCTAGGGTAGTTAAGGCATAGTAGGTCCCTATGTCAATAAAACATTTCTCTAGGGTATAGTGGGTCCCTATGGATATTTTCAAGGCATAGTGGACCCCATGGACATTTTCCTTTGATGTAGGTGTGGGGTGGAGCCTAAATGCATTGATGCTACCTGAAACTACACCTCCCCATTAGCTCATTATCCTTTCCCTGGGGGAGAACACCGGTACAAGTTTGATTACAAACATACTTATTCCTTTAGTAGAAACATCTGCTTGTTGGAGCCTTCTTTGATTCTGCTGTACAAATATTTGTTGTTTTTTGTTTTTGTTGTGTTGTTGTTCTCATCATACATCAGATTATGAGACTCCAAGGAGATCATTAAATAAATTGAAATCAATAAGTTTGGACCAGTTACAAGGTACAGTACATAGGGTAGGATCTCTATAAAGGACACACATTGGATAGGACCTTACAGTTTATTAATTTAGAGGTAGTACTATAGAGTATGAGTGTGTTTAGGACACTCTGGGAGAAATTAAAGTGACCTGATTAGCGGGTCAGCCTATTATGCTAATAGACTAGCTGTTATTTGGGACGTATCAAAATGTCTTTAATTCAGAGGTGTCTTCATTTCAGGGAGTTGGGATTCCACTGTAGTTAGAGACAAGGCAAGTATCCTCTGCATGGAGGGAGTATAGGTTCCACCATACCACTTACTTGTAAAGTGATAATCATGATTTAACATGGACTATAGGTACAGTTCGGTTTGATATCACCCCTGAAAGAAGTATGCTTATGTGCAACTACACAACTGGGAACTTGTATGATGCTGAGGTAAGCAAGCACTACATTCACTGCAGTATTCTACTAGTGTTAGCATGACTTTACTGTGACATGTATATTCCCCACACCTACTGTATATATTGATTGATTTTCTAATTTCATCTGAACCAACCACTTAACAAGAGGCCACACCCATTCATTTCCTACCATGGTATGCAGGAATTTAGATTTGAACCTCTAAAATTATTCCATAAAAAATTCCAAGTCTAGCTAGCCTCAGAGTGTTTTATGTCCTGAGAAAATAAGGCACTGTATGGGCAGGTAACAAGCTTTAGTGCTAGAACTTTCAATCAATTTGCATTTACTTGAGCCCTGTATGTATGTTGGCAGTTAAGTCAAATAACCACCTGACACACGTTTCCAGGAAATGTGGTTTAGTAATACGCATATCCAGCCTTCACTTTCCGCTCAATTATCGGGCCTACCTTAGTTAGCTATATCTACTTTATACAAGGAATACTAGTATTGGGTTTGATACAACTGGTTATGAATATCATTAACAGTTAACTACCTGTTGTGGGCACCCCCCACCTTCTGTTAATGCAAAGCTGCTAACACTGGTTTAAGGACTTAGCTAGAGATGTGCCCAGTTAAAGTACAGTCATTTTTTTCTTCCTAAATAATTTTTGTCACATGTATACATTATTGTTTCACATATACGGACATTTCACATATACGGACTAGTGCTGGTCCCAAGGAGTCCGTATAAGTGAGGGTCTACTGTACCTATAACTATAAGGCCATAACTCCACTGAAGACTGTTGCTGAGGCATACGATACTCATTCTATGCAGTCAATGGGACATACAGCTAACCGCTGTGGGATGGTGTATAGGCTTGTAAAGATTACTAAAATAATAGTAGGAGTCTGCTAGCTTTTATAAAGGAGTAATTTGTTGTGGCTCAAGTGAACTTAATAGCATCAAGCTACACATTCAAGTTGCCTTTCTTCCCGTGTATGGGGAGGAGTCTAGGGGAGGAGACTACATGATTTAGGGGGTGGGGGTGTAGGAAGCAAATTTTAAGTGAGGGGCATTTAAGCCATACCCATAAACAAAAGCCACACCTATAATAATACATACCATCCCCAAACACAGCTTATACAACAGTTCACCACTAAGAAGGTGAATCCACCTGAGGTTCCCTGTGATTAATTGCCAACATCTATTAGGTCAAGTCCACCTTTGAAAGTGGAGGGGGCAATATCCCCCACCCCCTGTTCTCACCAGTGGAGGGGGCATACCTCACCACCCCCTGTTCTCACCCCATGTAATGCAATTATTTTCCACAGCTACCCCTCATTACCGTCTCCACATCTGGACAATTACTACATCTGAGCAACTGTTACCATGGTATATTATCTGGGGATGAAGCTGAGCAGATCTTAATGAGGAAAGGAATTCCTTGTTATCTTAGTCGGTTCAGCATAAATCATGGCATGTACATTCTATCAGGATTAACCAGAAACCAACTGGGCCATTTAAAACTATTTCACGTCAAAATAGTCGAAGATCCAAACTCGAAGTTTAAGATAGAAGGGACAAGTAAGACATTCGATACCCCAGAAGAAATGTTCTTTTACTATGAAAATAATTCCCTCAGTACAACTATTGATACGATTGGAAAGAGATGCACTCCAGAGAAAAGAAAGAAATCAAGTGCTAAGAAGATAGGGTGGAAACCATTGAGTCCAGAAAACATAGTACCAAATTCACGACTGACTTTGGAGGAAAAACTTAGAAAGGACACCTTTGGAGATATAATTACACAGCAGAAACGCCTTGGAGAACAGCAAAATAGAGTCGAGAAGAATCTGACCAACCTGCAAGAAGATTTCAAGCTGCAAATCTTCAAACAGGATGAGCTTGCTAAACGTTATTCAGAGCAAAGCAAAATTAACGAAGATGTCTTATCAAGCCTAAGACAAAGTTCCATTGAGTTAGAACAACATTTGGAGGAATCACTTACAAGGAACATCTTTGGAAATATATTTTCTCAGCAACAACTCCTTGGAGAACAGCAAGATAGAGTTGAGAGGAATCTGGCCTTCCTGCAAGAAAGTTTTGATCGGCGAATGTCTCAACAACAGGACGATCTTGCTAAATATTATGCAGAACAAAGTAAAATGACTCAACAGATATTGTCAAAAATGCCACATACTTCATTTGAGTCAGAACAGAATTTGGAAATGAATGATATCCTTTCAACCATGATTAAACAGCAAGAGTTGCTTGAAGAACAGCAGGAGAGAATAGAGAGGAGTCTGGCTGAGATGCAACAAAATTTCCAGCAACAAGAAGATGTTCAGCAGCAAATCTTCAAACAACAGGATGAACTTAATAAATATTATGAAGAGCAGGACACGATAAACAAACAAGTCTCGGGAAAACTTGCTGAGCTTACGATGACATCTGGTGGTATGACATCTGCTGGTATAACATCTGGTGGTATGACATCTGCTGGTATGACATCTGGTGGTATGACATCTGGTGGTATGACATCTGCTGGTATGACATCTGCTGGTACGACATCTGCTGGTATGACATCTGGTGGTGTGCAACGACAATTAAAACAGACACAGAATCGCCCGAATCGCCCGAAAACTAGGAAGCGTTGTACTATATTATAACACAACACAGCAACAACACGTCACATTAAACAAGTATAGCTATTTATATACACACTTCATATTCATTTGTTATAGACACTGTATTTGCAGACTATCATTAAACCGTTTAGTCATTAGAGATTACAAGTATTCTGTAATGCATACTGTATTACTGAAGTAGGACAAGTGTCCTTTGTATGGAGGTAGTCTTATTTCAGAGTATCCTCTATCAGAGGTTCCACTGTATTAGTTAGGGACAGGACAAGTGTCCTTTGTATGGAGGTCCTTATTTCATAGTGTCTTCTATCAGAGGTTCCACTGTATTAGTGACAGGACAAGTGTCCTCTGTATGGAGGTAGTCCTTATTTCAGAGTGTCCTCTATCAGAGGTTCCACTGTATTAGTTAGGGACAGGACAAGTGTCCTTTGTATGGAGGTCCTTATTTCATAGTGTCTTCTATCAGAGGTTTCACTGTATTAGTGACAGGACAAGTGTCTTCTGTATGGAGGTAGTCCTTATTTCAGAGTGTCCTCTATCAGAGGTTCCACTGTATTAGTTATGGACAGGACAAGTGTCCTCTGTATGGAGGTAGTCCTTATTTCAGAGTGACCTCTATCAGAGGTTCCACTGTATTAGTTAGAGACAGGACAAGTGTCATTTGTACGGAGGTAGTCCTTATTTCAGAGTGTCCTCTATCAGAGGTTCCACTGTATTAGTTAGGGACAGGACAAGTGTCCTCTGTATGGAGGTAGTCCTTATTTCAGAGTGACCTCTATCAGAGGTTCCACTGTATTAGTTAGGAACAGGACAAGCGTCCTTTGTATGGAGGTAGTCCTTATTCCATAGTGTCCTCTATCAGAGGTTCCACTGTATTGGACAAGTGTCCTTTGTATGGAGGTCCTTATTTCATAGTGTCTTCTATCAGAGGTTCCACTGTATTAGTGACAGGACAAGTGTCCTCTGTATGGAGGTAGTCTTTATTTCAGAGTGTCCTCTATCAGAGGTTCCACTGTATTAGTTATGGACAAGAAAAGTGTCCTTTGTATGGAGGTCCTTATTTCATAGTGTCCTCTATCAGAGGTTCCACTGTATTAGGGACAGGACAAGTGTCCTCTGTATGGAGGTAGTCCTTATTTTAGAGTGTCCTCTATCAGAGGTTCCACTGTATTAGTTAGGGACAGGACAAGTGTCCTCTGTATGGAGGTAGTCCTCATTTCAGAGTGTCCTCTCATTTCAGAGTGTCCTCTATCAGAGGTTCCACTGTATTAGTTAGGGACAGGACAAGTGTCCTTTCAGAGCCTCCAACCACACGGATTTACACCTATAAATACGGACTACGGAAATTGATTCAATTTATACGGAAGTATAGCTAGCTAACAGAAGAGCTGTGAAATAACATTGTCCAGAGGCTTAAAGAGTTGTCTAAACAGTCAAAACAGGTAAGTATATTTATTGTCAGTTAATTCATGATATTTGTTTACTGATGCATTGTTATTAAGTTTTATATAGCTATAGCTTGTTCCAGTGTCTCCTGTCAAGCACTATGATAGCTAAGACTCTCAATTCTAGCTCACAGTCTAGTCTCATTATTAATCACAAGATACTACACGTAGGTGTGTGTCTTATAACAATAATAATAATTAAGAATGATGCAGGTCATTAAACTAGCTAGCTCTACGGAATTGGCTACAAAAATAAGGAAAGTGAGCAATTTTTGTACTGAAGTTATTCACTTCAAGTTGGAGGCTCTGTCCTTTATATGGAGGTAGTCCTTATTTCAGAGACTCCACTGTATTAGAGCACCATAGTATTAATGACAATATCATTTGTTCCTTTCTACTAACCATCCTCTGTGCTACACCCTTCAAAGCTATGCCAAATGCCCACTCATTAAACCACATAATAGTTGTTAATGTTTAGCTAGCAATGCAATGATCACATGATCAAATAAACAGACTATTCTATGTGCATGTAGATAGTTAGCTAGCTTAAACAAGCAAGTGACTGGTTCTCTCTGGTCTGTACAATGTCTGGAAGAAGAGGTAAAAGTCAGTTTAATTCACTAGCTAGCTACTCTAGTGTGTAAACTTTGTCACAACAGAACCCAACAGAGAATCTGATGTCTCTCCTCTTGAGCATACTCAGTGTTATGTACCAACATATCCTCAGAGTATAGCAAGTGGACCAGGTGTACAGTACAACTTCCAAGGAGCAGGAAGAGGTATATTTAGCTAGCTACATACATAGTTACACCCTAGATCTCAATTTTGGGGCAGTTCCAGGGACTTGAGCATAGCTAGCTTGCTAGGTAAACAACAACAATCAACACAAACAACTCTTGCACTTAAATATAATGTGTTTTATGCTACTTGGTGTCTCACTAGTGGATATTGCCTTCACCTAACTGTGTATAAACATGACAAAGAATGTGCTACATCAGGTTATGAGGGGAACCGAAGAGGTAGCTGGGTTGGTTCAAGCACAGACAATCTTCAAGGTATAGTTCTATGTTATAAAACACAACACAGATTATGTTACAGTATACAACTTTAGGCTATGGAAGAGGTGGCTGGGCTGGATCAAGCACATCTCAAGGTAAGATCTGTGCTACTCACTAAACATGACACAGAATATGTTATAGTGTATAATGTCCAGGTTTTGGGGGAGCTAACAGGTCTGGACTGAACACAGAGAACTCTCAAGGTATATGGATTTATGCTTGATGATGCAATTATGACTAGTAGTTTCACATAACCAGCGTGATCACAATACAAAAAGTCAAACTTGGCATATAGAGCGCCAAGTGGGAGGCAAATCTGAACTAAAAAGATTGATTAAGGGAAAATGGTGGAAAAACATGACCAATGCTAGGGCCCAACCACCCATTCTGATTTTATGATTAAAATAATATTATGTCAGGGTAGTATGAAACAACATTCAAATAGACGAAACATATTACTCTGGGATAGGGTTGATAGCACTGTACTTAAGAACCTAGCTCTCTGACTTTCAGTTTTATAGGTAAGTAAAATATTGTATCTACTTGTATACATAGCTATATATCTCTCCATAGACATTATAATAGCTACAGAGTTTCTGCTATAGAAACAGACATCACCTCTACACTTTGAGTCCATGACAAAATAATGTAAAAGTATCTAGTAGGTGAAAAACCATGAATAGTTGACTATTTGCTATTATTGTAAATTTACAGAGAGACCAAGAGACTTTGACCAAGAAGAAATTGATGAAAATCGAAGAAAGGTATATTTGTTAACTTAATTATTAAAGACACTGGGACCCACTATGCCTTAACTACCCTAGGGAAGTGTCCATTGAAGACATGAGGGCCCACTATGCCTTAACTACCCTAGGGAAGTGTCCATTGAAGACATAGGGACCCACTATGCCTTAACTACCCTAGGGAAGTGTCCATTGAAGACATGAGGGCCCACTATGTCTTTACTACCCTAGGGAAGTGTCCATTGAAGACATGAGGGCCCACTATGCCTTAACTACCCTAGGGAAGTGTCCATTGAAGACATAGGGACCAACTATGCCTTAACTGACCTCTAGGGAAGTGTCCATTGAAGACATAGAGACCCACTATACCTTAACTGCCCTAGGGAAAACATATAAACATAATAATTTGGAAAGTCCCTTAGCCCTGGCTAGCTTCACTACATATGCTGACATAACTGTTAGACATTTATAGACATCAACATGTTTGTACAGTACACCATATATAATAATCCCCTTTCTTTGTAGTATTCTCGACCACTTACCACAGCCACCTCAGCCAGACACCTCATGCATAGCAACAGCAGTTACCATGGAAAACTATCTGGACAAGAAGCTGAACAAATTTTAATGGAAAAAAGAATCCCCTGCTACCTCACTCGTTACAGTAACAACCACGGCAAATACATACTCTCTACTGTGACCCAAGACAAACAAGGAAACCTCATTCCTTTTCACCTCAAGATATTGATTGATAATGATGAAAAGAAATATGAGATAGATGGAACTCGACAGAGCTTTGAGAATATCGATGAACTGTTGACTCATTATGAAAATCATCCATTGAATCCAGATATAATCAGCATTGGCAGACGATGTTTGAAGAATGAACCTGAAGAGATCATGCAAGAACAAGATGCACAACAACAGCAAAGTAGAGAGTCCGAACAAGATAATGTTATTAAATTAATCAGAGATATAGAGAAAAGATTCACTGTTCGTCAACAGAATCTTGAGCAGCAGCTTGCTGATCAACGCAGAGCCAACCAAGAACAGCTGGCAGAGCAGCGAAGAGCCAACCAAGAACAGCTGGAAGAACAGCGAAGAGCCAACCAAGAACAGTTAGCAGAACAACGTAGAATGAACCAACTACTTGCAGAGAGAAATACATCTAAATGTACAATACTATAATGACTATGTTATCAGTGATGTGTACAGAGGGAGGGGGGAGAACTTTGGGATTCCTCCTTTGAACCTCCCCCCACCCCCAAATTTTTAATTTGCTTGACCGACTATTAATGTTGAATTCTCACTTCAATAACTCCTTCAACTCCTTCAAAATAAGCAAGCAGAGTGCCAATTCTTATAGTCCATTATTCAATACTAGGAACCTTAGCTATAGGGACCCTATGGGACCAGTACTAATTCATACAAGTGAAATAGTCATATATGTGAACAATACATTTGAATAGAAGTGATGTTCTAATAAAGGCATGGCATAGTGGTAATGAATTTTTCAATTTGTAATCAGAGTAGTCAGAAAACTGAAGTCTGTATAAGATTCCTTAAAATAATGTTTTTAAGCTTCTGTGCTGTTTGAAAAAGGGATACGTCCCTTTCCCACATTATCCCCCCCCCCCCCAAATAATGGCTTTATAGCATTTACCTCCCTTTCCCTGGAAAAAAAATCTTGTATCTCAGGGCTGGATTCAGGGGGGATAGGTAGGGTTCAGAAGGTTCAAACCCCCCTCCCCCTTTCCCACTATAAACCTGTGGTTGACAGGAACACATGTATTGTTCTATATGTTACTTAGAATGTGATTAAATCAGTTATAGGTGTGGTAATGAGCGTGTTTGCGTGGTTGTCGTAGAACTCTCACTAAACAAAATTCCTGCTGTATCTATAATATTATGCATTCTACATACCAGTCCATAAGAGGTCAAGTTAGCTACTCAAGTTAATTAGATTCATAGTACAGTTGGGTGGGCACTAGGCCTATGCACATTATGCCAAGCATAATAGGTTGCTAAAAGCATTGGGAATAATAAGGGCATAATAGGGAGGTTTTAGGTGAACTTTGACCTTTTAATAGCACCCTCGTTGACCTGCCCTATATGGCTTGTTCTGTGTTACTCTGCTTGCTCTATCTGTTTATTAAAATCTACATTATTACACTCAGTACTATACCACAGTATAATATCACCATAGTGTGGCACTGGATGGCACAATACTATTTACAGCTGTGCCATAATGACTATTTTCAATGATATTTTCAAAGCATAATGGGGCATAATGGGCAAAATTTTAGGGCATAATAGGGCAAGTGGCAAAGAATCAGGCATAATGTGCATAGGCCTAGTGGGCACTAACTATCTGCATTATGCCTTGTTAGGCTACACATTAAATGAATAGACTAAATCAAGACTCTTATGTATGAACTGAATTCATATTTACTCTGCTATAGTAATTCCTAATGGCAATTGGAAGAATTGATGTAGTGTATTGATCATTATTATACACATGTAATAGATGTACAAGGACTAGAAAGAGTGAAGGGCGAGACTCCTATCATATTCTCATGTATATTCTCTCTCTCTGGTCTGTACAATGTCTGGAAGAAGAGGTAAAAGTCAGTTTAATTCACTAGCTAGCTACTCTAGTGTGTAAACTTTGTCACAACAGAACCCAACAGAGAAGCTGATGTCTCTCCTCTTGAGCATACTCAGTGTTATGTACCAACATATCCTCAGAGTGCAGCAAGTGGACCAGGTGTACAGTACAACTTCCAAGGAGCAGGAAGAGGTATATTAAAATATTAGCTAGCTACATACATAGTTACACCCTAGATCTATTTTAGGGGTGGTTCCAAGGACTTGGAGCATAGCTAGCTTGCTAGGTAAACAACAACAATCAACACAAACAACTCTTGCACTTAAATATAATGCTTTTTATGCTGCTTGGTGTCTCAATGGTAGATATTCTCTTCACTTAACTCTGTATAAACATGACAAAGAATGTGCTACAGCAGGTTATGAGGGGAACCGAAGAGGTAACTGGGTTGGATCAAGCACAGACAATCTTCAAGGTATAGTTCTATGTTATAAAACACAACACAGATTATGTTACAGTATACAACTTTAGGCTATGGAAGAGGTGGCTGGGCTGGATCAAGCACGTTTCAAGGTAAGATCTCTGCTACTCACTAAACATGACACAGAGTATGTTATAGTGTATAATGTCATGAGGGAGCTAACTGGTCTGGACTGAACACAGAGAACTCTCAAGGTATATGGATCTATGCAAATATGACTAGTAGTTTCACATAACCAGCACAATCAAGATGCAAGAAGTCAAACTTGGCATATAGAGCGCCAAGTGGGATTGAAGAAAAATGAAGAAAGAACATGACCCACACTAGAGTCCAACCACCTATATCTAATCTTATGACTAAAACATGTCTGGGTAATATGAAACAACATTCAAATAGACGAAACATATTACTCTGGGATAGGGTTGATAGCACTGTACTTAAGAACCTATCTCTCTGACTTTCAGTTTTATAGGTAAGTAAAATATTGTATCTACTTATATACATAGCTATTATTATATCTCTCCATAGACATTATAATAGCTACCAGAGCCTCCAACCACACGGATTTATCCGTATTTTTACGGATTTATACCTATAAATACGGACTACGGAAATTGATTCAATTTATACGGAAGTATAGCTAGTTAACAGAACAGCTGTGAAATAACATTGTCCAGAGGTTTAAAGAGTTGTCTAAACAGTTCATATTCCAACAGGTGATAAAAACAGTAAGTATATTTATTGTCAGTTAATTCATGATATTTGTCTACTGGTGCATTGTTATTAAAATTTATATAGCTATAGCTTGTTCCAGTGTCTCCTATCAAACACTATGATAGCTAAGACTCTCAATTCTAGCTCACAGTCTAGTCTATTTTTTTATCACAAGATACCTGCACACGTAGGTGTGTGTCTTATAACAATAATAATAATTAAGAATGATGCAGGTCATTAAACTAGCTAGCTCTACGGAATTTACTACAAAAATACGGAAAGTGAGCAATTTTTGTACTGAAGTTATTCACTTCAAGTTGGAGGCTCTGAGCTACAGAGTTTCTGCTATAGAAACAGACATCACCTCTACACTTTGAGGCCATGACAAAATAATGTAAAAGTATCTAGTAGATGAAAAACCATGAATAGTTGACTATTTGCTATTATTGTAAATTTACAGAGAGACCAAGAGACTTTGACCAAGAAGAAATTGATGAAAATCGAAGAAAGGTATATTTGTTAACTTAATTATTAAAGACACAGGGACCCACTATGCCTTAACTACCCTAGGGAAGTGTCCATTGAAGACACAGGGACCCACTATGCCTTAACTACCCTAGGGAAGTGTCCATTGAAGACATAGGGACCCACTATGCCTTAACTACCCTAGGGAAGTGTCCATTGAAGACATGAGGGCCCACTATGCCTTAACTACCCTAGGGAAGTGTCCATTGAAGACATAAGGACCCACTATGCCTTAACTACCCTAGGGAAGTGTCCATTGAAGACACAGGGACCCACTATGCCTTAACTACCCTAGGGAAGTGTCCATTGAAGACATGAGGGCCCACTATGCCTTAACTACCCTAGGGAAGTGTCCATTGAAGACATAGGGACCCACTATGCCTTAACTACCCTAAAGAAAACAATGATACTAATTTGGAAAGTCCCTTAGCCCTGGCTAGTTTCACTACATATGCTGATATAACAGTTAGACATTCAACATGTTTGTACAGTACACCATATATAATAATCCCCTTTCTCTGTAGTATTCTCGACCACTTACCACAGCCACCTCAGCCAGACACCTCATGCATAGCAACAGCAGTTACCATGGAAAACTATCTGGACAAGAAGCTGAACAAATTTTAATGGAAAAAAGAATCCCCTGCTACCTCACTCGTTACAGTAACAACCACGGCAAATACATACTCTCTACTGTGACCCAAGACAAACAAGAAAATCTCATTCCTTTTCACCTCAAGATACTGATTGATAATGATGAAAAGAAATATGAGATAGATGGAACTCGACAGAGCTTTGAGAATATCGATGAACTGTTGACTCATTACGAGAATCATCCATTGAATCCAGATATAATCAGCATTGGCAAACGATGTTTGAGAAATGAACTAGAAGAGACAGTGCAAGAGCAAGATGCACAACACAGAAAGTAGAGAGTCCGAACATGATAATATTATTAAATTAATCGAAAAGATAGAGATTCGTCAGCAGAATCTTGAGCAGCAGCTTGCTAACCAACATAGAGCCAACCTAGAACAGCTGGCAGAGCAGCAAAGAGCCAATCAAGAACAGCTGGCAGAACAGCGAAGAGCCAACCAAGAACAGTTGACAGAGCAGCTGACAGAACAGCGCAGAGCCAACAAAGAACAGTTTGCAGAACAACATAGAATGAACGAAGAACTACGTGCCAACCAAGAACAGTTTGCAGAACAACGTAAAATGAACGAAGAACTACGTGCTAACCAAGAACAGTTGGCAGAACAACGTAGAATGAACGAAGAACTACGTGCCAACCAAGAATGGTTGGCAGAACAACTTAGAATGAATGAAGTAGAGAGACGAGACAATTGTACAATACTATAGGAACCTCAGTTATAAGGACCCTATGGGACCAGTACTAGTTCATTTAAGTGAAACAGCCATATATTATACGAAACAATACATTTGAATGTTCTATTTAAGGCATAGCATAGTGGTAATGAATATCATTAATTTTGTAATTGGAGTAGCCAAATAGTGTATTGTACTAAAATAACACATTTTTAGCCTCCGTGTTTCGCTTGGGAAAGGGACACACCCCTTTCCCACATCATCCCCATCATCATGGCTTTATAGTTTTTGTTTTTCCTCCTCAGGAAAAAATGTGTCTCAGGGGGATGGAGTTCAGGGGGTTTGAACTCCTCCCTTTCAAACTAAAAACTTGTGGTTGATCAAATAAAAAATGCAACTGCACTGTCCTATATCTTGTTTAGGGTGTGGCTAAATCAGTTATGGGTGTGGTTGTCTTATAACCACCACTTCATACAAAATTCCTGCTTTACCTACCATGCATTCTACACACTAGTATCTATGTAGTAGAGGTCAAGTTAATTAGATTCATAGTACAGTTGGATGGGCATTAATACAACATGTATTATGCCTTATTAGGCAATGAAATTTAGTCACATGTATTAAGTGAATAGACTAAATCTAGATATTTTATGTATGAACTGATAATTATATCTATACTCTTCTATGGTGATTCCTAATGGCAATAATGGCAGATGGAGGAATTGATGATTGTAAGTTAGTGCTATAACTATACACGTGTAATAATCAATAGAGATGTACTAGGACTTCCATTTAGTAGAAAGAGTGAAGGCTAACCATTAAAAGTAGTAGAACTCCTCTATTCTAGCCTCTTAGAATGAGGACATTCCTGTATACAGTGGAACTCCTCTATTCCAACCCCCTGAAATGAGGATACCTCTGGAACTCCTCTATTCCAACCCCCTGAAATGAGGATACCTCTGGAACTCCTCTATTCCAACCCCCTGAAATGAGGATACCTCTGGAACTCCTCTATTTCAACCCCCTGAAATGAGGATACCTCTGGAACTCCTCTATTCCAACCCCCTGAAATGAGGATACCTCTGGAACTCCTCTATTCCAACCCCCTGAAATGAGGATACCTCTGGAACTCCTCTATTCCAACCCCCTGAAATGAGGATACCTCTGGAACTCCTCTATTCCAACCCCCTGAAATGAGGATACCTCTGTCCCAAAGTATCAGAAATAGCATTATTTTTATTAGTATAATTCTCTTAGCCATTCTTTGGTCTCTGTAGCTACAGGTCAAATACACAATTTTATGTGGCAGATTAGACAGCCTAGCCATATTGTTGCTTTCATGTACCAACCCCCTCTCTAATAATAATGGCCACTAATTCCATAGCAATGGTATATGATCACACCAATTCTATGGCAATGCTATGGTAATGGTATGCAATGTCATGGCAATGCTATGGTAATGCTATGGTAATGGTATGCAATGTCATGGCAATGCTATGGTAATGGTATAGGTCATGGTAAAATACTGTCAATTTATTTTCACTAATTTTAGTAGTAGTTGTACTCTGACCCTAATTCCAGTTTTATACCTTCACTATTAGGTGAGGTCATACTTCTATAATTATACACAAAATATTTGAAGCACTTAATTTTCGTGGTTAATGGCCAATAGTGAATGTAGTGAAAATATAGTGATAGCGAAATTAACCAGATCTATGATAAATTTACAATTTTACAATTAATATTATTCAGATATTACAGATGATGAACAACGTAAGTTGAGCCATTTCTACAACGATAATCCCATGTCATTCCATGTCCTAACTAAGGTCCTGGTGATGACTATCCACAGCCACAGTCTGGTAGAATCAGTATCATTCAGAGAGATAGTCAAGTCTTCAGCGAGTCAGCATTGGATGATAGATTCCAAGACCCATTTTCACAGAATAATCTAACACGAAGTATGGCTCGTGAGGGTTAAACTAAAATTATCGGGATTTTAATATCATGCATTCCTTTTAACTGTAGCACGAAACTTGTCCATTCATCCAGGTAATTAATACTTAGATGATAAAAAGTTCCCTATTTTCTAAGATATCATAGTGATGTTATACAGTGAGTGATGTTATACAGTAAGTGATGTTATACAGTGAGTGATGTTATACAGTGAGTGATGTTATACAGTGAGTGATGTTATACAGTGAGTGATGTTATACAGTGAGTGATGTTATACAGTGAGTGATGTTATACAGTGAGTGATGTTATACAGTGAGTGATGTTATACAGTGAGTGATGTTATACAGTGAGTGATGTTATACAGTGAGTGATGTTATACAGTGAGTGATGTTATACAGTGAGTGATGTGGCCTCTACACAGTTTGTAGCACTTCTATAGACTATGTAACTATACACTCATAGCTAGGTATCATTAAATGATGGTTATGAAGCATGGTTTCTTGACTTATTGAAGAGTTTTGAAGGGAATGGTACTATGCAACAAATATGACTATAGCTAGCCAATTTCTCATGATGTAGCACAGCACAGCACCACAGCACAGCATAGTACTGTACAGCACAGCACAGCACAGCACAGCACAGCACAGCACAGCACAGCACAGCACAGCACAGCACTACAGTACAGTACAGTACAGTACAGTACAGCACAGAAGGTTTTATTTTATCAGTTAGTTATTGTGGGCTAGAGTAATGTAAACCATGGGGGGGTGGGGACAAACATGTTTGGAAAGGATCATCACAAAAGAAAGTCATCAAGAGTACATCATTTATACAACTCTCCCTAGCGTGGGGCTCAATTCATTTCCTTAACCAATATTACTAACAAAATTAATCATTTTATTATTTAGGTGTGTTGGAGAACAACAATCCAAGTATGTTTAATAATATACACTGTTATGTAACGCCACATAACATCACATTACACAGCATTAGGATCAAGAGCTAGCATACCACTCCCTACACAGTTAGGTAAAGTCAAACATTTTCCAAGAATTTGTCATTATGACTTCTTTGTCACAGATTATGACATGGGGCTGATTGATGATGATAATGAGAGAGTATGTGACTATTAGCTAGATAAAACATCATATGACCACCAGTTAACTTTCTGAAATAAGGACATCTCTGTATACAATGGAACCTCTCTATTCTGAGGAAACCTCTGTATTTGGTGGAACTCCTTTATTCCAACCTCCTGAAATGAGGACACCTCTGTATACAGTGGAACTCCTCTATTCTAACCTCCTAAAAATGAGGACACCTCTGTACACATCTATTCTAGCCCCCTGAAATGAGGACACATCTGTATACAGTGGAACTCCTCTGTTCTAACCTCCTAAAAATGAGGACACCTCTGTACACATCTATTCTAGCCCCCTGAAATGAGGACACATCTGTATACAGTGGAACTCCTCTGTTCCAACCCCTTGAAATGAGTATATCTCTGTATACAGTGGAACCTCTCTATTCTAGCCCCCTGAAATGAGGATACCTCTGTATTCTAACCTTCTGAAATGAGGACACCACAGTATATAGTGGAGGATATCTCAGTATACAGTCTATTCTGAAATGAGGCCATCACTGAAATGAGGTTGCTACTCTAAAAATAAGGATGTTCTACCACAGCAAAACCCAAATATTCATGCATAAAATTCATAACTAATTCACACAGAAAACACCTGTGGTGCATCCAATGGATGCTCGTCACTTCATCGATGATCACAACAGCTATCATGATG
The DNA here is from genome assembly GCA_964016965.1 of Diacarnus erythraeanus. Classification (NCBI taxonomy): domain Eukaryota; kingdom Metazoa; phylum Porifera; class Demospongiae; order Poecilosclerida; family Podospongiidae; genus Diacarnus; species Diacarnus erythraeanus. The sequence goes on along the minus strand of OZ024673.1, from coordinate 1,748,617 downwards.
TCATATCTGGTGAGGAAGCTGTCAAGAGATTGAAGAAAAGTGGTGGAAATGCCTACCTTACCCGGTTCAGCGTCCGGAATGGAGTATACGTTATCACAGTGCTGAAACAAGGGAGAGTGGGAAACTTCAGACTTCAAATCAATAAAAGCAATCTAAGAAACAAGTATGCTGTTTATGGGATGGAGCAAAAGTTTAACAGTCTGGAAGGATTGCTGCGTTATTATGAGACAACCCGGATTCATCCAATGTTTGAAAATATAGGCAGACCATACACTCTCCGTGAGCATGCAGAGAGTCATTCAAGCTGTGTACTATTCTGATACATAGCATAGCTATGCACTGTTGTTATTATTGTTGTTGTTGTTGTTGTTGTTACTACTATGCTACTGTTATTAGTATAATATTATTGTTGATATAATTTACATCTGGCTATCAGTCACTCACTCCCTACTGAGCATGCTCAGTGAGAATATATACTTAAAATTCAAATTGCTGGAAGGTTTAGCATAGACTTTAGCTAGCTGTAATGAAACAGCATGCACTAGAGCCAATTGCTCACATTCTGTGCCCGCCTGGCGCATACTTTTAAATAATATATAGCAAAGTCTACAAGTATAAAATATAGTGTTATTTATTTATTTATTTATTTATTTATTTATTTATTTATTTATTTATTTATTTATTTATCTATCTATCTATCTATTTAATTATCTATTTGTTTATCTATTTTGTTTACAATGTTTATTAGCCACACCCTTTCTACTATATAATTTCTTACTATACCACGCTGCCATATCCTCGTCACTTTCAACTTACATGTGCTGAAAATTCTGCATCTGTGATCCTGTGTGAATGGTATGCTCCACCCACACCAGTTCCAGGGGATATTCCGTTACAGTTGAACCCTACAACATGAAAAATCATGGACTTGCCATAATAGATTATTAGTGATGTAATAGTTTTCCCAAGGCTGGCCAGAAACTCTCATCACTGCCAATTTATTATAGTACTAACAGACATATACTGTACTACTAAACTCCACCTCACCACTATCCCTTCGTACTCTCCTAGGGAGAACACTGTATATTATACTGCTAACAGACATATACTGTACTACTAAACTCCACCTCACCACTATCCCTTCATACTCTCCTAGGGAGAACACTGTATATTATACTGCTAATAGACATACACTGTATCACTAAACTATCCCTTCATACTCTCCTAGGGAGAACACTGTATACTATACTGCTAACAGACATACACTGTATCACTAAACTCCACCTCACCACTATCCCTTCATACTTTCCTAGGGAGAACACTGTATATTACTGCTAACAGACATACACTGTATCACTAAACTCCACCTCACCACTATCCCTTCGTACTCTCCTAGGGAGAACACTGTATATTATACTGCTAACAGACATATACTGTACTACTAAACTCCACCTCACCACTATCCCTTCATACTCTCCTAGGGAGAACACTGTATATTATACTGCTAACAGACATACACTGTATCACTAAACTCCACCTCACCACTATCCCTTCATACTCTCCTAGGGAGAACACTGTATATTATACTACTAACAGACATACACTGTACTACTAAACTCCACCTCATCACTATCCCTTCATACTCTCCTAGGGAGAACACTGTACATTATACTACTAACAGACATATAGTATCACTAAACTCCACCTCATCACTGTATCCTCACTGACATAACTATTATGAGGGCAATAGGAAGTAATTGACTCATTACTTCTCTGCTGACATATGGCTTTGTTTTGGCTTTGTTTTCAGATTTACAATGAAACAGAATGACTGTGGTGGAATTTTACTAAAACTAACATTAAACATCCTCTTCCTAAGAGCCAATTCACAGGCCATACATCACCCACTTCTTGCTTCTCCTCACAAAAACTCTTATTGCACCCTCTCCCTATCATCATACACTATTTCATGAATTATAATACAGCCAGAGATCATTGAAGAGACACATTCATTGACATGTATAAAATAATGTCCTCACTAACCTGGACCATGACAAAGGCATCCATAAAGAGGAAGAATTTAGGGGGAGTTTTCAAAGTGTTGATGGAGAGACGATTGTGAGGAACTAGGAGGAGAGGGACTTCCTCGCTGGACATCACCAGGCGACGGCCATCAAAATAGAGTGCTGACTGTTAGAGAGAGAGAAAAAATAAAAGAAAAAGGGATATTGGGCAAAAGGGGAAGGAGATTAGATAAAAAGGGGAGGAGAGTGGAATGAAAAGGGGAGGAGATAGGAAGTAAAAGGGAAAGAAATCAGAAAGAGGTCAGAAGGGAGTAATAATGAAAGAAGTTAATAGAAACATCCTATAACAGTTTAAACCATAGTAGCAATTTGTGACAGCACAAATTTGGTAAAATGGGTAAGGCATCACCAACTTTAAAAATAATAACAGCAAGAAAAATGATAGGGAGGCCACTAATGGAAACCAAAAGATTACCAAATTTAGTCCCATCAAGTAGCAGAGATGACTAGAACATTAAACTGTTCATTAACAACTATTAGTAGAGATATAGTTACTGTAGGTCTAAGAAAATATCATTATCAATAAAATTAATATTAATAATTGTCAAAGATTTAATTTCATATAGAATGAGCAAGTTCCTTTAAAGTTTCTAGATCTTTCTATATACATCTTTTATTCTCATATCGTCAAAGTATATTATTTTTATGCATCAACACACAAGATTCTCTTATCCCAGAATTTAATATTCACGAGCAGAGCTAACTTCACAGACAAAACATGTCAATAAACCTCCAGATCAATACAATATCCACCCAGAAGAAAGTTTAATCTAATAATTTCTTTCTCAGTGAGTCTCTAGTTAATGTTCTGTTTTAATACTTACTCAGATCTGGTTTCTGAATACAGTTATTGTCGCATACTCCTCTAGTAGCCAACATTTAGCTACATCATTCTTGTGCTTCCTTATACAATTCAAGCTAATGTATTATTAGTTCTGTCTAGACTATAATATGTATAGTTCTACACACCAGTTCTCTGTGTAGCTCAATAGTTTACCTATTATTAATACCAAATTTGGTCTTTTAAAAATACAATGGGAACTATTCTACATGGGGACAAATTATAAAGTGTCCTGATTAAAGGGGTTGGTCTCATTTTAGGAGGTGAAGTTCTAATACTTAAAAACATATCCAAGTGTCCTTTTATGGGAATAGAGGTTCCACTATATACAGAGGTATTTTCATTTCAGGGTTTTGGAATAAGGGATTCCACTGTACACAGGAGGTGTCATTTCAGGGTGTTAGAATAGAGGAGTTCCAGATGTGTCCTCATTTCAGAGTGTTGGAATAGAGGAGTTCCACTGTACACAGGGGGTATCATTTCAGGGTGTTGGAATAGAGGAATTCCACTGTACACAGGGGGTGTTATTTCTGGGTATTGGAATAGAGAGGTTCCATTGAAGATAAACACATACACATACTTTTCCACCACTCTATGTCTTTAGATCCTGGCTTATTTAGATACGAGCACTTTGATTAAGTCAACATCATAGCACTATTCACACAGTAACTCTAAAAATCTCCACCTGATGCTGCCCAATTTGGCTTTAAATAAACCACCAACCACAGACCCTAACTTGAGGTCAACCAACACCCACTAAGTCTCCAAAAATATCTCATTCAAATTATATTTGTTGGCAAACTTGCACACAAACAGGTGAGAAAAAATACATAGTTTTTCCTTATGCTAACACTCCTTTAAAAATCTGAACATTCATGTCATTTCCATAGCTTCACATACCTCCAGAAAGTGTTTGCTACCATTAAAGGGTACAGGTCATTATTCTGAATAGCTTTGACTCTGCCCTCAAAATGCCTGAGGTACTGTAGATCGAGTTAATTTCGCTGTTGCTATATTCTCATTACTCTACACTGTTGGCCATTGACTCAAAGATTTTTCTAAGTACAGTCAAACTCACTTAATTGGAACATGAAGGGAGCACAAAAACCCTTTCAATTAAAAGAAGTTTCCATTAGCCATATATAGTACTTCTAATTGAAATTCAGTGACACAAACCCTGAAATTTCACTGTACAAATGTGTTATCTGTACTAATGTTGTATGTAATCCAATATAGGGAAGTTTGCTTCATCTCAAAAAAGCTTCTTTCTCTATACAATGTTCAACCTCATAAAATGAGGACATGATAGAGTCAGATGATTCTATAGTAGACAAATATTGTTTTTAGAACATCAACTGCTTTCATAGCATCACTTTCTGATGGTGGAATAGTTTGTACATCAATGATTGTGCACACATTAAGTACATTAAACACCTTGTATCTACATTACTTGTTAATGGAAGGAGTATAGAAACTTCTTCCAATTACAAGAATATTTCAATAAAGTGAATTTCAATTAACCAAATTAGTTTTATACTAAGTCTATGGAAAGAAATATCAGTTATTCCAATTAACCAAATATTTCTAATATCAGGATTCTAATTAAGTGAGTTTGACTGTAAATGCAAACCATTAATATTATTGAACTGGATAACAATACCACTAATACACTGTTGCTATATTTTCATTACTCTACACTGTTGGCCATTGACTCAAAGATCACTAATACACAACACCATAGCATTTTTATCACACAGTACCACTACTAATACCACTACTACAGAAACTACTACTGAGGTTAATGATAATAATGCTCCTTTAAAATAACCAGATCAGTGTTAGATTACTACTGGCCTATGGATGTCATTAATAATAATAATATGAATTATAACTTGTTACATGGTTAATTAAATTTTCAGCTTCTCTTACAGCTTCTCTTAATCTCGTGATATCATTTTTCTTTACAGAAAATTACCTGAAATCTCTTACTTATAAATAAAGTCTGTCATTTACTCTCTCATTCTCTTGAAAATCTCATAACCTTGTTAGTTTAAGATGATAATATTGCTTTCCAGTATCAGGAGGAACAAACATGTAAGCTGTCTTTATAATACTATTTATTGAAACTGTTATAGGTACTGATCAGGACATCTCTAATGTTACAGGACATGCAATTGAAGGGTTTATTAGGACAGGCACAATGTAGTGGTATGAGGTACTGATCAGGACATCTCTAATGTTACAGGACATGCATTTGAGGGGTTAATTAGGACAGGCACAATGTAGAGGTATGAGGTACTGATCAGGACATCTCTAATGTTACAGGACATGCAATTGAGGGGTTTATTAGGACAGGCACAATGTAGAGGTATGAGGTACTGATCAGGACATCTCTAATGTTACAGGACATGCATTTGAGGGATTAATTAGGACAGGCACAATGTAGAGGTATGAGGTACTGATCAGGACATCTCTAATGTTACAGGACATGCAATTGAGGGGTTAATTAGGACAGGCACAATGTAGAGGTATGAGGTACTGATTAGGACATCTCTAATGTTACAGGACATGCAATTGAGGGGTTAATTAGGACAGGCACAATGTAGAGGTATGAGGTACTGATCAGGACATCTCTAATGTTACAGGACATGCAATTGAGGGGTTAATTAGGACAGGCACAATGTAGAGGTATGAGGTACTGATCAGGACATCTCTAATGTTGGACATGCAATTGAGGGGTTTATTAGGACAGGCACAATGTAGAGGTATGAGGTACTGATCAGGACATCTCTAATGTTACAGGACATGCAATTGAGGGGTTTATTAGGACAGGCACAATGTAGAAGGAAATTATATAACTTTTAAAGGGATTATCTCAAAGTAAAAATATGCTATTACTATTCACAGTTCCTAACATTACTATATATGTAGTTCCATCATATACCCTTCATCTGATTAATTTCACTGTCCCTTTATTTTCACTATAATTATTTTCGCTATTATTGGTATGCAGAAGACCAGGCCAAACATGAAAGTAAGTTGTATATATTATGTATTGTTACAGTAAACTAGAATTAATATTTCTTTCATAAGAATAGATTACATACATCAGGATAACTGCCATCAGCTACCAGACAACTCCCCACAGTTTACACAATTGTAAAAATAATAAACTAACCATTTAGGGGGAAGAAAGATTTATTTAACAGAGTATAAATCAACAGAAACTTATTTAGTACCATAAACATCAAATATTTTTGTGCAACACTTGTACTAGGTCACTGAAGAATTACCATTAAATCTCCCTATAGAATACATCTCCTCTCCACATTATCTCATTTGTACAGTAGAAATTCCTCTATTCCAGCCTCCCAATATGAGGACACCTCTGTATACAGTGGAACCTTCCCACTGAAATGAGGACACCTCTGTATACAGTGGAACTCCTCTATTCCAACACCCTGAAATTTTGCATTAACTAAGATGAGGTAGTTTGTAGTGCTCCACTGCCATAGGTCCCAGTGGCTATTTTAATTAAAACTCCACCCCCTGAAATGAGGCAACTCTTCTAACCAGGACCTGTGTAATTGTATTACAAGGAATAGAAGATTTATATCAGAAAGAAGAATCTCTATGCCAATGCCATATGTAGGCAGCCAGGACACAGAAATACTCTGCCAAAGTAGTCAGACTTGAAAGGGAGATTATTGCATGTTTCTTTGTTTATATCATTATTCTGAGAAATCTAGTCTTTACTAATAATGGTGAAGGTTTTGTATAAACTAAGGATATTGTATATAGTGGTATTCACTATCACCCATACCACCACCACCACCACCACCACCACTACAACCACCACTATCACCACTATCACCACTATTATCATACCACCTCCACCACCCCCACCACCCCCACCACCACTATTACCACCACCTCCACCACTATCACTACCACCACCACCACCATCACCACCACCATCACCACTACCACCACAGTGTTCCTTTTGAAATTTTCTTCCATCTAGTAACTAATAATCAAGTGAGGAAGAATATGTATCCAGTAAGTTGCCTGCAGGGCCAAGGAGAGTTTATCTCAAACTCCACACAGGTATGAAATCATTATAGGTACATACTGATCAGGACATCTCTAATGTTACAGGACATGCAATTGAGGGGGTTTATTAGGACAGGCACAGTGTAGAGTGAAATAGGATCATTTCTAAAAGGAATAACTATTCATGTAATTAATTTCACTGCCACTAAATTTATTCAATTGACCATGAAGATTAAATGTTTCAAAATATTAAAGCATGACTCCACAGTATATAGACTCATAACACAACTATTGAGATTAGTCCTTGAAAATAATTTTATTAATAATAATAATAATAATAATAATAATAATAATAATAATAATAATAATAATTATTATTATTATTATTATTATTATTATTATTATTATTATTATTATTATTATTATTATTATGTTATTGTTATTAACTATTAACAGAGTTTCACATAAGGTGAAGGTATCTGAAAAGATTTATATTACAATCAACAGATTCACTAGGGGAGAGTTATGTAATGACATAGACACCAACTGTAATAGATTTGGCATCGCTATTACCAAAAACATGACAGACACGGGAACTCAGGGCTCTGGTAACACAACAAGTATGAAACTCCTGAATGGCATAGCCCAATTCAATTATTCAGCATAATGCCATCATCTCTAACAGGTTCAGTTGGCATGCATGTGCATTCATCTGCTAGGTAACTATAGTTCTCTATACAGTAGTGGCTGCTACATGAAAAGGTTACAGTCAATGCCATTACAGGACACACCATTATTAAGAACACCCGTTAGAGCACGGTCATTTAGGATGCCATTATTCAGGTCACCCATTAGGGCACCATTATTCAGGACACCCATTAGGGCAACATTATTCAGGACACTATTATGCAGGTCACCCATTAGGACGCCATTATTCAGGACACCATTATTTAGGACACCAGAGTTCAAGACACCTGAGTTCAGGATACTTATCATAGTCCCACAGTTGAGACTATTGTATTACAGAGTTTGTATTGAGGTTCTACTGTACTAGACCAGCACTGCAATATCACTGAGAGGTTTCAACTACAGTCATCTCTTCTTTTTAAGGGGTTACACTGTTATCCATTCCTTTTTAAGGGGGTACACTACCATGTTCAATTGCACAATACAAGGTTCCACTGTTATCAATTCAACTGCATTTCACAATAAGGTCTCTCTCTTTCAAGGGGTTCCACTGTTATCAATCCCACTGCATTTCAGAATAAGGTCTCTCTCTTTTAAGGGGTTCCACTGTTATCAATCCCACTGCATTTCAGAATAAGGTCTCTCTCTTTTAAGGGGTTCCACTGTTATCAATCCCACTGCATTTCAGAATAAGGTCTCTCTCTTTTAAGGGGTTCCACTGTTATCAATTCCACTGCATTTCAGAATAAGGTCTCTCTCTTTTAAGGGGTTCCACTGTTATCAATCCCACTGCATTTCAGAATAAGGTCTCTCTCTTTCAAGGGATTCCACTGTTATCAATTCTACTACATTTTAGCACAAGGCAGAAGGTGCTCCACTACAGTTTCTGCATGGGTCCTAAACTAACTATTATTAGATTTTTTAATACTTATTTTTACTTGTATTCAGTACACACAGAGTACAAAGTACAATTCTGTGGTCAGGAGAATACTACTAGCAGGAACGTTCATTTCCTTCCTCCACGAGTATCTTTGTCAAATGGACACAGGTCATAAGGTCATCAGGTCAGCCCTAGGTCAGACACAGTGGAACCACTCTATTCTGGGGTATAATTCAAGTCTGACTAGAGGGGTGTCCTGACTAGAGGGATGTCCTGATTCTAGAATGAATGTGGTCCTATTAATAAAACTCTCAGGGACATATTCAACTACATGGGTGTGTCACCACTTCAGGAGGGAGGGAATGGAATAGAGGATACACTCAGTTAAAACTTCACAATGTAGGAATTAGATAGGTTAGGATATACCCATAGACAGATTGCACATAAATAGCACAATCAGATTAAAATACTATACATTCTGTTAGCACAATCTCATTGTCACATCTTAATTGTGGTCACATGCCACAATAAACAAGAAATGAACTCGAACTGCAAGTCCGAACAATAGCTCCCCAGTTCCCAGACAAGTCCGACCCGTGTTATACCACCATAGGCTCACTTCATGGCATTAACAACTTAGCCAGCAAGTACGTAGCTACTTACATGCAGTTTAGCAGGCAAAGACGCCCAGAATTCCTTCATCTCCTCGTTATTCTTCGGTGGCAGAATAGACATAGTTATTTCACACCCGAGGTCTTGGATTCGAGAGCCGGCTAAGACTAGATGCGCTCTGAAGAAAGAATAGCTAGCTATAATTTTAGCAAATCTTAGCAGGTCTAAACTCTTAGAAAGCCTTACACTGACTGAATAGAGTCACGGTCTAGTAGATGGCGGCACGGTCTATCATAATTATACTGCAACGTGTCCCAGCTAGCTGAGTTAACAAACAATAACAATGGCGAGTGCATATGCATGAGCTCCACCTACCTCCTAGTACTATTATTATTATTATAGTTTATTGTGGGCGGAGATCGCACGATAATTAAATTATTTTTACGAGGAAGCGGTCAGGTGTCACGTGATTAATAGTGTAGCTAAGAGAACAGAGAGAATGTGTTGGGGATGCAATTAGCTGCCGTTTCCTCGTCTAGGAAGCCATTACCAAGTGGTACTAGTCCGGGTAAGTGAGTCCCTAGGCTGCTTTAGCATCATAAAACCTAGTCACTAGTTTTAATAATGGCGTGTGGGTAAAAGTGGGCAGGACAATGTTTATCTTGTCACTCTAATAACTGACAAAGCATGCAGATTACATGTTGGCACTTTTAAGTATGGCCTGTAACACACTATACCCACCTGTTAGCGTTGTAGTGGTCTTGTGTGCTACACATCTGAGCCAACCACAGCTTGACATATATAGCTATGAGAGTGGTTCTAATGTACCAGTTCATGTATGACAACACACAACTACTTGTTTCTTCACCAGTGGTTCATGTATGGCGATATCTGCAGCTGTTTTGTAAGCCCTGAGACATTACCAGTTTCTTGTAGGGCACCAGGTATAGCTTCTGCTAGGTAAATGTTGATCTTGATAAAAATGCATTTTTACATATTATTATGGTAAAATAATTGGTTTTGTTACAGGTATCAGATGTTTATTTCCTATGTGATCTATACTTAAATAGTTCAGTGGTTGCCATGGGAAACTGCTGTAGTGGTTCACCTACATCCAGTAGTAATATTATGGTTCCAGATGAGTTTGAGAGAGAACGTCCAAACAGCTCAGTGCAGCCCCAAAATGTGGGTGTGGCAGATTATGTGACAGCAGATAGTATGCTGGAGTTATCTTTGCCAGCAGAACCTCAACAGTTAGAACATATTGCTGATAGAGAAGGTATGTGTGTAACCTCTCTCTATTGACCATTATACCCTTAGGAATTTTTATCCTTATCTTCTCTCTGTGGTTTCTTTTATGGTTGTTATTAACCCTATCATATCTGTAGTTTATAAGCCTTTCTTCTATGGTGGTTATTTACCCTATCATTCCTAAAGCCTAACCTTAACCCTATCTTCTTAGGGTTTCATGCAGAGGTGGGAGTAGCTGGGATTCCCTCCACCCCCACATGTTCTTTGTTATGTCTGATATCTACTGGTAATATAGCATTGCAGCATGCATTTAGCAGGTGAAAATTGAAACTATGTAGCCATCCCTTTAGAAGTGGGCGTGGTCTTGGTAAGGTAGGTGTGGTCATGCAAATTACATGTCACTTGTCCCACCCCCTCCACCACCAAATAAATCCTTGCTTCTCAAACTTTTCTTCTGCTGTGGCTATCAACGGTATCTTAAAGTTATTAACCCATTCTTCTCTGGTTATACAGTTATTAACCCATTCTTCTCTAGATAGATACATGTCATTCTCTAAAGCCTCCCTGTTTCATAGACTGGTTTGGAGTGTGTAGTCATGCTTTATGGGTGAAATAGTGTGGACCTGTATATGATGGGAGATAAGTTATTATGGTGTCCTCTCATCCTCCTCCTCCCAGCTATCTCATATTTGTCAAACTGCAGATCTGACTAATAAGGAAGGAACGATGTTTCTAGAGAAGTCTAAAAAAGCTCGTAAAATGATGATGAGGAATGGTAAGTTGTGGGTATAGGTGGGTGGGTGTGTCATTATGGGATGATGAAGTTATGTGTATCATTTTAGGTCGTTCCCGTACTTATGCTGGACGAAAGAGACACAATAGTGCTCGTCTGTCACATGCTAAAGGGTGGGCCTCCTCTCCAGTGATGATAAAGAAGGCCAATTCATGCTCAACCATATTCACAGACGACAGTACTGTTAGCCAACCTAACCTCAAATCCTCCCTCAAGTGGTAAGCTGGGCCAATTTAACCTCCAGTTCTGTCCAGTGGGGGGCAGGAAGGAGGAGGGTGTGAGTTTGTGGGGAGATGAGAGGGAACTAGTGGTTAGTCCTATGAGTTGTGGGAGGGAACTGACATTCAATCCTGTGAGATGTGGAGGGGACTTACAGCTAATATCAATCCTGTGGGGAAGAACTAGTCAGCCATATGTATAATATACCTTCTTGTTCCTCTGAAATATTATATATATACATATAGTGTCTCTTTAGCTGTGTTCTACCACATCAAGAACAGAGACAAGACAAGACAACCCCGAACCATGCCCATTTTTGATGAAAAACTCCACCCACTTACGGTTAGATAGACATAGTTGCATCCTTCCTTGTAGGAAGGAGGGAGGGGCCACCCTTCCATCCAGGTATTGACTTCTTGTACTGACTTTGTAGAGAGAGGAAGTACCTGTTCATTATGGAGATTACACACCAGACCACAAAGTTATTTACAAGTTCATCAAGACACTTTTCCATGCTGCACAGGTATACTACATTAAATAAATAAATAAATAAATAAATAAATAATTAATTAATTGAATAATTAAATAAAAATTAGTGAATATCCAGATCCAGGTGTATGTATTAATTTATCATCCCGCCACTCCTTTCACCTTCCTCTCCCTCCTCTCTCTCCTCTCCCTCCTCTCCCTCTCCTCTGCATAGCTCACTGCCGAATGTTCCATCATCACACTGGTATGTGTATCAATGTAATTAGCATATGGAAGGAGTAGGTTGGTGTCATAGATATAGGGAGCATTAGGAAGGAGTTGGTGGATACCATGGGTATAGGGAGCATAGGGAAGGAGTGGGTGGATACCATGGGTATAGGGAGCAAAGGGAAGGAGTGGTTTGATACCATAGGTATAGGGAGCATAGGGAAGGAGTGGGGTGATACCATGGGTATAGGGAGCATAGGGAAGGAGTGGTTTGATACCATAGGTATAGGGAGCATAGGGAAGGAGTGGGTGGATACCATGGGTATAGGGAGCATAGGGAAGGAGTGGTTTGATACCATAGGTATAGGGAGCATAGGGAAGGAGTGGGTAGATACCATAGGTATAGGGAGCATAGGGAAGGAGTGGTTTGATACCATAGGTATAGGGAGCATAGGGAAGGAGTGGGTGGATACCATAGGTATAGGGAGCATAGGGAAGGAGTGGTTTGATACCATAGGTATAGGGAGCATAGGGAAGGAGTGGGTGGATACCATAGGTATAGGGAGCATAGGGAAGGAGTGGATGGATACCATAGGTATAAGGAGCATAGGGAAGGAGTGGGTGGATACCATAGGTATAGGGAGCATAGGTAAGGAGTGGGTGGATACCATAGGTATAGGGAGCATAGGGAAGGAGTGGGGTGAATGATTTTGTTGAATAATAATATTTTGTAATTGCATATTATTAGCAGAGTTGTGTGTGGGGGGGGCAAGATTATATTCATGGTTATCAGCAGGGTGACCAACTTACAATGAAAGCATCTTCAATAGAATTGTGTAGTAATTGATGAATTTAAACCTCTTTAGATCTACCTAGAACGACTGTTACATTACTCCGAGTTAGATCTCCATCCTAGTAACTGGAAGAGAATTCTGCTAGGAGCAATTCTCCTGGCCTCCAAAGTTTGGGATGACCAAGCAGGTATGTCCAATTTTTGATTCTGATATTTGGAACTGGAATGTGATTTTGGTTATGTCTCAATTTAGTGTGGAATGTGGACTACTGTCAGATTCTTAGGGACATTACAGTAGAGGATATGTAAGTAGATTAATTATTTTTATAACTACTAGGGAAGTGACCCACTATACCTTAACTACCTTCCATTAAAGACACAGGGACCCACTATGCCTTAACTACCTTAGGAAAGTGACCATTGAAGACACAGGGACCCACTATGCCTTAACTACCTTAGGAAGGTGTCCATTGAAGACACAGGGACCCACTATGCCTTAACTACCTTAGGAAGGTGTCCATTGAAGACACAGGGACCCACTATGCCTTAACTACCTTAGGAAGGTGTCCATTAAAGATGCAGGGACCCACTATGCCTTAACTACCTTAGGAAAGTGACCATTGAAGACACAGGGACCCACTATGCCTTAACTACCTTAGGAAAGTGTCCATTAAAGATGCAGGGACCCACTATACCTTAACTACATTAGGGAAGTGTCCATTGAAGACACAGGGACCCACTATGCCTTAACTACCCTAGGGAAGTGTCCATTGAAGAATACATAGAGACCCACTATGCCTTAACTACCCTAGAGAAGTGTCCATTGAAGACACAGAGGCTACTAGGTCTTCATTATTTATCCTGGGGGGAATACTGACCTCAGATTACTTATGAATGTCCAAAAAAAAAACCCTCTATAATGTTCACCCTTATACATCTTTATCTTTCATGTTCTCCCCCCAAAGGAATGAACTAGAAAGAGTTTACTTAGAGCAACTTCAGTTCAACATCAACGTGTTGTCTAGTGTCTATGCTAAATACTACTTTGACCTCCGATCTTTAGCCGAAGATAATGGACTTGTATTTCCTAGTGAGTATGAACTTCTTACGAAGGAAAGAGCGAAAAAGCTGGAGGTATGTATACATGAAAGACAAGTTTTAAAGGGTTAGATTCACAGTTATTGTGCTTCAGCCAGCTCTTGCAGATAGCTAAAAATAGATTGTTTTAATAATGAACTCATTGGCATGGTCATTAGGACACACTGCATGTACATTGCTGTTGTCCATTATGTCTAGTTACATAACTCTACCATCCTGCACCTTTGATAGCTGACATCAAAAAATTGATTGTTAACCAGGAAGTAATTGGATAGTGGTGAGGTGGAGTTTCAGGATTTTAATTTCCACACCACACCCACATCAAAGGGACTCTCAACTATGCCACAATAACTTCACTGTTATGTTAAATACAGGCTGTATCAGAAGACAAGTTTACACCACAGCAGCAGCAGCAGAGAATTCGTAAATCCTCTAGTCTAGAACCACTCTCTTCAAAGAACATAACCATTCTGATGTAGAGCTAATATCTTTCTGAAATATCAATGTTCGTGTTTTTTTTTTTTTTTTTTTTTTGTCTGTCTCTCTATTTCAGAACTCTCTGAATACTTCTCTGTTATGATAATTCCAGTGATGATGACACATCTCTCTCCTCGGCATCTCTCTCTTTCCCACAGTATGTATGATAATTTGTCATTTCAGAAAACTCCTGGTTACTCTCTGCTGTGTACATGAAGGCATTCTCTCTCTCTCGAGGTTTTATGTCATAGGTAACCGTTTCTCACTTTATTTCATAGTAAAATTGTGTAGTTTATTTTTTTTCAAAAGTATTTTAAAGCTCATCTGTTTGTATTGATTATTAATTTATATATTGCACTCTCTAATGACATATTTTTAGTCAAGATTAGTTAGAGCAGTCCATATCCATATATCCAGTCATTTTTGTAAGCTTCTTTGCTTATTTTTTAACAAAAACATTAATTTTTACACTAAAATGCTTTTGAGCACAGTTCATTGATAATGAGCCTCTGATGGAAGATCTCTGAAATAAAGGACTACCTCCATACAAAGGACAATTGTCCTGTACTAATCAGTACCATTAGCTCTGAATTAAGGATAACCTGAGAAAGGTCCTTTATAGAGGTTCCACTGTACTATTACCTTTGAATTATAAAGTTTCTAATTTCCCAATTTGTGTTCTTTGAGGTTCCACATTCATGTACACCTTGAAGAGGTTATTCTAATATTATTTAACCACCATAAGACTTCTGTAGCCAGCTATATGTCTCAAATAACACCAGTGCATTAACAGATAGAACTTCACTCTTTTATGAGGTCACCCCTTTAATCAGGACACTTGAAACAGCTGTGCATTTACTTAATAGAATTTACTCTTCCTCTAATCAGGACACTTAACAGTTGTGCATTTGGAACTTTACTCCTTAATAAGATCAACCTAAACATTATTTCCAGAATAGAAGTTCCATTGCATTTCTCTGAGCTAAAAAAATATCAAGATACAAAAGGGCACTCAAAAATTAATAACAACATCAACAACAACAACAATAATAATAATAAACGGCAAAAATATTATTATTATTGTGCTCACAACACATAATTTATAGATAGCAATATAAAGTTGTATATAGGTAAGGTGTCTTCAAAAATCCACACCTAGTCCAGACCATTTGTCTGGGACCATCGTGAAGTAGCGTTCCATTGCTTCACAAAAGCGTTTCCGATAGAGTTCAGGGTACACAACTGTCGGCAACTCTCTGCTAGCTGTCTTTTTCAAGTACATCTCCAGACGCTTGTCAAATGTAAAAGTTCGTACGTAATCTGTTAATATTAAACTGGTAAAAGGTCACCAAAACACAACATGACAGTTATAGCTAAAATTTGGTGGTGATTTAATTTCCATGGTTACTAAAATTGAAAGATGTGAATTAAGATGAAATTAATAACCCAGTAAAATTTGTGGAACCTCTGAATAAAGGACATATTGGGAACAGGTCTATTGTCCCTTGTAGGAAGGGTGTCCTTATCTCAGAGGTTAAGATAAACCAGATGGTAGTTGTTCCTTTGTATGGAGGTAGTCCTTGTTTCAGAGTGTCCTCTATCAGAGGTTCCACTGTATTAGTTAGAGACAGGACAAGTGTCATTTGTACGGAGGTAGTCCTTATTTCAGAGTGTCCTCTATCAGAGGTTCCACTGTATTAGTTAGGGACAGGACAAGTGTCCTCTGTATAGAGGTAGTCCTTATTTCAGAGTGACCTCTATCAGAGGTTCCACTGTATTAGTTAGGAACAGGACAAGCGTCCTTTGTATGGAGGTAGTCCTTATTCCATAGTGTCCTCTATCAGAGGTTCCACTGTATTGGACAAGTGTCCTTTGTATGGAGGTAGTCCTTATTCCATAGTGTCCTCTATCAGAGGTTCCACTGTATTGGACAAGTGTCCTTTGCATGGAGGTAGTCTTTATTTCAGAGTGTCCTCTATCAGAGGTTCCACTGTATTAGTTATGGACAGGACAAGTGTCCTCTGTATGGAGGTAGTCCTTTTTTCAGAGTGTCCTCTATCAGAGGTTCCACTGTATTAGTTAGGAACAGGACAAGCGTCCTTTGTATGGAGGTAGTCCTTATTCCATAGTGTCCTCTATCAGAGGTTCCACTGTATTGGACAAGTGTCCTTTGCATGGAGGTAGTCTTTATTTGAGAGTGTCCTCTATCAGAGGTTCCACTGTATATTAACATACCTATAATTCCCACCACGAGCATTCCTGTGGATTCATCGATACACGTGAGGAGTGAGTAATCCATGATGGAGTTCTGAGCCAGGAACTCACTATCAGCCAAGATGGACTGCATCAGGACAAACTTGGAGTGCGGGTGAATATAGACTGGATCGTGGCAAATAGCTATAGAGCAAGATAGTGAAATTGGAAGAGAATTCAACATTCTTGTCTTTATAGATGTGGTGGGTGGGAGGAGCAAAGGGTAAATGGGAGGAACATGGGGTGGATGGGAGGAGCATGGGGTGGATGGGAGGAGCAAGGATGATAGATAGTCCAGTATAAATGGCTCATCAGTAGTGTTATATTTGATTACTGAGATAAACCATGAAATGATGAAGGTTGTATGTACCCTCTTACCACCTTCCTATTCTTACTCCCTAGGATCTTTTTATTGGTTAGTTTTGCTCACTGTTGAGGTAATTCTCGTCAAGAAGAACATCTCCGCTGCTGTCCTTACTGGGATCAATATATCTGCTCCTCATGGAACCCTTCAAGTCAAACACCTGCGATGAAATAATACAGCAACTGAGAACTGAGGGGGAGGGAGGGAGAGAGGGGGGGATTCTGAGGTAGGGAGCTATTAAGAGAAGTAACTGAGGTTCTATGTCTAAGCTTATCTGAGGAGAGAGAAGAATGAGGTTTATCTAAGGAGAGAGAAGGATGAAGAGGAATGGGTTTATCTGAGGAGAGAAAGATGAGGAGGAATGGGTTGAGGAGAGGGAAAGATGAGGTTTATCGGATAAAGAGGAATGGGTTTATCTGAGGAGAGAGAAGGATGAGGTTTATCTGAGGAGATAAGGATGAGGAATGGGCTTATCTGAGGAGAGAGAAGGACGAGGTTTGGATGTTTTACTCGAGATATATTGTGTCCATAGAGGAGGTTTTCCATGACTACTACATCCATCCTCTTAGAATGGCCAGTTCTACTGTTCTTGAAGCCAATACTATATGCTCCAAATATCTTAGCAAGAGCTAACGGTCTCTGTAGAATAAGTACAGAGCATAACAACAACAAACAACAACAACAAACAACAACAACAACTGAATTACTATTTACCTTTTCTTCGAGTGCTTTAGTGACATACTCCAGGTAACGAGGTGCGAAATCCTCAAACACAGAGATTTCTATTGATTTGATCTGCTTGAGAATAAATCTGTCATCTATAGAGAGGTAGGGAAAGAGACACTGTGTGAAAATACTGATTTCTTTGTGATGAGTAGCTCACATGTAGGGGCATAAGTGGCTCACATGTAGGGGCATAAGTGGTTCACATGTAGAATTATTGACACAACAGCAATTATTGTACTGGGAAGAAGGGTGTGAGGGTGGAGGGGTGGAGGGGTGTGAGAGGGGAGGGATGTGAGAGGGAGGGGTGTAGGAGGGAAAAGGTGTGAGAGGGGAGGGGTGTAGGAGGGGAAGGGTGTGAGAGGGGAGGGGTGGAGGAGGGAAAGGGTGTGTGAGGGGAGGGGTGGAGGAGGGAAAGAGTGTGGGAGGAGAGGGGTATGGAAGGGAAGGATTATCTGCTTCCTGAATTTGCAACAACACTTTCCCAATGTTCAATGCTACCGTGCATCTACCCTTTACCCTATTACTCCTACCTGCAACTTTACAAAATGCCGAGCGGGACTTCCCTCCCTTTGCCTCATACTTGACACACCGTGTGAGTGACCGCATATACCTGTCTTCACCACTGGGGAAAATGCACTCCCTCAGCTGACGAAATTCTTCGGCATAATAGACTTTACAGAAGAAATTGGCTGTCTTCTCTGGATTAGAGAACTCTAAGTATGTGGGTGGGATTGTGGGAGGAGAGGGGAGTGGTCACTATATGGTTAAATGAACCTAAAGGTCACTCTGAGATAAAGATGACCTCATATGTGTACTGATGCCTAATACTTCTGAATTGAAAATTTTTACATAAAGCCACTGTCCTATTACCTCTGAATAAAGGACAACCTCTATATAAAGGACAGTTTCCAAGGTCCCAATGTGTCCTTTATAGAGCAGTTCCACTGGACTATTACCTCTGAATTAAGGACAACCTCTATATAAAGGACAGTTTCCATGGTTCCAATGTGTCCTCTATAGAGAGGTTCCACTGTACTATTACCTCTGAATTAAGGACAACCTCTATATAAAGGACAGTTTCCAAGGTCCCAATGTGTCCTTTATAGAGAGGTTCCACTCTACTACTACCTCTGAATAAAGGACAACCTCTATATAAAGGACAGTTTCCAAAGTCCCAATGTGTCCTTTATAGAGAGGTTCGACTGTACTATTACCTCTGAATTAAGAGATGGGAAGAGACTAACCTAAACTGATGTGCCCTCTGCTGGACTTCCCCTGCTCGAGTTCTTCCAGACCCACAACCGTAGAGGGGGCCATAAATGATAAACCCTCTGACCCCCCATCACCTGATCTCGTGGATTGTCCAGAGGACGAAGTGGTACTTTCCATCTTTCTTTGGTTCCCTTCAACAGATCTCTCAAATGGGTCTGCTGTGTCTGATGCAGATGGAGGGACGGTTGTGTTGGAAGAAGAGGATAGGCCTGAGAATATATTAATGGCCGAACTCTTCTTTTTTAGCTCACTAAAGAAGCTCTTGGAGGTGGAGCTTGAGGGTGGGGTCTTCTCTGTTTCCATTAAATTACGTTTTCTGAAAATGTAATTGTAAAGATTATTATTATAAAGTACATTATAACCCCCTCTATTCCAGTCCCCTCTATTCCAGTCCCCTCTATTCCAGCCCCCTCTATTCCAGCCCCCTCTATTCCGGCCCCTTCTGAACCCCTCTATGGAAATGAGGACACCTCTGTATAGAACTCTATTCCAACCCCCTAAAATGAGGACACCTCTGTATACAGTGGAACTCCTCTATTCCAACACCCTGAAATGAGGACACCTCTGTATACAGTGGAACTCCTCTATTCCAACACCGTGAAATGAGGAAACCTCTGTATACAGTGGAACTCCTCTATTCCAACACCCTGAAATGAGGACACCTATGTATACAGTGGAACTCCTCTATTCCAACCCCCTGAAATGAGGACACCTCTGTATACAGTGGAACTCCTCTATTCCAACACCCTGAAATATTGACACCTCTGTATCAAGAAACAGATACTTACACTCCAGGACTAGCCACAGGTGCCTTCACCTCAGCCACACCTCCTAACCCAACAACCGAGGGTAAATGCTTGGCTAATGTCTTGTCTGTCAGAACCTTCAACTCTGCAGCGTACTCTCTCGAGGACAGAGCATAGGCAATGATGGATGTCGGCTCCTTCTCATAGATAGCTACAGGTACAGTCGTGTGTCCCTGCATTTTGTGGTGTTCATGGTATTCAAAGGGCGGAGGGAGTTTTTGGTACGGACGTGAGATGACACTGTACCGATCTTTATCTTTGACATTTCTCTTCTCACCTTTAGCTGATGAATAATTGATAGTTGTAGGAAAGATGAAATGATTTTTATGTTTGAGTTTCATCACATCTAAGGTTTTTAGGCTCCACCCATACCATAGGGAAATGTTGGACACTGCACACCTTCTCAGCTACATAGAGATGTGTATAAACTACCCCTGAAATAAGGACACCTCCTTAATGAGGACACTGCACACCTTCCCAGCTACATAGAGATGTGTATAAACTAACCCTGAAATAAGGACACCTCCTTAATGAGGACACTGCACACCTTCTAGAGATGTGTGCATAATAAAGACACCACCTGGTGAGGTGTCAGGGAGGAAGGAGCTCTCTTACCTTCAGAGTGAACTTCACTATTAGAAACAGATGTAGTGGAACCAACTTTTTTTAATGCTCCTACATAGCGTTTGGTACCAGATTTCACCCCAGTCTCAGTTCCATTCCCACCACCTGTGCTCCCACTGACGTGAGTGAGTTGTTTGGGGTTAGGACTACTAGTGGTTATGAGGTAAGGGTCAAGAAGGTAAAACTTAGTGGGGTCATCTCGTCCATCTTGTTCCTTTCCGATGTGTATGTCTGGAGGAGAGGGGAGAAGAGAAAGAAAGAAGAGGAGGAGTGAGAGAGAGAGAGAGAAGAAGAGGGAGAGGGAGAGAGAGAGAGAGGAAGGAGAGGAAATAGAGGGAAAGGTGAGAGATGAGGGAGAGAAAGGAGAGAAGGAGGAGTATAGGAAATCAAAGAAGTGATCCACAAGGAATTAATTTCTTGATATATATCACTGACCTCTGAACTTTGCCAAGAACCCCCCAGGATTATCAGTGTGGGATTCCCCATCGACATGACCTTCTGACCTTGCTATATTTGATGGCTGGTCACTGTGAATAACAGGTACATAGACAGAGAGGAAGTAAAGAGACGGATAAAGAGTGAGAGAGATGACTCACATTATTTTGTTGTCTTGTTCATTCTCCTTTTGCTCCTCCTCTGTCTCAGCATGCTGACAGACAACAGGGGAAGATGGGATTTCCGAATAGCCATAACCCATGTTCTCCTTGGAGGCAGAGCTAGTAGAACGGCTAGGTGTACCACCACTACTCAGGGCTGAGTCCGGAAGACACAATGTTGAAATATTCACTTCATCCTACAAACAAACACACATGATACACACATGATACACACAGTGGAACCGTCACTATTCCTGAACATGTGGGACATGGATAATCATCGTAATTAGAGGGGCAGTTTCATTTCAAGAGGTTGGAATAGAGGAGTTCCACTGTATACAGAGGTGTCCTCATTTCAGGGTGTTGGAATAGAGGAGTTCCAGAGGTGTCCTCATTTCAGGGGGTTGGAATAGAGGAGTTCCACCGTATACAGAGGTGTCCTCATTTCAGGCGGTTGGAATAGAGGAATTCCACTGTATTAGGAACAGTCCCAAAAATACAGTGAAATAGAGTTGTGGTCCAGTGTATTCACTTTTTTAAGATGTACTTCAGCAGGCATCGCAATTTCTACTTCCATGTGAAATGGAATATGATCTTCTCTTCCTTTGACGGCTTGGGAATCCGACAGATTTCTCTTGTGTTGCGGCTCCTTTGAGGCGAGAGTCACAATACCTCCATCAGAGAGGTTCCGTCCGTGAAGGGATTTCTTTTGGGTGAATGTGCTGGATGGTATCTTAGTCGGTAAAGCAAGGTGATTCACTGCGTCAGTACTCGAGAGGATCGGTTTATCTTTGTTAGGGGAGATTTCCACCACATCACATAACACAATCATTTCGGGACTACTGTTAGGGGTGTGGTCAATGTCTTCACTTTGACCAGTGGGTGTGTCTATAGGAGGTATGTCCAGTGTTGAAGTGTTGTCTCTATTAAAAAAAGGCTCAAAATGCATACTTTATCTCACCACTATCTCTTCATACTCTCCTAGGGACAACACTGTATATTATACTACTAACAGACATACACTGTACTACTAAACTCCACCTCACCACTATCCCTTCATACTCTCCTAGGGACAACACTGTATATTATACTGCTAACAGACATATACTGTACTACTAAACTCCACCTCACCACTATCCCTTCATACTCTCCTAGGGAGAACACTGTATATTATACTACTAACAGACATATACTGTACTACCAAACTCCACCTCACCACTATCCCTTCATACTCTCCTAGGGAGAACACTGTATATTATACTACTAACAGACATATACTGTACTACCAAACTCCACCTCATCACTATCCCTTCATACTCTCCTAGGGAGAACACTGTATATTATACTACTAACAGACATATACTGTACTACCAAACTCCACCTCACCACTATCCCTTCATACTCTCCTAGGGAGAACACTGTATATTATACTACTAACAGACATATACTGTACTACCAAACTCCACCTCACCACTATCCCTTCATACTCTCCTAGGGAGAACACTGTATATTATACTACTAACAGACATATACTGTACTACCAAACTCCACCTCATCACTATCCCTTCCTAGGGAGAACACTGTATATTATACTACTAACTGTACTACCAAACTCCACCTCATCACTATCCCTTCATACTCTCCTAGGGAGAACACTGTATATTATACTACTAACAGACATATACTGTACTACTAAACTCCACCTCATCACTATCCCTTCATACTCTCCTAGGGAGAACACTGTATATTATACTACTAACAGACATATACTGTACTACCAAACTCCACCTCACCACTATCCCTTCATACTCTCCTAGGGAGAACACTGTATATTATACTACTAACAGACATATACTGTACTACCAAACTCCACCTCATCACTATCCCTTCATACTCTCCTAGGGAGAACACTGTATATTATACTACTAACAGACATATACTGTACTACCAAACTCCACCTCACCACTATCCCTTCATACTCTCCTAGGGAGAACACTGTATATTATACTACTAACAGACATATACTGTACTACCAAACTCCACCTCATCACTATCCCTTCCTAGGGAGAACACTGTATATTATACTACTAACAGACATATGCTGTACTACCAAACTCCACCTCATCACTATCCCTTCATACTCTCCTAGGGAGAACACTGTATATTATACTACTAACAGACATATACTGTACTACCAAACTCCACCTCAACTATCCCTTCATACTCTCCTAGGGAGAACACTGTATATTATACTACTAACAGACATATACTGTACTACTAAACTCCACCTCATCACTATCCCTTCGTACTCTCCTAGGGAGAACACTGTATATTATACTACTAACAGACATATACTGTACTACCAAACTCCACCTCACCACTATCCCTTCATACTCTCCTAGAGAGAACACTGTATATTATACTACTAACAGACATATACTGTACTACTAAACTCCACCTCATCACTATCCCTTCATGCACACAGCACACATGCTCTCAACCGATACTATTTTATGCATACTCAGCAGCAGTGTGGTCTGTGTTTTCAATAACAGTGCTGATAACTGCCACAGGACTCTCTCTCTGAGAACGAGAAGTAAATCCATCTGCCAAAATGACCTCCCCCATTTCCCTTAGACGTCGACGATACTCCCTCACTCTTACATCAAGTTCCTCCAATCTGACGGGAAGTGAGATGAACACTGTGATATACCTACCTTTCACTCATAACAAGTGATACATTTCTATGACTACCCTTTACCCATAACAAGTCTATATAATATGACTAGTACCCTTTAACAGGTGGCACATCCCTTTGACTACCCTTTACCAATAACATGGATTTATACTGAAACCACCTCTCACACCCTCACTAAGGTTACAAAAAAAGTGCATCATGCATTCAGCCTCACATAATATTCCAGCATTCTACCACCTCAGTGATAGCTCGCTTCAAATCTTCCAGCTCATCTTGGACATTATCGATGTTTTCCTGTTTATAATCCTTTTCTGAGTCAGTGACGTTAGTTTGGTGGACAGAGGGCGTGACTTTGAATTTGGTGTCTATGAAGCCACCTGACACTATCAGTTCTTTGATGTGCTTTACTTTGGTACGCATGGCACCTCGCTCAGCCTGAAAGGGGGGAGGAGTGGTTTTACAATAAAAGAGAAGGCATGTTTTCCTCTGCACAGAGGTTGTCTATATATTTAATTTGGAGGGTCCCTTACTAACCTTTGAATTTGAAATGTGATCATTAATCAGACCGGCTACAGGCTCCAAACGATAGCGATCCAACTTCTGTCTTATACGATAGAAGACTCCTTCAACACTACAAGAGTCCTTAAAACAGTGTGCTCTATTTGGAATGTATAACTTACATTCTTCCTGCATGTTTGATGTCTGTAGAGTAGTCATGGTGATACTTGTTGCTGGGTGTGGTTATGTGGATAGTCCTGGGAGGCAAAAGTACCTCTAAGATCTCGATACTGGAGGGTCTAGAGAAGAAGGGATAGAGATGGACAGAAACAGACAGAGGCAGACAGACAAAGAGACAGACAGACAGACAGACAGACAGACAGACAGACAGACAGACAGACAGACAGACAGACAGACAGACAGACAGACAGACAGACAGACAGACAGACAGACAGACAGACAGGAAAACAGACAGACATGCAGAGACAGACATGCAGAGACCGATATGCAGAGACCGATATGCAGAGACAGACAGACAGAGAGAGAGAAACTGACAGACAGGCAGGACAGACCAAAAGACAGACATACCTGAAAGAGGCCAATTTATTTCGGTACATGAAACATTGAACAAAGTCGTTGTGTAGAGAGTGGGTGCAAGAAACATCCTTATCACCATGGAAACGGCTGACATAGGCATCACAGTAGAACTTGAGCTCCAGAAACTTGGCAAAGGAGAATAAAAGGGAATTACGAGACATTGGAGTATAGGGAGTGGCCTGGATAGCAACAGAAAAGTAGGTAAAGGGAAAGTAGGTAAAGGATAATCCTCTAAAGGATACAGAAACTGTTCTATATTGTCCTTAATTCAGAGGTAATAGTACAGTGGAACCTCTCTATAGAGGACACATTGGGACCTTGGAAACTGTCCTTTATATAGAGGTTGTCCTTAATTCAGAGGTAATAGTACAGTGGAACCTCTCTATAAAGGATACATTCGAACCTTAGAAACTGTCCTTTATATAGAGGTTGTCCTTAATTCAGAGGTAATAGTACAGTGGAACCTCTCTATAAAGGATACATTCGAACCTTAGAAACTGTCCTTTATATAGAGGTTGTCCTTAATTCAGAGGTAATAGTACAGTGGAACCTCTCTATAAAGGATACATTCGAACCTTAGAAACTGTCCTTTATATAGAGGTTGTCCTTAATTCAGAGGTAATAGTACAGTGGAACCTCTCTATAAAGGATACATTCGAACCTTAGAAACTGTCCTTTATATAGAGGTTGTCCTTAATTCAGAGGTAATAGTACAGTGGAACCTCTCTTAGTATAAAGGACACATTGGAACCTTGGAAAGTGTCCTTTATATAGAGGTTGTCCTTCAAGGTAATAGTACAGTGGAACCTCTCTACAAAGGACACTTAGGACCTTGGAAACTGTCTTTTATATAGAAGTTGAAGTAGAAAGAGAATGTATATGCACTAAAAGTATTCATTAGTGACAGGAAAAAAGTATCCTTTATGTGGAGGCTGTAAAAATGTCCTTTATCAAAGAATCCACTGTACATAATACAATGAATGACATTACCTGATGACATTTCAAGCAGCTGAGCCAGGTATAGATGCTATTGTCCTTGCCAGAGAGGTTACTATCAGCACTCTGTACGGTGATGTGAATAGCATTGGGTCCATGAATGATGTGTCGAATGTGTTTGGCCATATCCACAGTACATGTCTGACAGCGATAAAACTCCCTAAAGAAATATCAATATTACATGCATAATTATGATGGTAATATTAGTTCCTTGATAAAAGGGTGATTTCACATGGACACAGGGACTCACTATGCCTTAACTATCCTAGGGAAGTGTCCATTGAAGACACAGGGACCCACTATGCCTTAACTACCCTAGGGAAGTGTCCATTGAAGACACAGGGACCCACTATGCCTTAACTACCCTAGGGAAGTGTCCATTGAAGACATAGGGACCCACTATGCCTTAGCTACCCTAGGGAAGTGTCCATTGAAGACACAGGGACCCACTATGCCTTAACTACCCTAGGGAAGTGTCCATTGAAGACACAGTGACCCACTATGCCTTAACTACCCTACGAAGTGTCCATTGAAGACACAGGGACCCACTATGCCTTGACTACTTTTATATGTAAATTTTTCATACCTGAAGCAATATCTCTGTAGGAAGTCTCCAATAGCAATATCATTATGTCCATAGTAGAACATAGGAATAATACTACACAGAGGTGAAAGTACAGTTATAGTAATTAAGTGCATTAATTACAGGGGTTAGTGTATACCAGGGGGGAAGGCAAGGACGCTGATGTTTCTGTCCATCATGACAGGTACTACTGAATAGGACAGATATGCCTTGATGGTTGATAGGATCAAAACAGTCCATATGCTGAAAAAATGTCAAAAACTAACAGTCGAACCTCTCTATAAAGGACACATTGGGACCTTGGAAACTGTCCTTTATATAGAGGTTGTCCTTAATTCAGAGGTAATAGTCCAGTGGAACCTCTCTATAAAGGACACATTGGGACCTTAGAAACTGTCCTTTATATAGAGGTTGTCCTTAATTCAGAGGTAATAGTCCAGTGGAACCTCTCTATAAAGGACACATTGGGACCTTGGAAACTGTCCTTTATATAGAGGTTGTCCTTAGGTAATAGTACAGTGGAACCTCTCTATAAAGGACACATTGGGACCTTGGAAACTGTCCTTTATATAGAGGTTGTCCTTAATTCAGAGGCAATAGTACAGTGGAACCTATCTATAGAGGACACATTGGGACCTTGGAAACTGTCCTTTATATAGAGGTTGTCGATAATAGTACTGTATTAATTAGGAACAGGACAAGTGTCCTCTGTATCCTTATTCAGAGTGTCCTCTATCAGAGGTTTCATTGTTACATACCTGATCAGAATTGAGCCACATTTCATTGTAACTCAATTCAATGTCACGACACTCATCAATATCGTCCATCTCATTCTTCACACCTTTATCCATGTCTTCCAAGTTTCTGGTCCGAAACTTGGTTCCAAACTCAGACCCTGCTGAATCAGAACTTGCTGTCCTTACATCCTTGGGCCGAGGTTGAGAAGGGGAAGATAGACTACTATTCATGCTGGATTCCTTTGCTGTTCCTTTGGGTAGAGGTTGAGACGAGGAAGACTGACTACCATTCATGCTGGATTCCTTTGCTGTTTCCTTGGGTAGAGGTTGAGACGAGGAAGATTGACTGCTATTCATGCTGGATTCCTTTGCTGCTTCTCGTATCATACTGTCTGTGCTGTTCTGTGAATAGATTACAGATGGTGTTGTTGTAGTCACATCCGAACCATCGGGAACGACGCCCACATTACCAGGATTTGGCTTGGGAGGTGAAAGCGCATCAGTGATAGGTGGAGTTCCTGCTTGC
Organism: Diacarnus erythraeanus; assembly: GCA_964016965.1. NCBI lineage: Eukaryota > Metazoa > Porifera > Demospongiae > Poecilosclerida > Podospongiidae > Diacarnus > Diacarnus erythraeanus. Next base: position 1,720,857 of record OZ024673.1, on the reverse strand, counting down.
GTATCTTTTGATTTACCTTTCCACCAATGCTTCTTCTTTCTTTTCTTCCTTTTCCCACCTTTTCCTTCTTCCTTTATATCCTCTGCTTCATCATCGTCCTCCTCCAACTCGTCCTCAAACTGCTTGTACTTGTTAAACAGGTTCTGAAGGTGGAGTCGGTAATCCGCAGCTACTTTTGCGGAATGAAAGAAGAAGGAATTATCTTCAGTTTGGAGTCCGGCACGAGAACGGAAATCAGCTAGAGCAGCTTTCATTTCATTGGTGTTCGCCTTAAGAAGAAGAAAAGAAGAAGTCAGAGGGTGTTCCGACACACTCTTATAAGAAGGCTTGTAGTATGATATCTGGTGACTCATTCCGGATCCAGAATGGGTACACTTTTGGGACAGAGTCGTCTCTTCAACTAAAGTTTTTGTGATTCCCTTCTCTAGTGCATCACCTCCTTCATCTCTCTCCTGAGGTTTCCAGAGTAGGTTAGAACTTGGAACATTAGGTTTAAACTGGAATGACCAGTATATCACGCTTGGCAGGTATTGTCGGATGTCTGCTTCATTGCCTTGAGCAGTCTGGAGGTACGGAACTGGAAATTTCACATTTGGTGAGATAGAGAGAAGCTGTTTTTTCATGACCATTTCAAATTCCTTTGCACTGAGATTGATCAATACATCTCTATCTACAGCTTGGAGTTTTAAAAGATCTGGATTGGTATCCGGAGATTCAACAGTGATCTGGGAATCAGCCTGCACAAAAGTAGTCTGGGAATCAACCTGCTCAGACTTGGAATCGACCTGTGGAATGAATGTATGGGAATCAACCTGTGGAACAGAAGCATGGGGATCAACCTGTGGAGTGGATGTATGGGAATCATCAACCTGTGGAACAGAAGCATGGGAATCAACCCGTGGAACGGATGTATGGGAATCAACCTGTGGAACAGATGTATGGGAATCAACCTGTGGAACAAATGCATGGGAATCAACGTGTGTAAGTGACTTGGTTAAATTATCGTTCTCATTCTTCTTTTCAGAAACATCATTGCTGATTCTTGTCAAACAAGTTTTGCTCTCAGAGTTACTCATCAATTTAGCTGTTTCTTGAAGAATGATGACATCTTTATCCTCTTCCTTATCTTCATTAAAGACAGGAATGGAATCTTCACCTTCTTCCTCGCCAGATTGAGAGATAATTGAAATTTCATCCGGTCCCCAGACTTCTAAATGAGGGGGTTTGACAGTTTCATCATTGCACAAACCTAACTCCATTAATCTCTGGATGACTTTGGAAGGGGGCAAGGAATCCAGCGGATGTGCTATTGAGGGGTAGAGAGAAAATTCTGGAGTTAGAGGGGTCGAGTGATAAGATCCCAGGGAATCAATGATAACCCTTTCTTCATTAGATGAATTTAACCTGGCAAACTCGTCGAGAAGAAAAGAAGATTCGAGCATAGAATTATATGAGATATGTAAACCAAATTGAGTGACCTTTTTGACCTTCTTGAGTTCTCGGCTTGAACTCCCTTGAAGTGTTATGACGCAGCCGAGCTTCTCTTCACAGTGATCGAAATACATCAGTGTTTTTTTGACCCCAGAATCAAGTGTGAAGTTACGGACATAAAACTTCCCACAAGTCCCCAGATGAACGTTGAAGAACAGCTGGTCTAGAGAGGTAAGTATTTCCCCATTCGTGCAACGGGAAACTCTGGCCATGACACTCGGCTTCACGTTCACTACAACCACAATGCCTATATCGTACAAATCCTCCAATGCTAATCTTGATACAGACTTCTGTACAAGAATGATGTCCGGTTTGAAGGCTTTTACCTTGTCTACAAGATTCTGCAAGTATTTGTTCTCTTGTAGGTGAAGAGTGTCAAAAGATGAAAGCTGATTTTCACGTCTCTGGAAATCAAACGCACACTTGAGGAGGAGAATTGATGGGTTTAATATCTCGGTGTTCATCTTTTTGTGGGTGACGTTTTTCGTACAAACTGCTCCATAGTTCAGAGAACTGTCTGATCTTAACCCACAAGGGATTTTCTTCACTCGGACATACTCGTTAATGTCCATGACATCATCGGTGAACACATCCGTACGGACAGTCTGTGTGGCACTAACAATTAGTGGTTGGATTATATCCAACCACGAGAGAGACAGACCGTATGACTTTATTATCTGCGTCATTACTGCTCTGAAGTGCTTCTCATGTTCCCTTCGGAATATTGCTTCGGCTTCGGTTTTTGATTGCGGTATGATGGAAGATGTACTTGTCGGCTTCTTAATGGCAGACAGATCTTGAATATCTCTGTCCTTCTCATTAATTTCTAATTTGAATTTTGAAGGAGAACTGTCTGAGATATCCTCCTTGGAGAATTTAACCTTCAGAGTTGGTGAGGAACCATTTTGAAGTGTTAGTTCTTCATCACCCACACCCAATCGTCGTCTTTCCTTTCCCTCCCTTCCTTCTCCTCCTGCTCCTGCAGGGTGGACGGATTCTGCTGATAACTGACAAGAAGGGGAGGGTGAATGACAGGTTGGAAGAGGAGAAGGGGTGGAGTGTGGTGACACTATCATACTAGAATCATGATCGTCACTCTTACTCATGAGTTCTTCAACGATTAGATAGTCGTCTTCAGAAACCTTAATGGCGTCCTTGTTGCTCTCATAGCTGCTGGTTAGTTTCACAAAGGAAGTGAAACTTGGAGCGTGCCCATATAACGGTTTAGAAGGAAAAGTCTCCTGTGCAGAGGAATACCTACACATACATTATACAAGGAGATAAGGACACATTGGGACCTTGGAAACTGTCCTTTATAAAGAGGTTATCCTTAATTCAGAGGTAATAGTACAGTGGAACCTCTCTATAGAGGACACATTGGGACCTTGGAAACTGTCCTTTATAAAGAGGTTATCCTTAATTCAGAGGTAATAGTACAGTGGAACCTCTCTATAGAGGACACATTGGGACCTTGGAAACTGTCCTTTATATAGAGGTTATCCTTAATTCAGAGGCAATAGTACAGTGGAACCTCTCTATAGAGGACACATTGGGACCTTGGAAACTGTCCTTTATATAGAGGTTATCCTTAATTCAGAGGCAATAGTACAGTGGAACCTCTCTATAGAGGACACATTGGGACCTTGGAAACTGTCCTTTATAAAGAGGTTATCCTTAATTCAGAGGTAATAGTACAGTGGAACCTCTCTATAGAGGACACATTGGGACCTTGGAAACTGTCCTTTATATAGAGGTTATCCTTAATTCAGAGGTAATGGTACAGTGGAACCTCTCTATAGAGGACACATTGGGACCTTGGAAACTGTCCTTTATAAAGAGGTTATCCTTAATTCAGAGGTAATATTACAGTGGAACCTCTCTATAGAGGACACATTGGGACCTTGGAAACTGTCCTTTATATAGAGGTTATCCTTAATTCAGAGGCAATAGTACAGTGGAACCTCTCTATAGAGGACACATTGGGACCTTGGAAACTGTCCTTTATATAGAGGTTATCCTTAATTCAGAGGCAATAGTACAGTGGAACCTATCTATAAAGGACATAGAAGTTGTCTTTATAATCTACACTAGTATATTACACTAGTATATTGCAGATTAGTATACTAAATTAGTATACTGCACTAGTATAATAGACTAGTATACTAGTATACTAGTATACTAACTTTAACAAACAACATTCATTATTAATTATGTACAATTCTTTGGATGCTCCTCGAGAGAGTTCATAGTCCAAGTCACTCTCCTGGGGGAGGTGTTGGAACCATTTAGGAGCATCTTTGACCATCAAACTCTTACTGCTGTCTACAGGAAGTGTGGCAGCTTCTCCGAGTTCGAGGAATTGATTTGTCTCATCTTTGAATTCCGAGTCATTGGAACTGATGATTTTAAGTCTTTTCGTGTCAACGAGAGCTTGTGCCACTTGCATTCCTGCTAATCTGCATTAATTATAGGACAAACTCACTTTTGTATGGCCCTATGGAAGTGATGGTCATGATTGCATAAAGGTGTGGGGTATTCTCTTAAAGGGGGGTTGGACGTAGGGGTATCACTGTATACAGAGGTGTCCTCATTTCAGGGGGTTGGAATAGAGGAGTTCCTAGTATACAGAGGTGTCTTCATTACAATAGGAATTCCACTCTTATTACTTGGAGTTGAAAATTACCTTGAAGATACATGTCCATTATTCACCAGCCAGTTGACAATAATGGAACCAGTGTATGAATCAGGAAAGTTTCGTAACCTATATCTACGGTTCGTTCTGCTACAACCAGATCCTGAATCCAGAAACTTGGGCCATATAGCATTGGTCATCACTCCAACTTCATTCTGAAACCAAAGTAATAACATAATAACAGGTCCCTATGTCTTCAATAGACATTTCCCTAGGATAGTTAAGGCATAGTGGGTCTCTGTGTCTTCAATGGACACTTCCCTAGGGTAGTTAAGGCATAGTGGGTCTCTGTGTCTTCAATGGACACTTCCCTAAGGTAGTTAAGGTATAGTGGGTCCCTATGTCTTCAATGGACACTTCCCTAGGGTAGTTAAGGCATAGTAGGTCACTGTGTCTTCAATGGACACTCCCCTAGGGCATAGTGGGTCCCTGTGTCTTCAATGGACATTTCCCTAGGGTAGTTAAAGCATAGTGGGTCCCTGTGTCTTCAATGGACACTTCCCTAGGGTAGTTAAGGCATAGTGGGTCCCTGTGTCTTCAATGGACACTTCCCTAGGGTAGTTAAGAAGACATAGTGGATCCCTGTGTCTTCAATGGACACTTCCCTAGGGTAGTTAAGGCATAGTGGGTCCCTGTGTCTTCAATGGACACTTCCCTAGGGTAGTTAAGGCATAGTGGGTTCCTGTGTCTTCAATGAAATTACTTTCTCTCTTTATACCTCATCTAGTATCATAATGGTCTCTTGTTGCTGTTTGGCAGAAATAGTATCAAAATTGGTGGGTTTTCGACCTGACAACCTTCGTCTCGATGAGGGGGCATGGCCATCAAATTCTGCTATATTGTTACGGGAAGGAGATATATCTGTGATCTCCTGACTCATCCCCAAAGACGCCTCATCCCAAGACTTGTGTGGACTAAGGATATTCATGTTGGTTGTGCGAGTGCCGGAATGAGGGTGGGATCGATTGAAACTCCCACTACTCTGTAGTGACTGGGGTGACTCCATCCCTAACTGCTTTACGGATGGGTGCAATGGAGAAGGAGGATGATCAGGTTTTACTGGATCACCAGGTTGGCTCTTAGACATCTTTGAAAGACGAAACTCTGTGAAAATCTCACAGCAATCTTTACACACTCTTAGATTACCCTATTAAGAGAAGGAGTGAGGAGACAGTTCAAATGATAAATATATTGTCCTCAGAGGTAATAGTACAGTGGAACCTCTCTATAAAGGACACATTGGGACCTTGGAAACTGTCCTTTATATAGAGGTTGTCCTTAATTCAGAGGTAATAGTACAGTGGAACCTCTCTATAAAGGACACATTGGGACCTTGGAAACTGTCCTTTATATAGAGGTTGTCCTTAATTCAGGTAATAGTACAGTAGAACCTCTCTATAGAGGACACATTAGGACCTTGGAAACTGTAGAGGTTGTCCTCAGAGGTAATATACTAAAGAAACAGGACAAGTGTCCTCTGTTTGGAGATAAGTTTATAATTATTTTTACCATAAGTTCTGTTTATAATCAATACAACAGAGAGTATACAAGCCACACCCACCTGAAGGTCTGGTCTAAGCAAATTCCCAGGGATGGTAGTGTTGCAGCAAGCATGACAAAATATCCGACCACATATTCGGCAGTGATGTCTGCGAATAAACACTCCAAACTTTACACTACAGTTAGAACACTCCTTGCTCGACTTATCTGGCATCCAGTATTTCTTGAAGTCATCATTGTTGTCCTATAGGGGTTAAAAGCAAATTATAATGGGTTACTGAGCATTGGTGTCTTAGAGTTTAATGTATGTATTTTACTGTCAGTATTAGAGGACTATAGGGGTTAACAACTTAAATAAAAGGGTTAATTATAATAATAGAGATGTAGTTTAGAAAGAATTAAATAGCAAAAAGGCTTATCATGAAACCTGTCTATTTAACCAGACAATCCTTTAATCCACTTATATTTGTACCAATGATTTTGATCTCCATTATGAAGACCACTATAAGGCCTGCAGAACCCCCACTAAATGACATTATGCATTAATAACACCATTATTACCATTAATGGCTAGATAATATCTGTGTTCTGCACCATTACCAGCATTACCAGCCTACCCGTGTTCTGCACCATTATCAGCATTAGTGATTAGCTCTACCAGTCTACCTATGTTCTACAACACCATTACCAGCATTAATGATTAGCTCTACCAGTCTACCTGTGCTCTGCACCATTATAAGAATTATCAGCATGTTTACCTGTGTTCTACACTAGTGGCTCTATTAATGGTTACCTGTGTTCTGCTCTCAGCTATTCTGCCAAATCTCTTCAACATTTCCGTCTTGTTGACTCCCTGGGATTGTTGGCCAGCTCCCAACTGAGATGACTTCTTCTTAGCCAACCGACTGTGAGCATCGGAATAAGAAGTCAGTGATATCTGTGGAAAATTCCCGTTATCTCTATTTGCATTCACAGAAACATGGCCAGATGAAGAATGCTTTCTCTCACTAGAAGACATGTTGATAGATGGAATGGAGCCAACTTTAACACCACTGCTGTAGTCAGACTTGAAAGCTTGTGAGGTCATACCACCCCCCAACTTTGGGGGTCCAGGAGCATGAGATGAAGAGTGAGATGAGGTGCTAGTAGTTGAACCACTAACAGCCAATTTGATCTTCCTGAAGAAAACCTTGGGAGATTGATTCTGAGATTCTCGAAACTCTACCTCCAGGTTATTAGTACTACTTTTTCCGCCACCTTTATCTTTCTGAAACTCTGAGCTTCTCGGGGAGACATTTTTGGAGTTCTTGCCACTTTCAAATGGTGCGAAGAGGGTTATTTTTTCAGCGCTAGTGTCGGAGGCGGGCAGAAAGGAATTTTCACTGGTCATGGTATAACGAAACAGGAACTAGTTTACCATCTGGTGCTGCTTTTGCTACGACACACATCCAACTAACAATAACACAGAAATAACATTAGGTACTGTGTGGCTACACGACACACCTCTGGAGTGTGATTGCTGAGTAAGCAAACCTAGTTAGTTAATGCTTTAGACCTTGACGACCATTTCCAAACACGATGTATGACGCCTAGCTAGAGAAATTTTGCAGTTTTTTGTTCCCAGGGGATGAATAATCAATGGCAGCAAAAGTAAGTATAAAAGATGTTCAGGGCCGGAACATATGAATGCCATGTAGTATTTGCAGTTTTAATATATAGATCTATTATTATGTTAGCTAGCTCTAGTAACTGTATACTAGAGCAACTATTTCCAGTGATTAGAAGATATAGCTATTTTTATAATAATATTTATAAGGCTTTGATTCCTGGAATCTCATCATCCAAAACTTCTTTAAATTCCATGAAGGAAGGAGAGAGGGAAAAAGACAGTCTGTTAATTAGCTACTGTGATTAATGTGGTAAATTAGCTCTAGAACTGAAGGAGATATACAAAAATTTGAAGAGTGGTCTAGAAGCTAGGGTGGGCAAGTGATGAGAAACAATGAATCTACTTTGTCTAGTCTAAATGTGAGACTACAATTAGCTATCTCAATCTTGACCTCTCAGTCTGTTGTTTTGCATGTATAATATGTGTATCAAATTCAGGCCACATTTCGGGTTACTGTAGTATCTATTAGCTTACCCACTGAGGTATAGTGAACTTATGAGAATATAGTAATAATATTATTACTATTACAAGAGAGATGGATGTGTTCAACTACAAATACGTATCTCTAGGTCTCAGTTCCAAGAGGTTAGTGTAACTGACTCCTAGACTTGTAATTAAGAGTGACTCTGAAGAAGTCTTTAACCTTATCAGAGCAAGTGCCAGAAGATTTTTAGTGGGTTCTGTCAGATTTCCCTAGCTGTATGTAGTGAAATAATTGAAGCTCAGAAAATCAAAGAAAAAGTTGCTTTTTTTTTTTTTTTTTTTCCTTTTCTTTTTTTTTTTTTTTTTTTTTTTTGAAGAAACCTTAATACAAGGAGAACATTATTTTTGTATACTTTCATAACTCATAGCTAGTTGCTATTCTTTCATTTCAATTTTAAGAGTAGCTATAAACTTCATGGAGAATAAGATCATGGAATCTGGTCTAACAGTAGTAACCACATTTTCTATGTTAGAGGATGTGGTCTAACTAACTAAGGAAATGTTAGTGGTGCCAGTTTTCCTGCCAAGCTTTTTGGGTTACTAGTCTATATATGGTATACTTAGTGTTGCCAGGTTCATGGATTTATCCACAAATCTGTGGATTTTTGAAGCAGAATATTGTCTGTGGATGGATCAAAATATATGAACCTTCAACCACACAATCATCAGGTCCTTGTTTACTCTGTGGATTTTTTTAGACAGCAACCTGGCAACACTACACTGTGATATGCTCAAACGAAGTGACCAATCTAGGATTTAGGTAGGCTGGATGGTTTAAGTTCAAACTTTTGTTTATGTTTCAACAAAATATTTTGCTGGTCATGTCCAGATCTTAATCACTCTATAGACCTAGAGTTTTTTTTGCAGAGCTACCAGTAGGTAGTGATAAAATTAAACTGTCCTTCTCTTTTCTATGCCAAATACACTTTGACTTCAAATGAACAAGGGAACTTTGGAGCTTTAGCTTTCATGGATGAAACTTTCCTCTCAACAGATATTATATGCACAATTTTTAGACAAAGATAAATAGTACATCTTTTACTTTTTTGTCAGTTTATCTTCATTGTTATATTACTTGGACATGTATTGATTTGTCACAGGAGCTTCAGACACTCAGGGGGTTGTAGCAGTATTATGATACAAGTTGTTACTGATATAATAAACATGAGACTGACAAAAACTGCAAACATTTTTTGAACAGAGTGAAGTACTATCATTAAGATGATACTTGTTTATACTAATAAATAAGGTTAAAGGTTAATGCTACAGGATACAAATACTAAAAGCTATAACTAATACTAATACTAATGCAGCAAAATAAATAAATGCATAAATATTATTTCAGATTCACTTTAACTATAGTGTAAAGCAAAAACCAGTAAAATAGTTAGGAAGGGGTGCTAGCCACCTAGTCTCCTCCCCCTCTCTCTTCCCATGGAGCTACATTAAGGTTCAGAGTATATTTAGGGAACTAGGTATGATTTGTGGGTATGTACAAACCTTCCATTTCCATCATAGAGCCTGGGATATACATATAGTTTATAATGAATTCCTTGATTTTTTAATCAAGGTCTTAGTTTTATGGGAGCAAAAGGAAGGGGGGGCTATAGCCCCCCCTTCCTCCATAGATCTGCCTATGTAGCTAATAGTTAGCTAAAGTGTGAGAGTTAAGATGTAAGATGTAAATCATTTAACTGGAGTTTTGACAGTTTAGCTAGCTAGGTTATGTATCTTTTTATATCTATATGTGCTTATGAGTATAAAATTTGTGGTTCTTTTCAGATAAAGAACACTAAAGAAAGAATTGAAAAATTGAAAAAGGTGAGCTTGTGTGTGTTCTTGGTAAACCTTCAAACTCACATCACTGATACTTGGTCATTGGCACATTGCAAAGTACAACAGGTCTCTCATGTGTTGCATGTAATATAATACAGTGGTGTGCAGCTCTCAAAGGTTTAGTATCAGCTGCTGTGCTGTTATAAATGGTTTGATGCCTCCAACCACACCCTCCCTCCAGTACCTGCACACTAAAGGCCTGTTATTGATGTGTTTGATTAAAATTGAAGATAGAGGAATGGACTACTAGACCTTATAGCAGTTGTTTTTATTAGTGGAGTATGTGTCCATGGCCACTATTTAGTGTTCATTAAGAAGTACTTGCTTGACAAAATGGTTTTGGACAGTTTTATTGTATGAATGGGTACAGAGTTGATCAGTGGTGATGTTCAATTGTCCAGATGTCAGTCAGAACTATCAGCCTCTTCTATGCATTAGGGAGTAGAACTTTTCTAACAAGTATCTTTCCTACCACCACTTCTTGTGATTCACTTGTGAGAGTTTGCATATTTCATACCACCGACTTAGTTGCTGGTTTGAATGTCCATAAACCTAATACGATAACCCCGATTACTAACTTTGTGTGTGTGTGTGTTATCTTTCTCTCTTTCTCTCTCTCCTGACAGGATAAGGCAAGACGTCAGGGAGTGATAAAGGATTATGAAGAGGTAAGTGATAAGTAGTTGTAGCATGAAGAGGATGACACATTAACATGTAACCCATTCTCTACCTGGTATATATTCTTTGTGTGTAGCATTTAGCTAGTTGTCAGAGTGAGATAGAAGATCCTTCCACTAGTAAGTGGAGGAAGAAACAGCTACAGAAATATGTGCAAACTTATGAGGGAAGTATACAGAATTACAAACTGGAAATTGAAAGATATGAGACACAGATAGAAACTGCCATAGAAAATATAGGTGAGTTCATTTAAAAAATAGGTTTGAATGATGATATAACAACTATTATGATGTGATAATAGATACTTATTTCTAGCCTCAGTTCTCAGTCTCTCCCAAAAATTAAGAGAAAGGTGTAGTCTGATACATAAACTTACGTGACATTGGTGGTACTAGTAGGCATTATTATTGAACTATTGATCACTTTATTTTATTAGCATGACCCATGCAGTGTCAGCTTTAGTCCTTTTCCTCACTTTTCACAGGAATAACAGTGCAAAACACAATATTATAATCATAACCATAATATAGTGCTTTATTTTGGAGGAGCTCAACTTTTGCATTTTTCAGGAAAGATTCACCAAACTTTTGCTCTTAAAATTAATCTTCAATTTTCTTCTCTATTTACCTGGCCTCTGGCCTCGTGAAAGTTGTTTTGTGAAAAGCTTCAGAATGACCTATTCGCGAAAGTTGACCTCCAAAATAAAGCGCTGTATGGTATAATTATAACACACCTGCTCTATCTACCACTGGTCTGTACTGCAGTACATTTTGAGAATGGATTTACCAATCTCCCCCAGCAGCTCAACTTCAAGGGAGTAGAGCCTTGGATTGAAGCTAGTGTATGGTAACTTATGGAATTTTCTTCTCTCTTTTTTTACAGCATGTTTCAGCATAGAAAACCGAGATGGTTTTGATAAGGCCATGCATATCAGTGATGTGGTTTATATGGCATTGCGATGTATAATGTTTGGCTTTGCTGGAGTAGGCAAAAGCCATACACTCGCACTTATACTAGGTGAGAATCCTCCTTCCATACGTGTCAGCACAGCCTGTGCCAAGACACCTGTGCGAGCTGTTACCATAACCAGAATTGGTACAGATGGAAAGCTACTCATCAGAATCAATGAAGAAGACTACTCTGACATGATGATGAAAACAGCCAAGCATTACATCACCACCTCCATGCCTACTGGTACTAAAGCAGGGATTTGGAGATTTCTTCATAAGGCACCAGTCATGCCAATCGATGCGGTGGAGAAAGATCTAATAACACGTTTCTATAAACCAGATGAGAATGTAAAGTTACTAAATGATCAGATTGTTGGCGAGATGGGTGACTGTGGTGGACAACCTCAATTCTTGGAGATTCTGCCAAAGTTCATTGATAATCTTTCCTTTGGTATTCTGGTTACCGATCTCAGCCAGCGTTTTGACGATTATCCAATGAATTACTACTACAATGAGGAGGGGAAATCTGTTGGGGAAGGAGTCAAGTCCACACTCACCAATGAGCAAATCATACGACTTTGCCTGCAGATGATTGTCTCCAAGTCTCAAGGAAAGAGGCGTGTCAAGGTCATATTTGTCGGCACCCACAGGGACAAGGAATACAAGTGTGCTGAAACGAGAACAGAAAAAAATTGCAAGCTAAAGGAGATGGTGAAATCCCTGGGTCTAGAAGAAAATGTCATCTACAGGAATAAAGATGAGCTTATCTATGCCCTCAATGCCAAGAATCCCGAGGAAGTTGACCACCTCACAGCTGGAGAGCTGAGGGAGGTGATAATGGACAAATCCAATGCTGTAGCTGTCCATATTCCTGTCAACTACTATAGTGTAGAACTCACCCTACAGAATATGTTTCAAGAATCCAATCACATTGCATTCCGTGAATCTGAAATTTTACCTCGAGTCATCAAATATCACATCACCGAGGAGTCTCTGAAGGATGCTCTGAGATTCCTTCATGAGATGAATCTGGTCTTTTACTTTGAAAAAGATTTTCCCAATGTCGTGATTGGACATCCTCAATCTATCCTCAACAAGCTGACCGAGTTGGTGGCATATCACATCCAGCTGACCACCAACCCCAAGATGCAGAGAAATTTGGATGGGATGTGGAAAAAGTTCAGCCAGTGTGGTATCCTCAGCATCGACTGCCTGAAGAAGTTCCCAGACCACTATGTGGATGGCGTGTTTTCTCCTGCCGATATGATGAGGCTCTTTGTGAAGCTGTTTATAGTTTCAGAGGTGAATGAAGGAGAGTATTTGATGCCATGCGTCTTAAAAGTAGACAAGCTTACTAACTGTAATCCAGAGCCCGAGACCCAGAGCATCCCACCCATGGTCCTGCACTTTACAAAGGGTGCACCAAGGTACGGAGTCTATTGTGGGACCATCTGCCACCTCATCACCATAAACAAGTGGAAGTTGTTTAAAGACTCACACACAGGAGAGTTTTCCAACATCACTAGAAATAGTGTCCATTTCTCGATTCCAGGCTATCGAGGAAATTGCAAAGTCACCATCAATGACACCTTTGACAACTTCTTTCTGGTCACTTTGCATGTTCCTTCTGGTGTTCCATCATATGCCAAAACTGTATCTCGAATGTGTTCAAAGGTTCACCACACTCTTGTTGGTGCAATCAACAAAGCCACTGAGAAGCTCAACTACACACCAGATGAGCCTGTAGTCTCCTTCCTGTGTGAGGAGCACATGTCCTCTTCCCTCCATCCAGCAACTATTTCTGAAATTGGTGATGAATTGTTGTGTACCAAAGAACTCATTCGTGGAGGGCCATTCACTACACAGCACAAAGTCTGGCTTGGAGGTATAATTGCATACATTATACTTATTATTATCAGTGTTGAATATCCTGTATCATGTATTTAGACCCTTTACTTCCTCCATCTCCTTACCTCACCCTATCACAACCTGAACAACCTCTCTTCATCAGTAAGTGATAGATACATGTGAGTGCAATGACCCTTACCAATTATTTTTTTAGAAAACAAGCCTCTCCTCTATCAATTGAAGTATCTGAAGGTAGGCAACAGCAAATTTACGATTATCGATAAAGTTGCTACTAAGTGGAAGGACATGGCTTATGCTCTGAGGTTTGAAGATCATGTGGTTGAGAACATTGAGCACGACACTCAGGGGAAGGGGTGTGTAGAGGCTTGTCATTTGACTCTCCGTACTTGGCTGAAAGAGGAGACATGTCATGTCACATGGGAGAGGTTAATAGAAGCTCTTAATGACATTGAATTGGGGACATTGGCTTCAGAATTAGAAGCATCATTTAATTCATGACAAGTATTATAATTGGTTTATTGTATATTATAACTCATTAATGACTCGTTACTATAAATATTATGTTGTTTTGTTGTTGTTTTTGTTGTTGTTTTTGTAAATTGATTTCTTACAAACTGATCGAGAGATACAATCACTGAATTTGGGAATTCCTGATGTGGTTAGGTAATAATAGTAATATTGGAGTGTGAGGTAAGGGGGGTGTGGAGTTCCTGTCATGACTTTGGCTAGAAGGGGAGGCATGTCATGTCACATGATGAGCTCTTACTCTGGGTTTAGCCTTGTAAATTGATGTGGTTTTCGTTTACTAAATCACACACACTTCTTGCTTGACCACACCCCAATTTTGTCTGGTGTGTTTATGGCTGTCATCTACATGAGAAGTTATTTTTTGCTATGAGAGTGTAATATTAAACTTATACTCTACAATGCTAAAATTAACACAGATGAAGCTGTACCAACTGTACTGGAGTCTATACCATTGCTTAATGAAAAGCAATGACTTCACAATTGGAAGCTGTCGAATTTATAAGAGTTAGGATCTTTTTTAAACATCCATTGTAACTGTCATCACTATACAGTGTAATCTCAAAACTTATTATCCAGAACCTCAATAATACCCAGGTTTAGAAATAGCTAGGATCTCCAATTGCTTAATACAGTGGAATCTCTCCCTCCCTCCCTCCCTCCCTCTCTCTCCTTCTCTCTGTATGTTTGTGCATGTGTGTATGTATAATGTAAATTATATGAATGTATGTATGTATGTATGTGATAGGTGTGGCTACTGTCAAGTATAGTTAGGTGTATTGATACTTAGTAGTTGGCTTTGAAAAAATTTAGAGAAGTGAATGAACTCCCATACTACAAATCTGAAAGTAATCACATAGCTATATAGTTTCATACCACAGTTTCACACAACATAACTCTTTGCCATAAACAAGAGGCTTACTTGTAAAACCAGGTGTGTTATACTAGTAATCTGAAAGTAATCACACCACATGCTGCAAATGTTCTTTGCTATATAAGATAAACAAATTAGCTTAGCTGTAATGCCAGGTGTGTCATCAGAGTGATGATATCAGAGTGATGATGTGTCGCCCATATCTGTACACTCTTGTAGACAAATGTACCTGGAGTTAACATTCACCAGGCAAGTGAGGTGGGAAATTCCAAGGTTTAAAAGGTAATATTAGTTCTAAGTAAATCACTATCATAATTCGGTTCATTAGAGAAAGGTTGAGAATGCTGTGAACAGTTGAAAACCTGCTCTGGGCCCTTCATACATACAGTAGTGGCTAACTATGGTTGTACACAGATGGTTATTTAGTGTAGACCAGTGAGGACCATTAACTTGTATCCTAGATTAGGCAACTGCCATAGAGTAAGTGGTGACAGTGCAGATACTCCTTAAGGAGTCATAGCTATAGCTAGGAGCATCAGTATACTGGCTCATAAAATCATCTCTCCTGTATTTAGGTTGGTTTGAAAGCTGGCAGGAAACCCCTCTGTACTGCACCATCCAACGAGATAGTAGTATATCCTATACCTTACATGAGGAGAAATATAATAATTCTTGAGGGACAAGCTTATCAGTGTGGCTGAGAGTGGGGGCTAGAGGGGCTAGAGCCCCCCTTCCAATATTTTTTGAAAGGAGGGCCCCCCCCCCCCCAAATTTTTGCCCACAATATTGCAATGAATAATGATCTCTTTATTGAACTTATTAGAACAACTTGTCAGGCTCTGTAAAAGCAATCACATCTATTAATTAGCAATGTAATACCACCTGATAATTTGCAGCCAAAAATGCTTGTATGTATAACTACATTAACTTGTACTGTCTGTCTGAGTTTCATGTTGTTAGCTTACTGCTTATAGTTCTATACTTTGTAGTCACACTTTCTACACTACACCTCACCCTTAGTTCCCCCAAAACTAAAATGTCTCAGCCGCCTCTGCTTATGGTAGCTTCTTATAGCTATCTCTATATGGAGAGGATAACTTGGAAAACCAAGACAATAGATATAGTTGGTCAGTGTCTCTAGGAAAGAAGAAAATGAGAGAGTGTAGTCCAAGGAGACTTCTGTACTACTTATAACATACCTAGCAGTGGACCAGCACTCACTCTTGATTTCTGTGGGAAACCAGACAGGTGTTAGCCAACTTGACATGTGTGGGAAATATGACCTCTCCTGCATGGGGGGGAACTATATAGCTATCTATAATGAGTGTTCACCCTAGCTTTCCCCTTAACCTGGAACATACCTGGTCTTCACTAGCTTATTGTGGACGCATTATCATGATCCTACAGGAACCTCAGGGAAATGACTGATCCATCAATGTCAGGCTGAGGTAACTGTACAGTAATCTCAAATTAAGCCAATTGAATTCATTTCAGAGGTGATGCAGGGAATTGAACCACAAGGATAGTTGCAACACCTCCCACCGTTCCACCCACTCATGATTAGTTTTTAGCTAAGCCACACACTGCAAACAACTTGTAAGCCACTCTTTTTCCCAGCAATGGCAGAAAAGGTGAGTGATAGATGGTGTAGATGTTAAATCATCTCCTGCATGCGCATGTTTAATCTAGTCTACAGTAGTTAGTAGTTCTAGTAGCTAAAGTGTAGCTAGCAGCTAGCTGAACATGCCTGAGGAAAGTTAAGATGTAACAAAGCGTTTTGAGAGTTTAGCTAGCTTCTATGTCTATACTATCTGTGTTTTGTGTTTATGAGTGTGAAATTTGTGGTTCTTTTCAGATAAAGAGATCCGTGAAAAGAATTGAAGAATTGAAAGAAGTGAGTTTTCGTGTGTTGTTAGTAAACCTTCCAAACTCTCATATCACTCATAGCAATACATTGGCCCATATGGTATAATTATTAATAGGTCTCTCATGGGCTGCATGTAATAGATGAAGGTGGTATGCAGTTAGCTATGGAAGGTTTTAGAAACAGTTGCTATGCTTTCATGTTGGTTTGGTGCCATGTTGCCAGGTTCATGGATTTATCCATAATCTGTGAATTTTTGGGACAGAAAATTGTCTGTGGATGGATCAAGGCTAAATGTGATTTTGTCCAATTAAGACTATCAATTTCTTTCAAAATAGTGTCACATTCAATCAAGTAGCTATAAAGGTTTTCAGTGTCAAAGTTTTGATTAGAAAATGGTGA
Source organism: Diacarnus erythraeanus (assembly GCA_964016965.1). Classification (NCBI taxonomy): domain Eukaryota; kingdom Metazoa; phylum Porifera; class Demospongiae; order Poecilosclerida; family Podospongiidae; genus Diacarnus; species Diacarnus erythraeanus. The sequence continues at coordinate 1,704,024 of OZ024673.1, read as the reverse complement.
AACTCTTCTGCACCCTCCCCCTTGCAGTGGCCTTTGGCCACACAATCTTGTGAATTTTTTTTAGACAGCAACTTGGCAACACTGTGTGCCTTCAGCCACACCCTCCCACCACCTCCAGTACTTGTACTACACCCATGTACTGAAGGCCTGTTATTAATGTGGGGGTAAAAATCAAAGATTGACTGCAGGACCACATGACCTTATAGCAGTAGTCTCCAGTATATTATCCTGGACACACAGTGTCCGAGCATGATCCCTATTTATGTTTGACCAAAAATTGCGTTTTGGCCTGAAATGGGTGTGGTTTGAGTGTCAACCAGATGACCTTATAGAGTACTTGGTATATTATTCTCTGTGTTTGGAGTCAGTAGTTCCCTTTCTGTGCATGGGGTATAGGGTATGTTTGTCAGCGTCTTTGTGTGTATGTTAGCATTGCTTCCCCTTCTCTCTCTCTCTCCTCACAGGAGAAGGCAGGTTGTCAGAGAAGGATAAAGTTGGGTGGCGAAGTAAATGATGAGTAGTAGTATGATGAGAGTAGCCCATTCTATACCTGGTGTGTGTTCTATGTGTGCAGTCTATAGCTAGTTGTCAGAGTATGATAGAGGATCCTGACACTGATGAGTGGATAAGGGATATTCTAAAGAATAATGTGCTACATATTGAGAAATCTATCCAGAACCATAAACTACGAATAGATGAATATGAGACAGAAATAGAAGCAGAAAATGAAGGTGAGTCCATAATTTAAGTAGCTAATAAATTTTGAATGATGACGTAATAATTATTATGATGTAATGTAATATTATAAAGTAATTCATGAATATAATTAACATGTTACTATTTTTAGAACTAATTAGCTAAAGTTTATGAAACTTTAACTGGCCATACCTTTTGACTGGAATGAAATATAGACTTCAAACAAATTGCATTTTACTAGGAAAAATTTGTTCTTTCTGTCTATACAACTCATCTCTAGTGCAGTCTGTCAGTTATAGGATAAGTGTGTATTTGCTACATTTTTAAATGGAATATTTGTTAGTGTCTTACTCTGAATGGTGATGTCAGCTAGAATATCTATGTGATAGCATAGGAAGGGTCCTCTCCAGGCTTTAGAAGGGTTACTTCTCCACTCAGTACTCTATTTGAGATTGTAATTACAGTAGAGTACCACTTATAGAGAACAGGTAGTGTTATTAAGGGTCATTATATCTAAGAACTTGTGAAAATACATTGTCAGATCATTGAAGTCCTACCACCTGATTACCATAATTAAAAGGCCAAGGAATATGACTCACTTATCTGTTCAGACTTTGACCTCTTAGCTGGGATAGTGGGTCCTCGTATTAAGTCTCCACTCCCTATCAAAACACAGAGATAGTCCTGGGTCATGTAACATAATATGTTGATAATTTTATCAATGAAAATATGTAGGCAGTCACATGACCTAGCATCAGCCTATAATATTAGCAGGTTAACCAACTTTCTCATCTCTCTCAGCGAATCAGCTGGTATCTGTAAGTAATTATTATTTCTACATTCCTAAACCAGTAAAACCTGTTTAAATGTTAAAGGTTATTTTATGGTGTTGTGGGAATGCTTAAATCTAATGTTCCTACAACATGTTGCCTTAAAATGTTAGCTATAGCTATAGGAATTTTAAGTTGACTTAGAATATCGTTTATTGTGGCCACATTTTGGCCTTTGTCCCAGTGGATTTACACAGGTGGCAGCTGGCCTTTGTTTGGTGCGTCTAGTAGTAGTGAGAATCTATAGCCATAGCACAATGTCAATATACTGAAGGATGTTTGATTGTGAGTCTACTCACTACTGCCAATATCACAACCAGTATAGACAAAGCCTGCTAATGTTATTGTGGCAGAAACCACCTCAAATATTTCCTAGCAAGATAAGAAGGAAGGACTAGTCTCTCCTGCAGACTATCAAGGAGACAGAAAAAGGGGTAACTATTGCTTAATGCTGTGATGTCATACATATAGTCACCTACTATAGCTAGTTCATTGGTACTGTTCTGTTCTCCCTTGTAGTTCTTTTAGCATGCTCCAGTGTGACCAATCGAGATAATTTTGATAGAGCCATGCTTGAGTGCATCATCAAGTATTATGCTAAGAGGTTAGCCATGTTTGGCTACACAGGTTCTGGAAAAACTCATACCCTCAAAATGATTCTTGGTGAAACTCTGCCTCTCCTGCGTGTTAGCACAGCTTGTGCCAGCACACCTGTACGAGCCATGAACTTAACCAGGATTGGGGTGGAAGGAGAAGAATTCAAGAGAATTGAAACAGAACAATTCTCTGATTTTGTAATGAAAACAGCAAAGGATTACATCAATAAGTCCATGCCTACTGGTCCCATACGAGGGATGCGGAGATTACTTCGTAAGGCCATCCACACACCTACCAATCCAACTGAGGAGGTGGAAAGGGATCTGTTAACACGATTTCATAAGCCTGATGAAGATAAAAACCTGCTGAATGGGCAGACTTTAGCCGAGATGACCGACTGTGGTGGGCAGCCTCAACTTCTGGAGATTCTGCCAAGGTTCCTTGATGGAATCTCACTTGGCATACTGGTGACCGATCTCAGCCAGTGTTTTGACGACTATCCAATTAATTGCTACTATAACGAGAAAGGAGAGCCAGTCGGAGAAGGAGTCAGATCCACACTCACCAACGAGCAGATCATACATCTGTTCTTGCAGATGATTGTCTCGCTGTCTCAAGGAGGCAACCGTGTCAAGATTTTGTTTGTCGGCACCCACAGGGACGAGGAATACAAGAGTACCGAGACTAGAGACGAGAAGAATCGAAAGCTAAAGAAGATAGCAGAATCCTTGGGTCTGGAAAAGAGCATCATCTACAGGAATCATCATGAGCTTATCTTTGCCCTCAATGCCAAGGACCCCAAGGAAATTGACTTTTGCATGGTTAAAGACCTGAGGGAAGTAATAATGGACGAGTCCAATACCATAGCCGTCCAAATCCCAGTCAACTACCATGGTGTGGAGCTTACTCTGCAGAAGATGGTACAAGAATCTAGTCAGATTGCATTTCATGAATCTGAAATACTTCCACGAGTTGTCCAATACCACATCACTGAGGAGTCTCTGAAGGATGCTTTGAGATTCCTCCACGAGATGAAACTGGTCTTTTACTTTGAAGAAGAGTTCCCCAACGTTGTGATCGGACATCCTCAGTCTGTCCTCGACAAGCTTACCGAGTTAGTGGCATATCACATCCAGCTAACCACCAACCCCGAGATGCAGGGGATATTAGATGAAAGGTGGAATAAGTTCAGCCAGTGTGGTATCCTCAGCATCGAGTGTCTAAAGAAGTTCCCAGCCCACTATGTGGATGGGGTGTTTTCTCCTGCCGATATGATGAGGCTCTTTGTGAAGCTGTTTATAGTTTCAGAGGTGAATGAAGGAAAGTATTTGATGCCATGCGTCTTAAAAGTGGACAAGCTTACTAACTGTAATCCAGAGCCCAACACCCAAACCGTCCCACCCATGGTCCTGCACTTTACAAAGGGTACATCAAGGTACGGAGTCTATTGTGGGACCATCTGCCATGTCATCACTGTAAACAGGTGGAAGCTATTTAAAGACCCCCACACAGGAGAGTTTGCCAACATCACTAGAAATAGTGTCCATTTTTCGATTCCAGGCTTTCGAGGAAATTGCAAGGTCACCATCAACGACCACTTCGACAACTTCTTTCTAGTCACTCTACATGTGCCTACGGATGTTCCATCATATGCCGAAACTGTATTTCGAATGTGTTTGAAGGTTCGACACACTCTTGTGAATGCAATCAATAAAGCCACTGAGAAGCTCAACTACACACCAGATGAGCCTGTAGTGTCCTTCCTGTGTGAGGAGCACATGTCCTCTTCCCTCCATCCAGCAACTATTTCTGAAATAGGTGATGAATTGTTGTGTACCAAAGACTTGATTCGTGGAGGGCCATTTACTACACAGCACAAGGTCTGGCTTGGAGGTATATTATATTACATACATTATTTATTATATCAGTGTTGAATATCCTGTATCATGTTTTTAGACCCCTTACTTCCTCCATCTCCTCACCTCACCCTATCACAACCTGAACAACCTCTCTCCATCAGTAAGTGATTGGTACATGTGAGTGCAATGACCTTTACCATATCTATTTTAGAAAGCAAACCTCTCCTCTATCAATTGAAGTATCTGAAGGTAGGCAACAGCAAATTTACAATTATCGATAAAGTTGCTACTAAGTGGAAGGACATGGCTTATGCTCTAAGGTTTGAAGATCATGTGGTTGAGAACATTGAGCACGACACTCAGGAGAAGGGATGTGTAGAGGCTTGTCATTTGACTTTCCGTACTTGGCTGAAAGAGGAGGCATGTCATGTCACATGGGAGAGGTTGATAGAAGCTCTTAATGACATTGAATTGGGGGCAATGGCTTCAGAATTAGAAGCATCATTTAATTCATGACAAGTAATTTATTATTCATTAATATAGCTATTCCATTATAGCTAATTGTCAATTCTTGTTTTTTTGTTATTAAGTTGTTGATTTCTTACAAACAGAGATACAACCACTGAACTTACATTAACAACTTTTTGGTTTTAAGTTTCAGGAACTCATGATGTGATTAGGTAATAATATGGAGTGTGTGATACTCTGAGATAAGGAGTGTGTGGAGTCCTGTCATGATTTTCCAGAAGGGAGGCATGTCATGTCACATGATAATATTATTATATCAGAGGTTTAGCCTTGTAAATTGAAATGGTCATCCTTGTAAATTAAATCACACACTTCTGACTTGACCACACCCAATTAGCTGCCAATTTTGACTGGTGTGCTGTTTATGGACATGAGAGGTTAAATACATTTTGTGGATCATAGATATTAGGCTGCTGTGAGAGTGTACTTTCACTTGACAATAATGAATTAGTGGCTCAGATGAAGCGTATCAACTGTACTGGAGTCTATACACAACTCCCCTTAAATGACACACAGTGACTTCACAATTGGAAGCTGTTGAATTCATAAGAGTTAAAATCCATTATAACTGTCATCACTATAGTGTAATTTCAATTTCATTATCTAGAATCTCCATTAATTATCCATCAGGTTTAGAAATAGCTAGGAACTCCAATAGCTTATTATTATATAGATGATCCTTATTAATCTGGTGTCCTGAAAAAACCCTGTGGCCAAAAGAAATTTTGATAAGAGGCTTCACTGATTAATAGTTATATATTTTTAAAAAATTGAAAGTTCTAGGCACTGGATACCAACTAGCAACTCTGAGTCAATAATAGCACTGCAGTTGTGTGTGCATAAATGTATGAAAACCCTTTACCTAATAACATTAATGCGCCAATTTATTTAGTTATTATTAATTTTCTGGTCAGTTATTCTGTAATATGTCTTCTTCTGGAGTATTAACCACTAAATGCATGGAAGTTCTGGCAGCTGAGAGTTCTGTTAGATTATCATAAGATGCAAAGTACATAGAGAGGTGTGGCCATAATTATATGAACATAGAGAGGTGTGGCCATAATTATATGAACATAGAGAGGTGTGGCCATAATTATATAAACATAGGTGTGGCCATAATTATATGAACATAGAGAGGTGTGGCCATAATAATATGAACATAGAGAGGTGTGGCCATAATTAGTCCTTGGTTTAGTGATTTAGACATCTTGACAGTGGAAACAAATTCACATTCTTAGAACTCCTCTCTTTTTTAAGTACAAAATTAGGACATGCACTTCTGTGACCAACTCCTCTGTAGTGAGGACACTTCTGGAACTCCTCTATTTTGAACCTCTCTCTTCCATCACAATAAAATGAGGACACCTCAGTAATCCCTCTATTCCAACAACATGTCACTTCAGTGGCTGATCCATAAATTTCTTAAAAGGGGTAACTTTTGCTTGTAAAACATTTGTTGTTTCCATGCTCACTTATTTCTAGAATTCAATAGATAATCAAGAAGTTTGTGACAAACTTAAACAACTTCACCCTAGAAAATGACTAGTTTTCTTGTTGATACCAATGTTTACCTAGCTATATGAAAATTATGAATATCATTAAAATTAAGAGGAGGGGGGTGACATGTCACCCTATTCACCCTCCTGGATCAGCCCCTGCACTTTTGGACACTCTCTATTCCCAATCTCCTCAATCTAAAGCAAGATTCCACACCCAAACATTACTTTGTACCATGTATAAGGTACAAAGATGATGCTTGGGTATGAACTCCATATCTTTACCTGATAGAGTACTTCAGTAATAACACATGATGAGTAATTTCCTATATGCTCCATATGGAGAGACTGGAACTTGGAGAAAAGAGACAATAGATAATATAGTTGGTCAGTGTCTCTAAAAAAGAAAGTGAGAGAGTGCAGTCCAAGGTACTACTTATAAACATGTCTAGCAGTGGACCAGTGCTCACACTTGATTTTTATGTTGACTCCAACTGCCATGGAAGTTCTGTTACAATCCTAATAATGGAAGAACTATAGTTTGTCACAGAAGTGGTAGCTGGGGACATATCTGGTCTTGCAGAACAAAATTAATTACTTAACATGAATGTACATGCACACAGCTAAATGTGGGGTTGTATTATCAAGCTGCTTAGAAAAAGCTGGAGTCTATGCTTAAGGAAGGAGGAACTAGGGAGGTGTTGGCCAACTTGACAGTTGAGGACATGTGTGGAAAATATGACATGAAGGAAACTAAAGGACAGAGCCTCCAACTTGAAGTGAATAACTTATAAAAATAGTTTGTATTTTAGTGGCAAATTCGTAGCTAGCTAGTTTCATTACAGGCACCAGTAAATGAACATCTTGAATTATTGCTTTTATCACCTGCTTTGAGGAATATGTACTGTTTGGACAACTCTTTAAGTCTCTGGACAATGTTATTTCACAGCAGTTAGCTGGCTAGATATAGTTCAATCTCAATATGCTTTCGTATAAATTGAATCAATTTCCATATTCCAGTATTTATTATTATTACACACCACTTAAGGTGTAGATAAAGAGGAGTAAAAGAGTAAGGTGAAAGTGGGGGTGGGGTGTGAGAGGATGAATGATAGGAAGTTCAGGCTGTGGCAATGGTTCTTCTTAGCATCTGTTCAATGTCAGAATGACCTCGTCTCACATTATAGAAATGAAGTAAATCCATAAAAATAGGGTTAAATTTGTGTGGATGAAGGCTCTGAAAGGTTGTTTTTCCCATTAGCTATTATGCTTTTGAACATAATTAATAGGTAGGAACATAATTGGTACAAGAATAACCAGAATGTAGTTTGAAACAAAATCTTGACAGAAAATTTATTAGGGTGGTTTCAGTTTAACAATTTTATATATACAAATTCATATGTTGGTCTCACCATCTTCATATAATTCTAAACTACTGCTCAGGATCCATGGAGCATTAACTTATACTCAGCTGAGTTAGCTTGAGTAGTCCATGTGAGAAGTAAAGCAACTGTACACGATGAACCTAAAATTCCCCTGCCTGCTGAGTTAAAGAGTTTCCTAATGACAGTCTAACAACAGTAAGTTGTTCTGTTCAGCTTGTAGAGAGAGCCCTTGTCTGGTGAACTCTAGTACAGATAGCTATCAATACCCTCAAAGTCTTACCATTTTTGACTCAATCTAAATTAGAAGGTTTAAAAGCTGAGTTACCTATGTATTTCTCCAAGGCTGATGGTCCGTCTACAGAGGTTGTGAAGCTACAATGGTGGCAAGCATAATGAGAATGAGCTCCCTAAATGGTCTAGTGCTTGTAAGCAGATTCTTTTGGTGTAACCATCTTTAGCAGCAGCTGAAAAGAGTCTTTTCTTTGCTTCAAAATGCTTTCAATGAGAGACAAAACAGTTCTTTAGAGGATTAGCTATATAGAAACCAGGGGCAGATCCAGGGGTGGGGGGGTCCAGGGGTCCAGACCCCCACTTTTTTGTCAAACATGTTTGGTTAATAGCTATAGTCTAGCCTAGACTGTAGCTAATTAAGTGGACATTGCACAATCCATGTCCAAGTCATCAACCATATTACTTAACTGGGACATGGATTGTGCACAGTGTTAATTCCCTGGCCATGTGACATAGCTGGCAGCTGTATTTTTTAGCTTAAAACATGAAGAGAGCTAGCTCCTTGAATATAACCTCCTTCTTTAAAAAGGTATGTTGTCTATGGCCACTACTCTGGTTACCATGATTCACTTTAAAGTTATTACTAGGTTACTACTAGGAACTCTCTAAAGTTATTACTACAGGGGTGTAGACAAGGGGGGAAGCCCCCCCCCCCCCAGATTTTTTAGATTAACTAGATAATAATAGCTAATAAGCTCAGGCTCTGGCTTTTTTTTTTTTGTAAACTGCATATTTTATATGATGTGCATTGTAGTGTGGTTTGGTAAACAGTATTTAGTAGTGGTTAACAGGTAAGCATGGTAACATTGCAACAGTTGCTTAGAGAACTTGAGTTTGACTCTTAGCCTAATTGCTAGTAGCTAGTACCATGTCTGTGAATCTCTAAGATAGTAGTTTAGCACTATACTTTAAGCCAGATTAATTATCCAATGAAAATAAGGCCAGCTATCAGCCTAGCCAGCAGTCAGCCTGAACTGGTGAGCTAAGTTTTTCAATCAGTGTATTGTAAAATATAGTTTTACTAGCTTGAAAGTGATGTTGAGGATCATGATGTTTCAGTACAGAATCCACTACTATCTTTAAATGAAATAGAGCCTAGCCTATTCTTGTGTACATATTAAAATATTACTCTAATTTGCTCTCTTACACCTCTTGGATTTTGAAAAAATTTTTTGCTTCTGCACGAACTCCCCCTTGAGCCGAATTGCAGCTCCTTTGTCTTTACCTTATTAGCCCCCCCAGTCCCAAAAAGTTGTCTACACCCCTGTACTAGGAAGTCTCTCTAAAGTTATTAGCTGCTAGGTTTATTTCTCAACATTCAAGAAGATTGTTTCAAAATTCTGTTGTTTTTGAGACTTAAATGGTGCATGCACACTTTGCTGTTATGTATTATTATTGCTAATAATAAAACTTAGAGTCCATATTTCATTACCTTTTAAGGCATTATAGCAAGGCTAAAATATTTGCTTCTTCAGGAGGGGCACATCCCCTCCTGCACTCTCCTCCTCCTCACTGCAGCCTAATGGCTGTGTGGTTGTCATTTACCTACCTGGACCCCCCCTTTCAAAATAGCTGGATCTGCCCCTGGAAACTTCAATTAAGTTACAGTACATGATTTCATGTCTCCTAATAAAGTAGGCAATGTGCACATTTAAATTCACACTAAATAATATATGAGTATAGATTAAGGATGCATTATCATGATCCAACAGGAATCTCAGGGAAATGACCTATCCATCATTCAATGTCAGGCTGAGGGAGAACAACAGACCTGACCAGTACAAATCTCTCTAAAATATGCCAATTGAATTCATTTCAGGGAGGGAACACTAATCATGAGTTGGTGGAATGTGAGAGGAGTGTTGAACCAACACTCCTCTCACATTCCACCAACTCATGATTAGCATTAGAGCTACCTTTTATTCACACACATTCTGACGACAGACATCTTGTAGACATCCAGCAATGGCAGAGAAGGTAAGTGGTGATGTAGAGGTTAAATCATCCTGTTTAATTCCCAAGCTAGTGAGCAAACCATCCTGAACAGCTACCATGTTAGCATCAGCAAGAACTGCTAGCTGCTGCAGAACTAACTGTAAAAAGGAAGTGTGGTGATGCGCTCACTGTAGCTCTATAATGTGTAGCCATTGTTGGCTAGCTAGCTCTGTCCTAACCACCTATGCTGTTGTGTATTATTATCTAGTCTACAGTTCTAGTTCTAGCTAGTAGCTAAAGTGTAGCTAGCAGCTAGCTGAACATGCCTGAGGGGAGTTGAGATGTAGCAAAGCGTTTAGTTGGAGTTTTGAGAGTTTAGCTAGCTTGTATGTATCTCCCAGTAGTGTAGCCAGGATTAAACATGTGGTAGGGCACCAGTAGGGCACTGACCTATAGACTAAACTGACTATTAATTTTTTACCAGATTCAGCTAAAATATGTGGTAGGGCACTAGGAGAGTTTGGTAGGGCATGTGCCCTAAATGCCCCTATGTAGCTACGCCACTGTCTCCTAGTATCTATGTCTATACTATCTGTGTTTATGAGTGTGAAATTTGTGGTTCTCTTCAGACAAAGAGCCCCAAGGAAAGAATTGAAGAATTGAAAGAGGTGAGTTTGTGTGTGTTGTTAGTAAACCTTCCAAACTCTCACATCACTGATACTGGTAACATATCAATACATTTGCTCATATTTATAGTATTGTAAGGTACAATAGGTCTCTCATGGGCTGCATGTAACAGATGAAGGTGGTGGAAGGTTTAGTAACGGCTACTACTTTCAAGTTGGTTGGTGCATCCAGCCACACCCTCCCACTATCTCCAGCACCTTCACTGCACCCATACACTGTTATTAATGTTGGGGTAAAAAGTCAAGGATGGACTGCAGGATCACATGACCTTATAGCAGTGGTTTTCAGTATATTATCCTCCAAGGTTGGTGGACGTACCTCCTTCAGTGTCCATACACAACCCCTATTTAAGTTTGGCCTAAGTGCTGAGTCTGTATGCATTGTTTTGTACCTGTGTGTGTGTGTGGAATGGGTGTCTGTAATCCAGATGACCTTGTAGAGGTGTATATATTCTTAATGTTTAGAGTCAGTAGGTCCCTTGCTGTGCATGTGGTAGGGTGTGTTTGTCAGTCCAAGATGGCCGTCTTTTGTATGTGTGTTAGCATTGCTTCACCTTCTCTCTCTCTCCTCACAGATGAAGCAGAAGGCAGAGTGTCTGTTAAAGTTGTATTTGGAAGGGGTAAGTGATGAGTGTAGTAGTGGTGTGATGAGGTTGATAATTTAGCCCATTCTATACCTGGTGTATGTTCTTTTTGTGCAGTTGATAGCTATTAGTCAGATTGGGATAGAGCATCCAAACACTAGTAAGCAGAGGAGTAAATGGTTAAAGAAGAGGGTGCAATATGAGGAATTAGTCCTGTACTATAAAATACAGCTAGATATATGTGAGACAGAAATAAAGCAGATAACTGCCATAGAAAATAAAGGTGAGTCCATAATTTAAGTATATAGCTAGCTAATAAATTTTAAGTGGTGATGTAATAGTTATTGAAATGATTCATGAATATTTAATTAGCTCTTACTCTGAGTGGTGATGTTAGCTAGAATGTCTATGTGATAGTATAGGAGGAGGCTTTAGAGCTTTAGAATGGTGCTTCTCCACTCAATACCAGAAGAGTCACTTATAGTAGAGGGTTATTGAGGATACCATTATAGTTGAAATGTTGTATATAAGAAGTACATGTTGTTGTCAGATCATTGTGAAGAAGTATTAAGTCCTATCACCAGATTACCATACTTCAAAGGCCAAAGAATAGGATGAGTCTGACTTTGACCTCTTCACTGGGATAGTGCATAAGTCTCCTCTCACTGTCAAAACACAGTGATAACCCCTGGGCCATATGACATAGGTTGGATGAATATTTTATCAATGAAAAATGTAGGCAGTCACATGACCTAGCATCAGCTAACAGCATATGATATTAGCATGTTCACCCACTTCCTCATAAGTCAACATACTATGAATGCCTTCATAGTAACTATGAATTAAGTTTTTAAAATAATTCATTGTGGCGACCTTTGGCCCAGTAGTGGATTTACACAGGTGGCAGCTGGTCTTTGTTTGGTGTGTCTAGTAGCTAGTGAGAATCTATCCCTCTAAATAACATCTCTTTCCTTTCCCTTGATAGAGACTAACAGGACTTAGTTCCTCCTACTATTTGGGGGTGGTTTCTGCCACAATAGTTTGGTCTACACTAGTTTGTAGTATTGGCAGTAGTGGGTACGCCCACAATAAAGGATCTTTTTCAATATTGAGGTAATTATTGTGAGGTTCCTTAATTGGGAATGATACTGTGATGTCATCTAGTCCAATACAAAGTACTTCTTTGACATCACCCACTATAGCTAATTCATAGATACTGTTCTGTTCTCCTTTGTAGCTCTTGTAGCATGCTCCAGTGTGACCAATCGAGATGATTTTGATAGGGCCATGCTTGAGTGCATCATCAAGTATTTTGCTGAGAGGTTAGCCATGTTTGGCTACACAGGCTCTGGAAAAACCCATACCCTCAAAATGATTCTTGGTGAAACTCTGCCTTCCCTGCGAGTTAGCACAGCCTGTGCTAGCACACCTGTACGAGCCATGAACTTTACCAGGATTGGGGTGGAAAGAGAAGAATTCAGGAGAATCAAAACAGAAGAGTTCTCTGACTATGTGATGAAGACAGCAAAGGATTACATCAATAAGTCCATGCCTACTGGTCCCATACGAGGGATGTGGAGATCCATTTATGAGGTCTTCTGCACGCCTACCAAGCCAACCGAGGAGGTGGAAAGGGATCTATTAACACGTTTTCATGAACCTGATGAAGATATAAACCTGCTGAATGGGCAGACTGTAGCCGAGATGACTGACTGTGGTGGGCAGCCTCAACTTCTGGAGATTCTGCCAAGGTTCCTTGATGGAATCTCTCTTGGCATACTGGTGACCGATCTCAGCCAGTGTTTTGATGACTATCCAATAAATCGCTACTACAATGAGAAAGGAGAGCCTGTCGGAAAAGGAGTCAGGTCCACACTCACCAACGAGCAGATCATACGTCTATTCTTGCAGATGATTGTCTCACTGTCTCAAGGAGGCAATCATGTCAAGCTCTTGTTTGTTGGCACCCACAGGGACAAGGAATACAAAAGTACCGAGACTAGAGAGGAGAAGAATCGAAAACTAAAGAAGATAGCAGAATCCTTGGGTCTGGAAAAGAGCATCATCTACAGGAATCCACATGAGCTTATCTTTGCCCTCAATGCCAAGAGCCCCAAGAAAATTGACTTTAACACAGTTAGAGAGCTGAGGGAGGTGATAATGGATAAGTCCAATACTGTAGCTGTCCAAATTCCAGTCAACTACCATGGTGTGGAGCTTACTCTGCAGAAGATGGTACAAGAATCTAGTCAGATTGCATTTCATGAATCTGAAATACTTCCACGAGTTGTCCAATACCACATCACCGAGGAGTCTCTGAAGGATGCTCTGAGATTCCTTCACGAGATGAAGCTGGTCTTTTACTTCGAAGAAGAGTTCCCTAATGTCGTGATAGGACGTCCTCAGTCCGTCCTCAACAAGCTGACTGAGTTAGTGGCATATCACATTCAGCTGACCACTAACCCCAAGATGCAGAGAATATTGGATGAAAAGTGGAATAAGTTCAGTCAGTGTGGTATTCTCAGCATTGAGTGCCTGAAGAAGTTCCCAGCCCACTATGTGGATGGGGTGTTTTCTCCTGCTGATATGATGAGGCTCTTTGTGAAGCTGTTTATAGTTTCAGAGGTGAATGAAGGAGAGTATTTGATGCCATGTGTTTTGAAAGTAGACAAGCTTACCAGCTGTAATCCAGATCCAGAGACCCAGAGCGTCCCGCCCATGGTCCTACACTTTACAAAGGGTGCACCAAGGTACGGAGTCTACTGTGGGACCATCTGCCATGTCATCACTGTAAACAAGTGGAAGCTATTTAAAGACCCCCACACAGGAGAGTTTGCCAACATCACTAGAAATAGCGTCCATTTCTCGATTCCAGGCTATAGAGGAAATTGCAAAGTCACCATCAATGACCCCTTCAACAACTTCTTTCTAGTTACTCTACATGTGCCTCATGATGTTCCATCGTACACCGAAACCATATCTCGAATGTGTTTTAAGGTTCGCCACACTCTTTTGAGTGCAATCAATAAAGCCACTGAGAAGCTCAACTACACACCAGATGAGCCTGTAGTGTCCTTCCTGTGTGAGGAGCACATGTCCTCTTCCCTCCATCCAGCAACTATTTCTGAAATAGGTGATGAATTGTTGTGTACCAAAGACTTGATTCGTGGAGGGCCATTCACTACACAGCACAAGGTCTGGCTTGGAGGTATATTATACTACATACATTATTTATTATATCAGTGTTGAATATCCTGTATCATGTTTTTAGACCCCTTACTTCCTCCATCTCCTCGCCTCACCCTATCACAACCTGAACAACCTCTCTCCATCAGTAAGTGATTGGTACATGTGAGTGCAATGACCTTTACCATATCTATTTTAGAAAGCAAGCCTCTCCTCTATCAATTGAAGTATCTGAAGGTAGGCAACAGCAAATTTACAATTATCGATAAAGTTGCTACTAAGTGGAAGGACATGGCTTATGCTCTGAGGTTTGAAGATCATGTGGTTGAGAACATTGAGCACGACACTCAGGGGAAGGGATGTGTAGAGGCTTGTCATTTGACTCTCCGTACTTGGCTGAAAGAGGAGGCATGTCATGTCACATGGGAGAGGTTGATAGAAGCTCTTAATGACATTGAATTGGGGGCAATGGCTTCAGAATTAGAAGCATCATTTAATTCATGACAAGTAATTTATTATTCATTAATATAGCTATTCCATTATAGCTAATTGTCAATTCTTGTTTTTTTGTTATTAAGTTGTTGATTTCTTACAAACAGAGATACAACCACTGAACTTACATTAACAACTTTTTGGTTTTAAGTTTCGGGAACTCATGATGTGATTAGGTAATAATATGGAGTGTGTGATACTCTGAGATAAGGAGTGTGTGGAGTCCTGTCATGATTTTCCAGAAGGGAGGCATGTCATGTCACATGATAATATTATTATATCAGAGGTTTAGCCTTGTAAATTGAAATGGTCATCCTTGTAAATTAAATCACACACTTCTGACTTGACCACACCCAATTAGCTGCCAATTTTGACTGGTGTGCTGTTTATGGACATGAGAGGTTAAATACATTTTGTGGATCATAGATATTAGGCTGCTGTGAGAGTGTACTTTCACTTGACAATAATGAATTAGTGGCTCAGATGAAGCGTATCAACTTTACTGGAGTCTATACACAACTCCCCTTAAATGACACACAATGACTTCACAATTGGAAGCTGTTCATAAGAGTTAAAATCCATTATAACTGTCATCACTATAGATGATCCTTATTAATCTGGTGTCCTGAAAAAACCCTGTGGCCAAAAGAAATTTTGATAAGAGGCTTCACTGATTAATAGTTATATATTTTTAAAAAATTGAAAGTTCTAGGCACTGGATACCAACTAGCAACTCTGAGTCAATAATAGCACTGCAGTTGTGTGTGCATAAATATATGAAAACCCTTTACCTAATAACATTAATGCGCCAATTTATTTAGTTATTATTAATTTTCTGGTCAGTTATTCTGTAATATATCTTCTTCTGGAGTATTAACCACTAAATGCATGGATGCTTAGCTATTTGACATGACTATCACTGTACAGTTTGGTGGGTGTCACTGTGTGTGGTGGGTGTCACCTCAGGCTCCAATGAGTACGCATGCATGCTTTTTTGTACTTTTTGCTTGTTTGTTTCTAGCTAATTACAATTTTTGATAGATGCAGCCACTGGATTACAATATTATTGTTGACTTGAAGTTGGGGGGAAGCTATATAACAAACCCAGGCAAAATAATAATTAGTATAGTATTTTAGTTAAGGCTGTAAAGTAGCATTTCAGTGCTTCTAATTTATATTTTTTTAAACACTGCAGAAGTTTCATGATCTTCGTGATCATAACTATTAGTACTCTTAACAAGGCCTCAATAGAAAATGGGTGGCGGTTATTACTCCTGAATTTATGCCTAGCAAGCTGATGTTGTTGATAATTGTTTGATCCAGAAAAAATTCCTTGGAGAGCAAAAGAGTAACTTTGTTGTTGTTGTTGTTGTTGTTGTTGTTGTTGTTGCTGCTGCTGCTGCTGCTGCTGCTGCTGTAGAGTCTCCAGCTTATAAGGATATTTAAACACAAGTTAAACTGAACTGATGTAGCTAGCTTTGAACTGTTGCTGACATCTATCATTAACAGCTGGATGTTGGTAGATTAGTAAATTATTGTGGTAACCTAGCACACATTGTGACAGGCACTTTTTAGAAAATAGCAAGTCACATGAACTGAACATGAACAATGACACACATAGCCTATGACCACAAAATGTTAATTACGTGCATGTTAAATAATATAATTATTATTAGCTAGCCAGTTACAGTGAGTCTACCACAATTATTAATAATTTTGCAGGAACAGATAGCTAGTTTTCTATCCCGATAGCTACACAGCATATTATGATTATCCTGCAATTGAAAATGTGCAGGAAATGTCATCTTCCCTTTTACTATCCTGTTGTCCAAAATATTGCCAGGAAATGTCACAGCTAGATACTGCTATTTTAGCAACAACAATACCACTTATTTATAGCTGTAGATTTCTTTCTCCCCAGCCCCTCTGATACCTTAAAACTTCCCCCTTCCCTCACTGTTCAGGTTCTGGGTTCTTTGTGATAATATTTAATAAGTTTCTGAATAAAGTCAGCATAAATGTATCAAGGTGGCCCACATTTTGGGGGGGGGTGGGGGGCAGTGATTGCAAAGAGGGAAATGAGGAACATGTAGTGTTGGGGACAGTGATTACAAAGGGGAAATGAGGAACATGCAGTGTTAAGTGCTATAGCCTATTTCCTCCAATATCTCACTAGAATTATATTTTTCACAGAGAAAGAACCACGAGGAAATAATTAAGAAATTAAAGGAATGAGTCTGTTTGTTTCCTAAGTAAGTTGGTTGTTTCATACGTACATACCTAGTTGTGGACCAGTATTCACACTTAATTTTTGAGGCTCTAATTGCCATGGAAACTCTGATACAGTCATGGAATTTGTTAAATTCTACCTAACAATGGAAGACCTATAGCTAGTTGTGTCACAAAAAGTGGTAGCTGGGGACATAACTAGTCTTGCTATTATGACATATACATGACATGTACAGTGCTGTACATGCACACAGCATGTCAGAAATCCCCATTACTAACCTATTATTGGTCCTAGGAGTGGCCACATTCACAGCTAAGTCTTAGCTAAAACCTCAGCTTATAATTAAATTTATAAGGAAGCAGCTATCATAACTAGATCATACCTCACATAGCCGCAGCTTAATATATGACTCTTCCACTCGCAGTAAATCTTGCAGGAAATAATAATATGCGTATGGTCACAATTTTGGGGTGTGGTCAACTAATGGATTTTTCTATCTTTTGTCCTGAAAGCTGCTTTGAAAAAGTCGGAGTCTATGTTTGAGGAAGCACGGGTGGGGGGGGGGGGGGATGTAGGAGCAGGGGGTGCAGGGGGTGCAGGGGGTGCATTGCATCTCTACTATTTCAAAAGAAACTTTATTTGAAGTTCATTCAGGACATGTAATATTAAAAACTGCCAAGATTACATGTAAAAGATTTTCAGTGTAAAATATCAATGTGCAGTACACAAGGTAACATCCATTCAAACTGTTTGTGAAACCACGGAATGAAACAAGTAGAGCTACACAAGCTTTTGAGACTCTATCTCACTAGTTGTTCTGGTTACTTCAGCTGCTGCTTCTGAAAAAATAACATTTTCAGTCCTAGAACAACATCTAAGATCCACAATGACTGAAATGCATCTCATGTACATAAGAACATAACCAATGCATTAAACTTGGAGGACATTGCTAAAGAATTTGTCACTCTTAAAGTGGAGAGAAGCAAGCATTTTAGTTCTAGCTAGCTAACATCAAACTTAGTTTCATATTTTACTCATGTCCAAAAAATTCATGCACCCCCACTTTTACTAGCTTCTTACCCCTCTGGGAAGGGTGGCCAACTTGATGATGAGGACTTGTGACCTCTCCTGCATGAAGAATGCTCTAGCTATCATTTACAAAGGGCCTAGCCTTCCCCTCAACCTTTTTGGTCTTCACTAGCTTAATTCAATGCATTGTGGAATTATATATTATCATGATCCAACAGGAACATCACTGATCCATCAATATAAGGCTGAGGGAGGACAACAGACAAGCACATGTACTGCAATCTCTCTAAATTGATTTCAGTATACAGGGAACCATAAGGAACCAACTAGATAAGTGTTACCAGATTCAGGGAATTGTCCCCAGATTAAGGGAATTTTAGTGGTGTTTAGGGACCAGGGTCGCTTAGTCAGGGATTTTTTTTTTAATTCTGAACATGCCCAGTTGGGGCATGTCTGGTCTGGTCATGTGCAGTCTGGTCTATGTTGTATACAATTTGGTGCATGTTCCTGATTCAGACATGTGCAAAAGTCTATTAATGCAAGAATGCATGACAGCTCATTTTCAAGCAGTGATGATGATTACGTAGGTGATTAGGTTATTAAACACCCATTCCAATTAGAGAAACTATCAATTTAGGGAAATTTTTTCTTGAGGGCAAGGAATTTGCATTTAGTAAACACTGAACTAGATGCAACACCCCCCCCCCCCCCACATTCCACTCATTCCTAATTAGCACTATTTTAATCGCTCACAGTCGAAACTTTTAGAGTGGCATCTTGTAAACGTTCTTTTTCCTAACAATGGCAGAGAAGGTGAGTAGTGTGATGTAGATGTTAAATAATCTCCTGTTTAATAATTCCTAGATCCTGCTACATAGATAGATAGCTAGCTAGTACATAGCTACGTGCATGAGCGTGCCAACCCCGAACAGTTGCCTTATTAGTGTAATTACTGTAAGACTCTTGCTGTAGAGCTAGCTACTAGCTAACAACGTTAGTAGCTCTAACTAGATATTCCAGGAAGTGTGGTGGTGCGCTCATTGTAAGTGTAGCCATAGTTAGCTAGCTAGCTTTGTACTGACCTAGGCTGTTGTGTAGCTATTATTATCTAGTCTACATCTAGCTAGTAGCTAAAGTGTAGCTAGCAGTTAGCTAGCTGCTGAGGGGAGTTGTGACAAAGCCTTTAAAAGGGTAATGTATACCACTAATTTCTGGGTTTTTTTTCTTTTTTATGTATCTGCTCATAATTCTCCTATACTTGGTCCAAAAGAGTTGATATTCTTATCAAAATGTTGCTCATTTAAAGAGCTTTCTGATGGTATATTAAGTTCTTACTTTCCAACAACCTAGCCAATGTTAGCTTGTCTGCCTTCATGCACTACTTTTGACTATTACTCAACACCACATTGTCCAAAATGAAGAAAAATATTTTTGAAAGCTCTTTTCCTGCTCTTTTTTTGATTGAACAGAATTTGTTATATATTAGAGGGGAGTTATTACCTTTGTGACTCAAAACTCCACTCTAATCTTTCTAAGACAAATTCTGTTCATTCAAATGAAAGAGCAGGAAAAGAGCTTTCAGAATTTTATTTTGGACAATGTGGTGTTGAGTAATAGTTGAAAGTAGCTAATGCATGAAGGCAGACAAGCTAACATTGACTAGGTGAGTAACATTTTGATAAGAATATCAACTTTTTTGGACAAAGTATAAGAGAATTATGAGCAGATATACGGAAAAAACGGAAATTAGTGATATACATTACCCTTTTAAACTGGAGTTTTGAGAGTTTAGCTAGCTTGTATATATGCATCTCCTAGTATCTATGTCTATACTATCTGTGTTTATGAGTATAAAATTTGCAGATAACAAACTCCAACAATAGAATTGAAGAATTGAAAGCGGTGAGCTTGTGTGTGTTAGTAAACCTTTCAAACTCTTGTGTCACTGATACTGGTAACATATCAATACATTGGTCCATATTTGTAAGGTACAATAGGTCTCTCATGAGTTGCATGTAATAGATGAAGGTGGTGTGCAGTGATGGAAGGTTTAGTATCAGCTGCTATGCTTTCATGTTGGTTTGGTGCCTCCAACCACACCCTTCCACCACCTCCGGCACCTGCAATGCACCCATGTAGTACTGAAGGCCTGTTATTAATGTGGGAATAAAAATCAAAAGATAGAGGCATGGACTGCAGGACCACATGACCTTGTATCAGTTGTCTCTAGTATATTATCCTCCAAGGTTGGCAGACATGCCTCCTTCAGTTTCCAAACACAACCCTTTGACCAAAGAGTGCTAAGTCAGCATAAATTGTTTTGGACCCATTTAGCATGCGAAATGCGTGTCTATACCCTGATGACCTTAGTTTACTGTATATAGCTATTCTCTGTGTTTGGAGTCAGTAGCTACCTTGCAGTTCATTGGATAGGGTATGTGTTTGTCAGTCCAAGATGGCCGTCTTTTGTGTGTGTGTTAGCATTGCTTCACCTTCTTTCTCTCTCCTCACAGGAGCAGGCAAAGTATCAGAAAGCAATAAAGTATTATGAAGGAGTAAGTGATGAGTGTAGTAGTGGTAAGATGAGAGTGGCAATGTAGCCCATTCTATACCTGGTGTGTTTTTAGGATATAGCTAGTTGTCAAAGTAAGATAGTGAAACCTGACACGGATGAGGTGAGGAGGAAAAAGCTAAAGACAGAGATGCAAGAATATGAGAGATTTATTCGAGACTATAAACGACAGCTAGAGAGATGTGAGACAGAAATAAAGCAGATAGAAACAGAAATAAAGCAGATAGAAACAGAAAATAAAGGTGAGTTCATAATAGCTATTTGAATGATGATGTAATAATTTATTACGTGTTAGAACTAATAATAATTGTGACTGGCTCTGAAAAAGCCAACCACTTCTTGCACTTTTTGATTTTGTGTTAAATTCAATAAAACTGAACTAGGGTATATTTACTTTTGGCAAAATATTTTTATGAGCTTATTAGCATCTATTGTCTTTCTACCATTTTCCTGTGTAATTTCACCTCATGAAAAAACTTCAAGCTGAGTATGGCCTAATGGCGTAAGAAAACTCACACTTGGCAAAAATTTTATTGGCCATAACTTTTAACTGGAATGAGACATAGACTTCAGACAAATTGTATCCTACTGGGAAAAATTTGTGCTTTCGGTCTATACAACTTATCTCTAGTGCAGTCTGTCAGTTAAACATTTGTAAATGGCATATTCTTACTCTGAGTAGCGATGTCAGCTTAGAATATCTACGTGATAGTATAGGAGGGGTTCTCTCCAAGCTTTAGAATGGTGTTTCTCCACCTAATACTCTGTACTTAGCTGGTAGAGAGTCACTTATAGAGAACAGGCAGTGTTATTAAGGGTACCATTATAGTAGTATATAAGAGGTTGTGAAAATAGTCAGATCATTGTGAAGAAGTATTAAGTCTTACCACCTGATTTCCATACTTCAAAGGCCAAAGAATTGGACTCATCTATCTGTCCCATAGGCAGAGGAAGATGATTTTGAGTATGGGGGCAGGTCAACTAGATCTATGGTCAAGAGTGTCACACTCTCTGATAATCACACTCCTACCATGTGTTTCAATGATGACATAAAAATAGAAAATTTTGTCTATGAGAGTTTGATAATATAAAGGTGTCTGGGAGTTTATTTTTAATTTGTGTATGTATGATATTGTTTTGGACATATGTTTCAACTTGTCATAAAACCAAACAGGTGTTCACTGGTGGCAGTGGTGTGATCAAAATAGAGCAGCACTAATTTAGTGTTTCAAGCATGAATGATTATCAGAATGTACAGCTGGCTTGTTAATTAACTACTACATAGAGTCCCTATTGTATGACCATCTTGTTTTGTACAATTGTTTGTTATGTCATTGATTTTAGAATGGGGGCACCGCCCTCATAGCTGCCAGAGAATGGGGAAAGTGCCCCCATTGCCCCCATGGTTCTGCCCCTATGTGTCCAGACTTTGACCCCTTAACTGGGATAGTGGGTCCTCATATTAAGTCCACACCCTGAATCATGGGACATACCTTGACACATGTTAAATGAAGTCATGATTTATTATAGGCAGTCACATGACAAAGCATCAGCTGTGTAGAGTATTAGTAGACTAACCCACTTCCTCATCTCTCTCCAATTCATAATATCTCAGAGACCAGTAAATATTCAGCAGGTATCTATTTAGTAATTGTGACTGGGTATAGGAAAATTGGGCACAACATGGGGGACATCAAAATTTATTTTCTTAGCTGTGGGCTCTTTGATGTTGGGAGATAGAGTTCAACAACTTTAATAACAATTGCAAGTACCATGTCAATCAAGTGTAATATATCCCCCTTCCCTCTGATGAAAGTTGGAAGTCATGTTTGCTTTCAACACCCACTAGGACTCACACTAAAAGCATGCATAGCAACTGCATAGCAACTTCCCAGCCTACAGCAAGCCAGACCCCCTCACTTCCTGAGGTTTATTTTGTTTCCTCTACTGAAGTCTGAGCTTCTAAATTTACCAGAGGTTAGATAAAGAACTATGTTTTATGCAAAAAAGAGTGCTTATTGTGTTGTGCCTGATTTCCAATCACAAATATTTCTACAAGTTGTTACATTCCTAAACCTGTTTTAAAAAAGATTATACAATGAACCTCTATTTTCAAATGACTATAACTAAAGAACTAAAACCATACAAGAAACTTTTAAGAGCAGCTGTTTGTTTTTGTCTGTGACAGAGATAGTACTGACCTCACATGTTGGGTGTGGGAGTCATAATAAGAGGGACAATAATATATATTCTATGTCTCTCCTGCAGACTCTCAAAAGGAGAGGAAGAGAGATATATAGCAATTTCATTGGTGGATCCAGGGTGGGTTAATTTGCTTGAACCCTCACACCCTTCCTAGTAACAGTACCTAAGCAAGTATTAATTATTGAGGATTTAGCCTCTCAAAGTATGAAATCTAGACTTCTTTTAAGGTTGGGATTTACAAACAGGCTATCTATCAGAATACTATAAGTGTCCTATATACAGAGGTGTCTTCATTTCAAATGGAAAGTTTCCAATGTATACAGAAGTATCCTCATATCAGTGGGTTGGGGTTAGAATGGAGGGTTTTCACTGTGAGTGATGATGTCAGCTAGCATACCTATGTGATAGCATTTATCACATAATCTCTATGTATTTGTATGTGTTGTAATGATATTCATGATCCAAACTAGATTTCTTAGTTCTACACAATGTCATTCCATAATAACTCATGTTATAGTCACATATGGAACTCTCTCATCTCTCCTTTATAGCATGTTCGAGTATAAAGAATCGATATGGTTTTGATAAGGCTATGAGTCTCATCAAGGTGATTTATTATGCATTGAGGTGCATAATGTTTGGCTTTGCTGGAGTAGGCAAAAGCCATACTCTCGCACTTATACTAGGCGAGAATCCTCCTTCCACACGTGTCAGTACAGCTTGTGCTGAAACGCCTGTACGAGCTGTTGCCATAACCAGAATGGGAGTGGAGGGGAAGCAGCTCATGAGAATTGATGTGGACAATTACTCTGACATGATGATGAAGGCAGCAAAAGATTATATTGTCTCATCTATGCCTACTGGTCCAATAGCAGGGATTCAGAGATTTATTCGTAAGGCCATCAATGCACCAGCCATGCCAAATGATGAAGTGGAGAAGGATCTGATAACACGTTTCTATAAAGCAGACGAGGATGTAAAGGTACTAAATGGTCAAATTGTTGGTGAGATGAGTGACTGCGGTGGACAGCCTCAATTTTTAGAGATTCTACCAAAATTCATCGATAACCTTTCCCTTGGTATACTGGTGACCAATCTCAGCCAACGTTTTAATGACTATCCAATGAATTACTATTACAATAAAGAAGGGAAATCAGTTGGGGAAGGAGTCAAGTCCACACTCACTAACGAGCAGATCATGCGTCTTTGCTTGAGAATGATTGTCTCAAAGTCCCAGGCAGACAGGCGTGTCAAGGTCATTTTTGTCGGCACCCACAGAGATGAGGAATACAAGTGTACTGAAACGAGAGAGGAAAAGAATCGCAAGCTAAAGGAGATGGTGAATTCTCTGGGTCTGGAAGAGAATGTCATCTACAGGAATGAAGATGAGCTTATCTATGCCCTCGATGCCAAGAATCCTGAGGAAGTTGACTACCTTACAATTGAAGAGCTGAGGGAGGTGATAATGGATAAGTCCAATACTGTAGCTGTCCAAATTCCAGTCAACTACCATGGTGTGGAGCTTACTCTGCAGAAGATGGTACAAGAATCTAGTCAGATTGCATTTCATGAATCTGAAATACTTCCACGAGTTGTCCAATACCACATCACCGAGGAGTCTCTGAAGGATGCTCTGAGATTCCTTCACGAGATGAAGCTGGTCTTTTACTTCGAAGAAGAGTTCCCTAATGTCGTGATAGGACGTCCTCAGTCCGTCCTCAACAAGCTGACTGAGTTAGTGGCATATCACATTCAGCTGACCACTAACCCCAAGATGCAGAGAATATTGGATGAAAAGTGGAATAAGTTCAGTCAGTGTGGTATTCTCAGCATTGAGTGCCTGAAGAAGTTCCCAGCCCACTATGTGGATGGGGTGTTTTCTCCTGCTGATATGATGAGGCTCTTTGTGAAGCTGTTTATAGTTTCAGAGGTGAATGAAGGAGAGTATTTGATGCCATGTGTTTTGAAAGTAGACAAGCTTACCAGCTGTAATCCAGATCCAGAGACCCAGAGCGTCCCGCCCATGGTCCTACACTTTACAAAGGGTGCACCAAGGTACGGAGTCTACTGTGGGACCATCTGCCATGTCATCACTGTAAACAAGTGGAAGCTATTTAAAGACCCCCACACAGGAGAGTTTGCCAACATCACTAGAAATAGCGTCCATTTCTCGATTCCAGGCTATAGAGGAAATTGCAAAGTCACCATCAATGACCCCTTCAACAACTTCTTTCTAGTTACTCTACATGTGCCTCATGATGTTCCATCGTACACCGAAACCATATCTCGAATGTGTTTTAAGGTTCGCCACACTCTTTTGAGTGCAATCAATAAAGCCACTGAGAAGCTCAACTACACACCAGATGAGCCTGTAGTGTCCTTCCTGTGTGAGGAGCACATGTCCTCTTCCCTCCATCCAGCAACTATTTCTGAAATAGGTGATGAATTGTTGTGTACCAAAGACTTGATTCGTGGAGGGCCATTCACTACACAGCACAAGGTCTGGCTTGGAGGTATATTATACTACATACATTATTTATTATATCAGTGTTGAATATCCTGTATCATGTTTTTAGACCCCTTACTTCCTCCATCTCCTCGCCTCACCCTATCACAACCTGAACAACCTCTCTCCATCAGTAAGTGATTGGTACATGTGAGTGCAATGACCTTTACCATATCTATTTTAGAAAGCAAGCCTCTCCTCTATCAATTGAAGTATCTGAAGGTAGGCAACAGCAAATTTACAATTATCGATAAAGTTGCTACTAAGTGGAAGGACATGGCTTATGCTCTGAGGTTTGAAGATCATGTGGTTGAGAACATTGAGCACGACACTCAGGGGAAGGGATGTGTAGAGGCTTGTCATTTGACTCTCCGTACTTGGCTGAAAGAGGAGGCATGTCATGTCACATGGGAGAGGTTGATAGAAGCTCTTAATGACATTGAATTGGGGGCAATGGCTTCAGAATTAGAAGCATCATTTAATTCATGACAAGTAATTTATTATTCATTAATATAGCTATTCCATTATAGCTAATTGTCAATTCTTGTTTTTTTGTTATTAAGTTGTTGATTTCTTACAAACAGAGATACAACCACTGAACTTACATTAACAACTTTTTGGTTTTAAGTTTCGGGAACTCATGATGTGATTAGGTAATAATATGGAGTGTGTGATACTCTGAGATAAGGAGTGTGTGGAGTCCTGTCATGATTTTCCAGAAGGGAGGCATGTCATGTCACATGATAATATTATTATATCAGAGGTTTAGCCTTGTAAATTGAAATGGTCATCCTTGTAAATTAAATCACACACTTCTGACTTGACCACACCCAATTAGCTGCCAATTTTGACTGGTGTGCTGTTTATGGACATGAGAGGTTAAATACATTTTGTGGATCATAGATATTAGGCTGCTGTGAGAGTGTACTTTCACTTGACAATAATGAATTAGTGGCTCAGATGAAGCGTATCAACTTTACTGGAGTCTATACACAACTCCCCTTAAATGACACACAATGACTTCACAATTGGAAGCTGTTCATAAGAGTTAAAATCCATTATAACTGTCATCACTATAGATGATCCTTATTAATCTGGTGTCCTGAAAAAACCCTGTGGCCAAAAGAAATTTTGATAAGAGGCTTCACTGATTAATAGTTATATATTTTTAAAAAATTGAAAGTTCTAGGCACTGGATACCAACTAGCAACTCTGAGTCAATAATAGCACTGCAGTTGTGTGTGCATAAATATATGAAAACCCTTTACCTAATAACATTAATGCGCCAATTTATTTAGTTATTATTAATTTTCTGGTCAGTTATTCTGTAATATGTCTTCTTCTGGAGTATTAACCACTAAATGCATGGATGCTTAGCTATTTGACATGACTATCACTGTACAGTTTGGTGGGTGTCACTGTGTGTGGTGGGTGTCACCTCAGGCTCCAATGAGTACGCATGCATGCTTTTTTGTACTTTTTGCTTGTTTGTTTCTAGCTAATTACAATTTTTGATAGATGCAGCCACTGGATTACAATATTATTGTTGACTTGAAGTTGGGGGGAAGCTATATAACAAACCCAGGCAAAATAATAATTAGTATAGTATTTTAGTTAAGGCTGTAAAGTAGCATTTCAGTGCTTCTAATTTATATTTTTTTAAACACTGCAGAAGTTTCATGATCTTCGTGATCATAACTATTAGTACTCTTAACAAGGCCTCAATAGAAAATGGGTGGCGGTTATTACTCCTGAATTTATGCCTAGCAAGCTGATGTTGTTGATAATTGTTTGATCCAGAAAAAATTCCTTGGAGAGCAAAAGAGTAACTTTGTTGTTGTTGTTGTTGTTGTTGTTGTTGTTGTTGCTGCTGCTGCTGCTGCTGCTGCTGCTGTAGAGTCTCCAGCTTATAAGGATATTTAAACACAAGTTAAACTGAACTGATGTAGCTAGCTTTGAACTGTTGCTGACATCTATCATTAACAGCTGGATGTTGGTAGATTAGTAAATTATTGTGGTAACCTAGCACACATTGTGACAGGCACTTTTTAGAAAATAGCAAGTCACATGAACTGAACATGAACAATGACACACATAGCCTATGACCACAAAATGTTAATTACGTGCATGTTAAATAATATAATTATTATTAGCTAGCCAGTTACAGTGAGTCTACCACAATTATTAATAATTTTGCAGGAACAGATAGCTAGTTTTCTATCCCGATAGCTACACAGCATATTATGATTATCCTGCAATTGAAAATGTGCAGGAAATGTCATCTTCCCTTTTACTATCCTGTTGTCCAAAATATTGCCAGGAAATGTCACAGCTAGATACTGCTATTTTAGCAACAACAATACCACTTATTTATAGCTGTAGATTTCTTTCTCCCCAGCCCCTCTGATACCTTAAAACTTCCCCCTTCCCTCACTGTTCAGGTTCTGGGTTCTTTGTGATAATATTTAATAAGTTTCTGAATAAAGTCAGCATAAATGTATCAAGGTGGCCCACATTTTGGGGGGGGGTGGGGGGCAGTGATTGCAAAGAGGGAAATGAGGAACATGTAGTGTTGGGGACAGTGATTACAAAGGGGAAATGAGGAACATGCAGTGTTAAGTGCTATAGCCTATTTCCTCCAATATCTCACTAGAATTATATTTTTCACAGAGAAAGAACCACGAGGAAATAATTAAGAAATTAAAGGAATGAGTCTGTTTGTTTCCTAAGTAAGTTGGTTGTTTCATACGTACATACCTAGTTGTGGACCAGTATTCACACTTAATTTTTGAGGCTCTAATTGCCATGGAAACTCTGATACAGTCATGGAATTTGTTAAATTCTACCTAACAATGGAAGACCTATAGCTAGTTGTGTCACAAAAAGTGGTAGCTGGGGACATAACTAGTCTTGCTATTATGACATATACATGACATGTACAGTGCTGTACATGCACACAGCATGTCAGAAATCCCCATTACTAACCTATTATTGGTCCTAGGAGTGGCCACATTCACAGCTAAGTCTTAGCTAAAACCTCAGCTTATAATTAAATTTATAAGGAAGCAGCTATCATAACTAGATCATACCTCACATAGCCGCAGCTTAATATATGACTCTTCCACTCGCAGTAAATCTTGCAGGAAATAATAATATGCGTATGGTCACAATTTTGGGGTGTGGTCAACTAATGGATTTTTCTATCTTTTGTCCTGAAAGCTGCTTTGAAAAAGTCGGAGTCTATGTTTGAGGAAGCACGGGTGGGGGGGGGGGGGGATGTAGGAGCAGGGGGTGCAGGGGGTGCAGGGGGTGCATTGCATCTCTACTATTTCAAAAGAAACTTTATTTGAAGTTCATTCAGGACATGTAATATTAAAAACTGCCAAGATTACATGTAAAAGATTTTCAGTGTAAAATATCAATGTGCAGTACACAAGGTAACATCCATTCAAACTGTTTGTGAAACCACGGAATGAAACAAGTAGAGCTACACAAGCTTTTGAGACTCTATCTCACTAGTTGTTCTGGTTACTTCAGCTGCTGCTTCTGAAAAAATAACATTTTCAGTCCTAGAACAACATCTAAGATCCACAATGACTGAAATGCATCTCATGTACATAAGAACATAACCAATGCATTAAATTTGGAGGACATTGCTAAAGAATTTGTCACTCTTAAAGTGGAGAGAAGCAAGCATTTTAGTTCTAGCTAGCTAACATCAAACTTAGTTTCATATTTTACTCATGTCCAAAAAATTCATGCACCCCCACTTTTACTAGCTTCTTACCCCTCTGGGAAGGGTGGCCAACTTGATGATGAGGACTTGTGACCTCTCCTGCATGAAGAATGCTCTAGCTATCATTTACAAAGGGCCTAGCCTTCCCCTCAACCTTTTTGGTCTTCACTAGCTTAATTCAATGCATTGTGGAATTATATATTATCATGATCCAACAGGAACATCACTGATCCATCAATATAAGGCTGAGGGAGGACAACAGACAAGCACATGTACTGCAATCTCTCTAAATTGATTTCAGTATACAGGGAACCATAAGGAACCAACTAGATAAGTGTTACCAGATTCAGGGAATTGTCCCCAGATTAAGGGAATTTTAGTGGTGTTTAGGGACCAGGGTCGCTTAGTCAGGGATTTTTTTTTTAATTCTGAACATGCCCAGTTGGGGCATGTCTGGTCTGGTCATGTGCAGTCTGGTCTATGTTGTATACAATTTGGTGCATGTTCCTGATTCAGACATGTGCAAAAGTCTATTAATGCAAGAATGCATGACAGCTCATTTTCAAGCAGTGATGATGATTACGTAGGTGATTAGGTTATTAAACACCCATTCCAATTAGAGAAACTATCAATTTAGGGAAATTTTTTCTTGAGGGCAAGGAATTTGCATTTAGTAAACACTGAACTAGATGCAACACCCCCCCCCCCCCCCACATTCCACTCATTCCTAATTAGCACTATTTTAATCGCTCACAGTCGAAACTTTTAGAGTGGCATCTTGTAAACGTTCTTTTTCCTAACAATGGCAGAGAAGGTGAGTAGTGTGATGTAGATGTTAAATAATCTCCTGTTTAATAATTCCTAGATCCTGCTACATAGATAGATAGCTAGCTAGTACATAGCTACGTGCATGAGCGTGCCAACCCCGAACAGTTGCCTTATTAGTGTAATTACTGTAAGACTCTTGCTGTAGAGCTAGCTACTAGCTAACAACGTTAGTAGCTCTAACTAGATATTCCAGGAAGTGTGGTGGTGCGCTCATTGTAAGTGTAGCCATAGTTAGCTAGCTAGCTTTGTACTGACCTAGGCTGTTGTGTAGCTATTATTATCTAGTCTACATCTAGCTAGTAGCTAAAGTGTAGCTAGCAGTTAGCTAGCTGCTGAGGGGAGTTGTGACAAAGCCTTTAAAAGGGTAATGTATACCACTAATTTCTGGGTTTTTTTTCTTTTTTATGTATCTGCTCATAATTCTCCTATACTTGGTCCAAAAGAGTTGATATTCTTATCAAAATGTTGCTCATTTAAAGAGCTTTCTGATGGTATATTAAGTTCTTACTTTCCAACAACCTAGCCAATGTTAGCTTGTCTGCCTTCATGCACTACTTTTGACTATTACTCAACACCACATTGTCCAAAATGAAGAAAAATATTTTTGAAAGCTCTTTTCCTGCTCTTTTTTTGATTGAACAGAATTTGTTATATATTAGAGGGGAGTTATTACCTTTGTGACTCAAAACTCCACTCTAATCTTTCTAAGACAAATTCTGTTCATTCAAATGAAAGAGCAGGAAAAGAGCTTTCAGAATTTTATTTTGGACAATGTGGTGTTGAGTAATAGTTGAAAGTAGCTAATGCATGAAGGCAGACAAGCTAACATTGACTAGGTGAGTAACATTTTGATAAGAATATCAACTTTTTTGGACAAAGTATAAGAGAATTATGAGCAGATATACGGAAAAAACGGAAATTAGTGATATACATTACCCTTTTAAACTGGAGTTTTGAGAGTTTAGCTAGCTTGTATATATGCATCTCCTAGTATCTATGTCTATACTATCTGTGTTTATGAGTATAAAATTTGCAGATAACAAACTCCAACAATAGAATTGAAGAATTGAAAGCGGTGAGCTTGTGTGTGTTAGTAAACCTTTCAAACTCTTGTGTCACTGATACTGGTAACATATCAATACATTGGTCCATATTTGTAAGGTACAATAGGTCTCTCATGAGTTGCATGTAATAGATGAAGGTGGTGTGCAGTGATGGAAGGTTTAGTATCAGCTGCTATGCTTTCATGTTGGTTTGGTGCCTCCAACCACACCCTTCCACCACCTCCGGCACCTGCAATGCACCCATGTAGTACTGAAGGCCTGTTATTAATGTGGGAATAAAAATCAAAAGATAGAGGCATGGACTGCAGGACCACATGACCTTGTATCAGTTGTCTCTAGTATATTATCCTCCAAGGTTGGCAGACATGCCTCCTTCAGTTTCCAAACACAACCCTTTGACCAAAGAGTGCTAAGTCAGCATAAATTGTTTTGGACCCATTTAGCATGCGAAATGCGTGTCTATACCCTGATGACCTTAGTTTACTGTATATAGCTATTCTCTGTGTTTGGAGTCAGTAGCTACCTTGCAGTTCATTGGATAGGGTATGTGTTTGTCAGTCCAAGATGGCCGTCTTTTGTGTGTGTGTTAGCATTGCTTCACCTTCTTTCTCTCTCCTCACAGGAGCAGGCAAAGTATCAGAAAGCAATAAAGTATTATGAAGGAGTAAGTGATGAGTGTAGTAGTGGTAAGATGAGAGTGGCAATGTAGCCCATTCTATACCTGGTGTGTTTTTAGGATATAGCTAGTTGTCAAAGTAAGATAGTGAAACCTGACACGGATGAGGTGAGGAGGAAAAAGCTAAAGACAGAGATGCAAGAATATGAGAGATTTATTCGAGACTATAAACGACAGCTAGAGAGATGTGAGACAGAAATAAAGCAGATAGAAACAGAAATAAAGCAGATAGAAACAGAAAATAAAGGTGAGTTCATAATAGCTATTTGAATGATGATGTAATAATTTATTACGTGTTAGAACTAATAATAATTGTGACTGGCTCTGAAAAAGCCAACCACTTCTTGCACTTTTTGATTTTGTGTTAAATTCAATAAAACTGAACTAGGGTATATTTACTTTTGGCAAAATATTTTTATGAGCTTATTAGCATCTATTGTCTTTCTACCATTTTCCTGTGTAATTTCACCTCATGAAAAAACTTCAAGCTGAGTATGGCCTAATGGCGTAAGAAAACTCACACTTGGCAAAAATTTTATTGGCCATAACTTTTAACTGGAATGAGACATAGACTTCAGACAAATTGTATCCTACTGGGAAAAATTTGTGCTTTCGGTCTATACAACTTATCTCTAGTGCAGTCTGTCAGTTAAACATTTGTAAATGGCATATTCTTACTCTGAGTAGCGATGTCAGCTTAGAATATCTACGTGATAGTATAGGAGGGGTTCTCTCCAAGCTTTAGAATGGTGTTTCTCCACCTAATACTCTGTACTTAGCTGGTAGAGAGTCACTTATAGAGAACAGGCAGTGTTATTAAGGGTACCATTATAGTAGTATATAAGAGGTTGTG
The DNA here is from genome assembly GCA_964016965.1 of Diacarnus erythraeanus. Taxonomy (NCBI): domain Eukaryota; kingdom Metazoa; phylum Porifera; class Demospongiae; order Poecilosclerida; family Podospongiidae; genus Diacarnus; species Diacarnus erythraeanus. Next base: position 1,671,760 of record OZ024673.1, on the reverse strand, counting down.
AAAATAGTCAGATCATTGTGAAGAAGTATTAAGTCTTACCACCTGATTTCCATACTTCAAAGGCCAAAGAATTGGACTCATCTATCTGTCCCATAGGCAGAGGAAGATGATTTTGAGTATGGGGGCAGGTCAACTAGATCTATGGTCAAGAGTGTCACACTCTCTGATAATCACACTCCTACCATGTGTTTCAATGATGACATAAAAATAGAAAATTTTGTCTATGAGAGTTTGATAATATAAAGGTGTCTGGGAGTTTATTTTTAATTTGTGTATGTATGATATTGTTTTGGACATATGTTTCAACTTGTCATAAAACCAAACAGGTGTTCACTGGTGGCAGTGGTGTGATCAAAATAGAGCAGCACTAATTTAGTGTTTCAAGCATGAATGATTATCAGAATGTACAGCTGGCTTGTTAATTAACTACTACATAGAGTCCCTATTGTATGACCATCTTGTTTTGTACAATTGTTTGTTATGTCATTGATTTTAGAATGGGGGCACCGCCCTCATAGCTGCCAGAGAATGGGGAAAGTGCCCCCATTGCCCCCATGGTTCTGCCCCTATGTGTCCAGACTTTGACCCCTTAACTGGGATAGTGGGTCCTCATATTAAGTCCACACCCTGAATCATGGGACATACCTTGACACATGTTAAATGAAGTCATGATTTATTATAGGCAGTCACATGACAAAGCATCAGCTGTGTAGAGTATTAGTAGACTAACCCACTTCCTCATCTCTCTCCAATTCATAATATCTCAGAGACCAGTAAATATTCAGCAGGTATCTATTTAGTAATTGTGACTGGGTATAGGAAAATTGGGCACAACATGGGGGACATCAAAATTTATTTTCTTAGCTGTGGGCTCTTTGATGTTGGGAGATAGAGTTCAACAACTTTAATAACAATTGCAAGTACCATGTCAATCAAGTGTAATATATCCCCCTTCCCTCTGATGAAAGTTGGAAGTCATGTTTGCTTTCAACACCCACTAGGACTCACACTAAAAGCATGCATAGCAACTGCATAGCAACTTCCCAGCCTACAGCAAGCCAGACCCCCTCACTTCCTGAGGTTTATTTTGTTTCCTCTACTGAAGTCTGAGCTTCTAAATTTACCAGAGGTTAGATAAAGAACTATGTTTTATGCAAAAAAGAGTGCTTATTGTGTTGTGCCTGATTTCCAATCACAAATATTTCTACAAGTTGTTACATTCCTAAACCTGTTTTAAAAAAGATTATACAATGAACCTCTATTTTCAAATGACTATAACTAAAGAACTAAAACCATACAAGAAACTTTTAAGAGCAGCTGTTTGTTTTTGTCTGTGACAGAGATAGTACTGACCTCACATGTTGGGTGTGGGAGTCATAATAAGAGGGACAATAATATATATTCTATGTCTCTCCTGCAGACTCTCAAAAGGAGAGGAAGAGAGATATATAGCAATTTCATTGGTGGATCCAGGGTGGGTTAATTTGCTTGAACCCTCACACCCTTCCTAGTAACAGTACCTAAGCAAGTATTAATTATTGAGGATTTAGCCTCTCAAAGTATGAAATCTAGACTTCTTTTAAGGTTGGGATTTACAAACAGGCTATCTATCAGAATACTATAAGTGTCCTATATACAGAGGTGTCTTCATTTCAAATGGAAAGTTTCCAATGTATACAGAAGTATCCTCATATCAGTGGGTTGGGGTTAGAATGGAGGGTTTTCACTGTGAGTGATGATGTCAGCTAGCATACCTATGTGATAGCATTTATCACATAATCTCTATGTATTTGTATGTGTTGTAATGATATTCATGATCCAAACTAGATTTCTTAGTTCTACACAATGTCATTCCATAATAACTCATGTTATAGTCACATATGGAACTCTCTCATCTCTCCTTTATAGCATGTTCGAGTATAAAGAATCGATATGGTTTTGATAAGGCTATGAGTCTCATCAAGGTGATTTATTATGCATTGAGGTGCATAATGTTTGGCTTTGCTGGAGTAGGCAAAAGCCATACTCTCGCACTTATACTAGGCGAGAATCCTCCTTCCACACGTGTCAGTACAGCTTGTGCTGAAACGCCTGTACGAGCTGTTGCCATAACCAGAATGGGAGTGGAGGGGAAGCAGCTCATGAGAATTGATGTGGACAATTACTCTGACATGATGATGAAGGCAGCAAAAGATTATATTGTCTCATCTATGCCTACTGGTCCAATAGCAGGGATTCAGAGATTTATTCGTAAGGCCATCAATGCACCAGCCATGCCAAATGATGAAGTGGAGAAGGATCTGATAACACGTTTCTATAAAGCAGACGAGGATGTAAAGGTACTAAATGGTCAAATTGTTGGTGAGATGAGTGACTGCGGTGGACAGCCTCAATTTTTAGAGATTCTACCAAAATTCATCGATAACCTTTCCCTTGGTATACTGGTGACCAATCTCAGCCAACGTTTTAATGACTATCCAATGAATTACTATTACAATAAAGAAGGGAAATCAGTTGGGGAAGGAGTCAAGTCCACACTCACTAACGAGCAGATCATGCGTCTTTGCTTGAGAATGATTGTCTCAAAGTCCCAGGCAGACAGGCGTGTCAAGGTCATTTTTGTCGGCACCCACAGAGATGAGGAATACAAGTGTACTGAAACGAGAGAGGAAAAGAATCGCAAGCTAAAGGAGATGGTGAATTCTCTGGGTCTGGAAGAGAATGTCATCTACAGGAATGAAGATGAGCTTATCTATGCCCTCGATGCCAAGAATCCTGAGGAAGTTGACTACCTTACAATTGAAGAGCTGAGGGAGGTGATAATGGATAAGTCCAATACTGTAGCTGTCCAAATTCCAGTCAACTACCATGGTGTGGAGCTTACTCTGCAGAAGATGGTACAAGAATCTAGTCAGATTGCATTTCATGAATCTGAAATACTTCCACGAGTTGTCCAATACCACATCACCGAGGAATCACTGAAAGATGCCCTAAGATTCCTTCACGAAATGAAGCTAGTCTTTTACTTTGAAGAAGAGTTCCCTAATGTTGTAATTGGACATCCTCAGTCCGTCCTCAACAAGCTTACCGAGTTGGTGGCATATCACATCCAGCTGACCACCAACCCAAAGATGCAGAGAAATTTGTCTGGGATGTGGAAGAAGTTCAGCCAGTGTGGTATCCTCAGCATCGATTGCCTGAAGAAGTTCCCATACCACTATGTGGATGGTGTGTTTTCTCCTGCTGATATGATGAGACTCTTTGTGAAGTTGTTTATAGTTTCAGAGGTGAATGAAGGAGAGTATTTGATGCCATGTGTCTTAAAAGTAGACAAGCTTATGAGCTGTAATCCAGATCCAGAAAAACGGAGCATCCCACCTATGGTCCTGCACTTTACAAAGGGTGCACCAAGGTATGGAGTCTACTGTGGGACTATCTGCCACCTCATCACTGTAAACAAGTGGAAGCTGTTTAAAGACCCCCACTCAGGAGAGTTTGCCAACATCACTAGAAATAGTGTCCATTTTTCGATTCCAGGCTATAGAGGAAACTGCAAGGTCGCCATCAACGACCCCTTCGACAACTTCTTTTTGGTCACTCTACACTTGCCTCCTGATCTTCCATCGTATGCCGAAACTGTATCTCGAATGTGTTTGAAGGTCCGCCACACTCTTATGGGTGCAATCAATGAAGCCACTGAGAAGCTCAACTACACACCAGATGAGCCTGTAGTCTCCTTCCTATGTAAGGAGCACATGTCCTCTTCTCTCCATCCTGCAACTATTTCTGAAATAGGTGATGAATTGTTGTGTACTAAAAACCTGATTCGTGGAGGGCCGTTGACTGCACAACACAGAGTCTGGCTAAGAGGTATGGAAGTTAAAGTATGGGGTGTTAGTTTTCAGTTTTTCCTTCTTTCCTGTAGATGATTTATCCTTTCCTCAGTCTCCACCCCTCAATCTCACTCACCTCCAGATATCACAGACTGAGTCCTCCATTGGTAAGGAGTCAATAATAGTACGGTTATGCATACTGGTACCCAAATATTATGAAGACCCTTTTTTACTTTACTTGCATTTGATAGTTCCATGTGCCAAAAAGTCTGACCTTATTTCGCCACTACATACTGAGAGGATTCCGTCTATCAGTAAGGAAGCCATTAGTGTTATTATTCATAAAAAAATTATTTATTCCTATTATCTGCAGGTGACACACCCCTCCTCCACCAGCTGGAGTATATAAAGGTTGGCAGTAACCAGTTCAAGATAATAAATCAAATATGTTACAAGTGGAAAGAAATTGCTCTCGCTCTGGAATTTGATCATCATACCTTGGGAAGAATAAAATATAACACTCGTAATGATGACTGTGTGGAATCCTGTCGTGAGGTATTCAGTCTGTGGTTGGATGGAGAGGCATGTCAGCCTGTATCCTGGAAGAGACTTATAACTGCACTGAATGTAATTGAATTTGGAAACTTAGCTTCTGAACTTCATCAGTCACTATCTTAATAATTCCTTCATTAAAACTAACTGGTTATTCTGTATTTTTTTTTTTTTTTTTTTTTTTTGAAAAAAAAAAAATATCATGGATCAGCCTATAAAACAGCCTGGGTAACAGTGAGCTCATTAATTTTTATAGAGGGTTCCATTGGAAAAGATGTCTTATGGTGATTGGAGGGATACAAAGGCAGATCCAGCAATTCTGAAAGGGAAGGGGTCCAAGTAGGATATAATGGCTAGGCTATATGGTATTATGATCACAGTGAGGGGGACGATTCAGGAGGGTGTGTGCCCCCTTCGATTTCTACAGCTTTCCTTGGAATGTGGCGCTATCTTTAGAGACGGAGAATTGCTTGCCTGTGCAAAATTAATGACATGACGTCACAATGAGAAACTAATAATAATTATTATTATTATTGTTATTATAAACTATACTATTATTATTTCTCCCCAGAGAGAGTCGATGGCTACGATGACTACCTGCGAGGAAAGATCTCTGCTAAGCTCATCTCTATTTTTGCGCAGTATGATGTTAGTGCTGGTCCTGTTGGCAAGCTCTGGTCGCTCTGCGTCAGGACAAGGTAAGCTGTGTTGGTAATGAAGGTTGTCTGTGGTACGGTGGGCTGACTGTTCATTTATTTTCTATGCCGTAGATTGTCTCTATCGATATTTAAAGCAACCTCCTTCACAGCTTCATTGCAATCCTTACGAGACAGACGTTGCTTCCCTCAAAATGGAATGTGTGGCATCAATCCCAGCTACAGATGCACCCAGAACTGAAATAATATGGCTGTATAATAGTAGGAAGATCATGAATGGTTCCTTTGCTCCCTTGGAAAGAATCACTGAAGAGCAGAATGTCACAGACAATAATATGGCAATAGTTACTTCAAGAATAACATTTAGGGAGGGTGGTTTGAATGAAGGCTACAGGGGAAACTATTCTTGTCAAGTGGTAGTAGATGGTGATTTTTCATTTACTTCTCCAACCCGTCCTTTAGTGCTGGTAGAAGAAATAGTATATGTTCAAGAATTTTTGGGTTGCACAACTGTACAAACTGAAGACCCTAGTGGTATCATATGTGCTAGAGACATAGTAAATCCAGCAACAACAGAACCTGTAACAACTGCATCTTCCTTCCCCTCTGTCTTCCCTAGCTCTGGCTCCATTAACCAACCCACCGCTGGTGGAGGTTCTTCACTGCAGGTATGGGTCTACGTCCTGGTGGCCATTGCTGCTATGTTTGGGATGATCATAGTGGTCCTTACCATTATTCTCTGTGTTGGTTTCTGCTTAAAGAAGAACAAGACAACTGATTCCTTCAAATGTGAGTCTCTAATCATGTTATGTACGAATATATAATGGAATCTCATCAGTGATTACCAACATAGGTGCCATTCTTGCTTCAGGATCCATAACTGCATCTATTATGGCATAATTAAAAGCTAGTATCATCTAATACATAGCTACAAGTATATGACCTCAGGAGTGGACCTTTTGGTGATTCAAAGGGTTCTTGAGAACCTAAAGAACTTCCCTCCCTACTGATATCACCAGTACTACATGTAGATATAGTAGCTACAAATATCCATGTTGTTTTTTGGGAACCATGAATCAACACACACAGTGATATACATATCTGCTGACTTTTCAGCCTGTGAACATTGATACCACAATGTGCTAGTTAAATAGGTCTGGCTTTGAGGACAAATCAGTACCCCTTTGTGGATCAATTAACAGAGAATTCAGTTTGGGATTGTTGTCACATGTGTTTTCAGAATACATATTAGCTATAGTGAGTGTTTCTTCCCAAGTATCCTTTTTGAACATCTTTAATCTTTCACAAAATAGCTATTGCTTGGATTTTCATCTTATGCTGCATTATTGAGTCTATAATAATTTTGCTTTATGAGCTACAACCTGGATTTGAATTTGTTGACAGTGGTAGACTCTGTTCGTAGTTATAGTGGCCTAAAATTGTAGAAAAGAATGTCATTATGATATGGTTGGATAGATAAAGTTACTGCTTAGCTACACTTGAAAAAGTTCAATAATTAAAAGTCACCATGCATCATGTGCAAAGCGGTGTGGTTGGTCAAAAGTTAGTGTGGCAAAGTGTCCACTCTCAAAAGTTGATGGCTGTATGAGAGAACATGGCCCAGGTTATGTATGCATGGAAGATGATGGTTGATCATACAAATGATGTAGTACATGTCTTCCATTAGTACATGTGTCAGATGAGCCAACCTTCAAAATTTGAGAGTGTGATAGGCTCATGTTCACTGTAGAATGATAGAAGTAGCTAGCTAGAGGAAACTGAGGGAGGGCTGTTCTCAAGTGTTCCCATACCTTATAATAGACTTCCATGCCTACCAACTATCCTGGCCACACCAGCAATATCCCCCCCCCCCCCCCCCCCCCCCCCAAAAAAAAAACACTGCTTTCCCGGTATCCTGGTACCATTGTGCATTTCCCAGCCTTACTTTCTGTCTTTTTCATCTCCAAGTAACTCAATAGCTTTAATATTATTATATAGGTAGCTAATAATAGTGGCTGAATTTAGGTGTGGCCATGGCACCTATAATACAATTATGATGCACACATACTTCATTTTTATTAGCAGCAGCCTTTATGATACTACTGACAATTAACTTTTTTTCTTTAATATTCTTTTTGTCCAACAATTCAATAGCTCTAGCTATGTATTTTTTGTGATCATGCAATACTGCTTCAATTCAAACAAAAATATGAACTTCACATTATTATTGTGCTCATAATATAATCAATCATCCTGGGTCAGTGACTAAGTGGGTTAGTTAGTAGTGAAAAACATTTTTTTTCCTCAATAGCCTACTACACTGAAGATTCTATAGAAATAAAGCCTAATCAAGTGTATGGAGCACCTATGGCTGACATGGAAGAAGGAGCTGTTCCAGTGGAATATGAAACTGTTTTTCCTATGCATAGTGCCACACTTCATGAGAACAGTCTCGGGCAGACGGAGGCTACTTATGAAACTATCTTACCATTACCACAAGACATTGTGATACAGCCAACTCCAGAATTAGAAGATTCTCATCAGCCAAATGCAGAATTAGAAGATTCAGATCATTATTACTATTAACTGTAATAATAATAATAATAATAATAATAATAATAATAATAATAATAATAATAATAATAATAATAATAATAATAATAATAATAATAATAATAATAATAATAATAATAATAATAATAATAATAATAATAATAATTTGTGACCACAAACACTCTGAATTGTGACCACAAACACTCTGATATTTTGAGGCAGGCAGGTATAATTGTTGAGTATAGTTACAAGCTGTTAACTATACTCAAGATGAGCTTAAGCAGTACTTGGTGATATTGGCCAATGTATATACAGTTAATGGATCTTCTGTTATTGGCATGAAGCTGGTTTACATGTAACACTGAATTTCTATCAACTTTTTAGTCCTTGCAGAGACATGCCTTGCCATCTGTCTGGCACAGGCACTAAGAGAAACTACCCAATCACACTCTTTCAATGATTACTCACTACATAGTGCATCCACGTATTCTTCAATAGCCCCCTTTACTGAGCAAGGTACAGACCATGCCTGTGGAAGAATCTTGGATGAGCATCTTGTTGGTGAGCTTGTAGACCCTTTGAGGGTGCTTCATCTAAACCTATCATCTTCAATGAAGTGTCCTTTATGTAGTCTACAGCAGGGGGGTAGGAAGCAGGGGGGCACCGGGTGCTGGTGCCCCCCCACTTTGCACAGACCTTTGAAGTGCTTCACTATTTATACACTTTACTTGTACAATAAAGTGTAAAATACATGTACTAACCACAAAATCTATGATTCATACATGTATTTACTTAAGGCTCACATGACATGGCTCAAAAGAAGCTAAACTCCTTTTTTTTGATACAAGAGAGTCTTCTACTTCTGAATCTCTGAGTCAGAACCTTCAAGTGTTTGCATGGTGTGAGTTTAAGGGAAAGAGATTCGAAACCATGGTGTCAGGGTTGCCAACTCTCCTGATTTTAAGGGTCCCCTCCTGGCCTCTTGTTTTCACTACTATATTCCACTATTAACCTCCATTTTTTCTAATATTATTGCTGTCTTACTAGAGGTGGATCTCAAGCATCCTAAGTTGATGCTGTCACTTCCTCATGTCACTTCCTCATGCAATGCTTTAGCTGAATGTATTTTCAGTATGGTAAAAGCAATAAAAACTGATTCTCTTCATAATTCTGCTTTAAGTGAATTTTGACAGATATTGTTATGAGCAGCAATCAGGGGCTGAACTACTCTGGCTGAGCAAGTCAGCCACTTAGAAACAACTAATAACTATAGAATTAACTATAATAATATTTTAATGATCTTCCTACATAAAAAGCCTCCTTTTTTTCCTTTGGGGATTGGCAACCCTGTGGTATTTCCTCTTGTGTTCCTTGTAAATGTGATTGTCTGTGCAGTATGAATATAGTTAACTATTTTATACCATCCATTGGATATGTCTGATTCCAAGGTGAGTCAAGCACATCAGAGTAAAGAATATAAAGAAGGAAAGCTTAAAGCTTACTCAAGGAAAATAAAGCCTAGTTGGTATTCCTGGATAAGTGCACATCTAAGTTCAAAATATTTCTGTCATGGCAAAACTTCCTGCAAGTGTCAAAGTTTTTCATTAAGGTTTGGAACCTGCTCTACAGCACTTTCAGGAACATGAGAATAGCATGGCACATAAAGAAATAGAGCAAAGTGCTATTTATAAGGATAAGCTGAGTGAAGTAGATAAGGTGTTGAATTCACATTTCCTGTGACAAATGTGACTGCTGAAATGTGAAAGGTCATTTTCTTCTCTGATGAGACTGAAACATACTTGAGAAGCACAATGACTCACTGTAGGCTGAACTATCTGTTCATACAGCAAGAACTGATGTACCTAGCTAACCTAGAGAAAAAAGCTGAAGATTACATCTCAGTTTTATTTTGGAAAAATTTTATCAACTATTTATAATTTGTAACTTCATTATTAAGACTGTAATCTCAGATAGCTGGGTAAGAACAGGGGAGTCTTTAGCTTAAATGGTGCCCCCCCACCTAAAATCATCTTCCTACCCCCCTGTACAGAGGTGTCCTTATTTAAGGGTTGGTATAAAGAGATTCCATTATATACAGAGATTTCCTCACTTCAGAGTTGTTGGGTTCCACTGTACAGAGGTGTCCTCATTTCAGGGGCAATTTTACTTGACACCTCTTTGTCATACACCTCATATTTTTTCCATAGTATTATGTAGAATTTGTCCAGTGCTATATAATCTCAGTGGGTAATTATCACTGCTGACAACTTACACTCAGTGAAGATTCCTCATAATCCCTCTCCTCCCCTGAATAAATTTTTAACATGCACAATTTTATAATTAATTATATCATTCTTCTAACGATGTATATTTCTCCTAAATCTGAGTCTTCATCATTGACTCTGCAATAACAGTGTTCTGAATAACTATTTCAGGAGCTGAGTCAGTTGTAGCTACATGTATAGGAAGCTAAGAATGATGTGTTCTAAATTAATAACGTTAGTCTTAGAAACAAGAAGTTATTGCTAAAAAGTTAAGGCAAATGAACTTTAACACTACCTAAACTACCCTTATTATACAACAAGGGGACAATTTCAGAAAAGGAGGGGTCATGGGGGTTGCAAACAACCTCCTGCCCATAATTATTGTCTCCCCTGTTGACCTGGTTTGTGCTGAAGCTAGTCTCCATGATTTTGAACTCTAAACCTTTTCATCTCAATTCTATTGGATTATTGTATTATTGTTATATAAAAGTTTAAGTGGTGGGGGGAGGGAGGGGGAGGGGGGGAATTTTTTAATAATAAAAAAATTATTGTGCTATAGCTACATGTGGACTTTTAAGCAGAGGTGGAGGAACCCTATTATATGAGGAAAGGACTTCTTTTGCTTGAATGTAGATTTAAGACCTCACATGGCACAGCTCTAGTTGGCATCTAATCATAAACTATTTTCATGACAACTGCACCATCTTTCATCCCTCATGCAACTGTGAATTAATTAGCAAAAGGACCAAAAACTGTGTTAAGAGTCACACTTTCCGACCTCGCCTCAAAGGCTCATGCCCAGCAGAAATTATTTTTCTAATAAAAATCTGCACCTCCTAAACATGACGTCACAATAATAACAAACAGGAAATGTCTCAGCTAAGTTTACACAACAAAAAATTTACAGTGACGTAACGATAGTGAACGATTCCGTGGCTGATACAGGCGCATGCTCAGTTGTGATTCAAGCCTGTAATTTTTTCAATACCGTTACAGCACAGCGCGCGGTACATGAACGGTACAGCATCATCTGTACAGTAATGCTTCAGTCATAAATTTTCTTTATCAGTACAGCAATGGACTAATTCTGCTTGAATACAATAATGTGCACAGTACTGATGAAATAGCGTGCGCTTCGAGAGTTGTAACTTCTAACATGGAGGCTAAAAGGAAGTGCATGGATGGAAGCAAGTGGCTGTCTACTAGGACTACCTAAATGCAAAAGGTAAATGTACTTCAGCCTAGCTAGCTAACTTTCTTAAGCTTAGACCCCAACCATATCTATTTCAAGACCTCACTGCTAACCCTTTCGCTCCCAAAAGAGTGTAATTTTACACACTTCAACCGTCCGTTACTCGGACCCGTCGGCAGTGAACTCTTGACCTTGGAGTGACAAGACTAAATCTAGTTGCCATGATCAGGAAAATTGTAAAAAGTAAAAACTCAAAGGAGATGAGGAAGACAAAAAGTATGATTGTGCAGATCTAGCTAATGACTCAGCTACTCATGTTCATTGTACATCATCACCATAGGATTATTAATGCTGATGAAAATGATGCCCCCCCCTTCCCCCTTTACAAAAGCCTTCTTGTGAAACTGGACCTGGAAAAGTTTCCTGGCTTTCTGCTAGAAAGTGAGTTCCTATATATATTATATATATGTCATTATCAACATTCTGACTGAATAGTTATATTATTTCCTATAGATTCAAAAATCCTCTGGACTTTGTTCTGGACCCTAAAAGGGATAAAGTTGGGCCATCAAGGTAAACATTATTTTGTTTAGCCAATATTAGGTGGCTAATCAGTGCATGTATATATTTGCAGGGAATCAAGGTCAAAGCTGGGATTTTATTGTGTAGGTATTTTAAATAGGTACTGTGAGGATAGTGTTCAAGCTGACAAAAGTCATTACAGTGATATTTGTAAACAGTTCATGGAAACAGTAGGATTACACTTCCCAAGCTATTTGTATAAAGCAAAATTTCATACTTTGTTACACCTTCTTGACAACATGGTCGACTTTGGATCAACTAACATGGAAAGGTATGTACTAATACTGTATAATAATACTTCATGTTACCTACCATTATAGGTGTGAAACCTTCAATTCTCTAATAAGGAGCAGAAATATCTATGCAAATTGGTTTGCACCCAGCCGAGGCATTGCCAGGGGGGTTGAGGTGCTAGAAAACCTCAGATCTCTTTGTGGAGGAAGTTTATATGGTGAAGGATAAAGGTGCCACTTTAATTTAAGAAGGGACCATGGGAAAGTTCATGACATTATTCATCTTATTTCTGTTACATTAGAGTTGGTAACAACCTTCAGATGCTATACAAGTCACCAGCTATGGAGTTCTACTTGAATAGTGTTCCAGCAAAGGAATTATATCAGAATAAATCACCATGCTACATTACAAAAGGTATGTGATGATGTGTATATGTTCTCATTGCAGTAACATTTAAATAATCTCTCTTTAGATCTTAAGGAAGAAGGTATTACTAAGTAGGTAGCATTTGTGTGAAGCTTGCTGATATAGGAGAACTGACTGTGAATGAAATCAAGGAAACTCCTAAATTGACTTTGCTGTGTTCTGGTGTAGAATTATCACAGAAGGTAGATGTGTATGGAGTGATTGTGGCACCTGTGGAGATTTTGTGAAGTATTGTGATGGTGAAACTGGTGTTAATTTTGTAAGTTTATGACATGCAACTTCTTTCAACATCAGTAATTATATATCTCATATGATTAGGTTGACAACATTGGTCAATTGCTGACTTGTTTCAGTGTTTGTGAAGACAACAGTACATACTGCCTGGTGAGACTGCTGCAATACATGGACAACCTGGGTGAACACACAATGAATGACTATGACTGTCCAATTTTAATGATGACAGATATTTTCCATCAGTTTCTGTTTCCCATTCCCTTTCAGTTGTACATGAATGTACCAATACTTGTGTTTTTGTGTCCGGTCTAGCTTCAAAGAAAGTAGAACATGAGGAAGTTAACTGTACTCAATGTCTATTGTATGAGTAGTTAGTGTTTGTGTCTCATTGTCTCATTGTCATTTACAATTTGTACTCATGCTCACTGTCATTATAGGATTTGTAAGTCATTTGCAAGAATTTAAAAAAAGAATGTACACTTTTGACTCAAGACTGTAGTTTAGTCGTTACTGATACGGTAATGTATCACACAGTACTGAATCAACCTTACTGCCCAAACTTGCTGTTTCAGCACGTGACCACAGTCCCGTATTATTATTGAATTCGTGAGTGATACAGGATTTTTTTGCTGTGTAGTTCGTCACTATTTTTACGCGTTGTGATGTTGGTGTTGGTGCTGGTCCTGTTGGCAAGCTCTGGTCGCTCTGCCTCAGGACAAGGTAAGCTGTGTTGGTAATGAAGGTGGTCTGTGGTACGGTGGGTTGACTGTTCATTTATTTTCTATGCCGTAGATTGTCTCTATCGATATTTAAAGCAACCTCCTTCACAGCTTCATTGCAATCCTTACGAATCAGAAATTGCTTCCCTCAAAATAGAATGTGTAGCATCAATCCCAGCTACAGATGCATCCAGAACTGAAATAATATGGCTATATAATAGTAGGGAGATCATGAATGGTTCCTTTGCTCCCTTGGAAAGAATCACTGAAGAGCAGAATGTCATAGACAATGATATGGCAATAGTTACTTCAAGAATAACATTTAGGGAGGGTGGTTTGAATGAAACCTACAGGGGAAACTATTCTTGTCAAGTGGTGGTAGATGACAATTTGTCACTTACTTCTTCAACTCGTCCTTTAGTGCTGGAAGTACAACTAGCATATATTCAAGAAGATCCTTGCCAAACTGTACAAACTGAAGAACCTAGTGGTATCATATGTGCTAGAAACATAGTAAATCCAGCAACAACGGAACCTGTAACAGCTACATCATCTTCTGTAGAACCCACCTTCTCCACTTCCTCATTCTCTTCCTCCTCCTCTTTCCCTAGCTCTGGCTCCACCAACCAACCCACCACTGCGACAACCGTGGCTGGAACAAACCAGACTGGTAGAGGTACTTCACTGCAGGTGTGGGTCTATGTCCTGGTGGTCATTGCTGCTGTGTTTGGGATGATCATAGTGGTCCTTACCATTCTCTGTGTTGGTCTCTGCTTAAAGAAAAACAAGACAACTGATTCCTTCAAATGTGAGTTTTGCAACTACGCTATGTACACTCACAATACCATAGGAATACATGCATGGAATAGTATGCAGGTGCCATTGGCTTAAGCTACTACACTGCATCTAATAACTTAATTAGCATCATCAACAAACAGGTTAAAGTTAGTGTGCCTCTTAATTAACAGTATGTACAAGACTGTAGCTAGAAAATGGATTATTGAAAAAGAGCTAGAGCTATAAAAAAAATGCCATAGTAACAAGTACTGAGCATGCTTGTAGAACAAAAATACATGCATGATGTACATAAATCAATACATGATGCTACATGATACAATAATAATAATTCATAGTGATAGATGAAAAGTGTTTTTTCAATATGGATGTGGGTATATGGACCTTTTCATGTGACTAACAGTAAGTCATAAAATACAAAGGTTATTAAGGTTCTGTGTGTGATGTAAGTAATTTAAGGTTACGGTATAGGGTTTAGCCCACACATTCCAACTTGCAATAATGTTATTGTAGGATGTTATATAATAATTTTGTGTGGTCTCCACTCTATTATGTGCATATTGTATAATACAACCTGCACATACTAGTAGCTAAAATAAAGGTTATGGTGTGGGCAGGGTTCATGCTTTGACTGCTTAGAGTGAATCGATGTCAGCTGAGTATGAGTTCTCACTTTTAGACATCGACTTCCAAGCTCCCTGGAGAGTTACTGACAGTATAATAATACTAATTCTAGGGAACTTGAGGCAGGTCGACTCGAAAAGTTTTCTCAAAGAGAATGATCAATGGCTGAGACAGATTCAGTTTTTATCGACCAATCAATGAGAAATGCTTCTCCAAGCAATGTAAGAGTCTATATCTCTATTTCTATTGATGACAAAGCTAAAAACTCTTGAGCCTCCCTCCAGTAAGTAACAGTCTAGTCAAAAATGCCCAGAAACAAATGCTACACACTTTGGTCTTTCCATAATTTTGATGCTAAGATGTAGGAACAGGAGGGGGGGGGGGGGCACAGGGGGGCAAGTTCCCCCTAAACCAAAATGGTTTGACTGATGAATTGAAGTGCTCGACACTTTTGACCAACAGTGTGTCATGCCTATTGCAGCTGTGATTCTTCTGAACAATGCTGCAAATGGTGAAAAGGTTGAATTACCAGAATTTCAAGCATACAGTGATTTTTACCTGGATAGACTACAAACATAGCTCAACACACTGCCAGATCATAACTACTGATGTACCTCTAAAGAAAGTTTATGCTTGATAGAATACCTACTTTGCTTTTCCAATTCACCCATTTTACTTCTCTTTTATATACCGACTTTACTTTTTTTTGCATACTGTAATTAGCTATAGAGTGCTGGCACTATTATTAGTGAATCTAATTCGCAAGGTTGTATTATAACATAACAGAGTTCCAGGTAGTCTTCCAAAGATGCTGTAAACAGTGTTGCCAAGCCTAAATAAATCCACAGAGTTGTGTGGCCAAAGGCCACTGCTAGGCACCAGCTGGCATAATTTTGGGAATAATAGGTAGGTTCTAGCATCAGGAATAATGCTGGAGTAATAGGTAAAATTTTGGAAATAATAGGTAAAGGTAGCTACTTTGAGATCAAATCAGTACCCCATTGATAGAGACTTCAGTTTGGAGTTTGGGGATTATCACATGAAAGATTATAGTTAGTGTTTCCTCCCAATTGTACTGAAATGTTTACTTAACCCTTGGATTTTTATCTGATGCTGCATTATTAAGTTTGTATTTGCTTTATAAGCTACAAACCGCTACAACCTGGATTTGAATTATTTTGTTGATAATGATTCCTACCTATAATAATTATATCTGCCCAAAATTGCAGGAAAGGGTGCCATTATGATATGGTTGGATAGAGAAACACAAGAAGGTTACTGCTTACACTAATGATTATTATAATATGAAGTTAATGTATGTGCAAAGGGGTGTGGTATGTTAGTGTGGCAAAGTTTCCACTCTCAAAAGTTGGCGACTGTACACTGTACGAGATAACATATATGACCCAGGTTTTGTATGGAAGATGATGATTGATCATACAAATGATATAGAAGGTCAGATAAGCCACGTGCATTTTGTATGGTCAATGAAATGGTGTGTACTTGCAAACCACGCCCCTCTCCATGTCAGTTCTTGTCCTATACATTATTAGCTATTATATGGTGGAATCATAAGCCTTCAAACATTAAAAGAGTGGAGGGCTCCTTTGAGGAAAGAGAGTAGTTGTGACCTCTTTACAAGTATAGCTACAATGTTCTTTCAACTCTGAGAATTCTTTGATAAAATTCCCATGCCACTTGCGTATAGCTATACCTGTTGGAAAACTCGTCTAAATTTGAGAGTGTCAATCAATGTAGAGAGGTTTGTGATAGAAGTAGCTAGGGGAGAGTTGTTCTCATGTACTCCATACCATATAATAATAGATTTCACAGTGTCATTCATTGAGCTCATATATATAATCAATCAGTCTGGGTCAGTGACTTAGTGGGTTAATTAGTATAGGGAAAAACAACTTTTTTTTTCTATAGCCTGCTACCCTGAAGAATCTATAGAAATGAAGCCTAATCAAGTTTATGGAGTGTCTGTGGCTAATGTGAAAGGAGCTGTTCCAGCAGAATATGAAACTGTTTTTCCTATGCATAGTCCTACACTTCACGAGAACAGTCTCGGGCAGATGGAGGCTACTTATGAAACTATCTTACCATTACCACAAGACATTGTTATAGATTCCCGTCAGCCAAATGCAGAATTAGAAGATTCAGATCATTATTACTTTTAAAATTATTAAGTCACTGTAGCAGTAGTAGTAGTAGTAGTAGTAGTCGTAGTAGTAAATAAATAAATTAATTAATTAATATTTAATTAATTAAAATAATAAATAAATAAATAAATAAAGCCTTGTTGATTAGTCAATGTCATAAAATTAATTATGATATTGTATAGTGATAGTGATGTGACCACCATAATGTCTAATCACAGTTACACAGACTAAACGAACATATTTTAAGTTTCAGACTATCTCACCAGGCCACCCACTATATAGCAGTTACTCTGCTGGTAGTATGGATATCCTGCCAGTGACTTCATTTAACTGTCTGGCAGTCAGAGGCAGAGGAAGAATTGTTGGAGTATAGTTAACAAGCTGTTAACTATTACTTCAGTTGAGCTTAAGTAGGACTTGGTGATATTGGCCAATGTCATAAACAGGTCCTCTGTTTTATTCAATAGCCAACATTTACTAAGGTACAGACCATGCCTGGAAGAACCTTGGATGAGTATCTAGTTTTAGTTCTAGGTGAGCTTGTGGGTTCTACTGCACACAGAAGTCTGCAGGCACTTTTTAGAAAATAGCAAATCTCATGAACTGAACATGAACAATGACACGCAACCGATTAAATAAGTCTAGCCTATGGCCACAAAAATGTTAATTATA
Organism: Diacarnus erythraeanus; assembly: GCA_964016965.1. Classification (NCBI taxonomy): domain Eukaryota; kingdom Metazoa; phylum Porifera; class Demospongiae; order Poecilosclerida; family Podospongiidae; genus Diacarnus; species Diacarnus erythraeanus. The sequence goes on along the minus strand of OZ024673.1, from coordinate 1,654,262 downwards.
CATGCATTTTAAAATAATATAGCTAGCCAGTTACAGTAGCAAAGGGGTTGGTATAGAGGTTCCAGAGATGTCCTCACTTCACAGGGGGGAGTATAGGAAGATGATTTTAGGTGGGGTGGGGGAGGTGGGCACCATTTAAGCTAAAGACCCTCCCCCCCTTCTTACCCAGCCATCTGAGATTACAGTTTCAGGGTGAAGTTACAGCAGATAGTTGATAATTTTTTTCCAAAATAAAACTAAGATGTAATCTTCAGCTATTTTCTCTAGGTTAGCTAGGTGCATCAGTTCTTGTATGAACAGAAAGTTCAGCCTACAATGCTTCTCAAGTATGTCTTCAGTCTCATCAGAGAAGAAAATGACCTTTCAGCAGTCACATTTGTCACAGGAAATGTGAAGAAGATCTTCAACACCTTATCTACTTCACTCAGCATATCCTTATAAATAGCACTTTGCTCTATTTCTTTATGTGCCATGCTATTCTCATGTTCCTGAAAGTGCTGCAGAGCCTTTCTCCAAGTTCCAAACCTTAATGTAAAACTTTGACACTTGCAGGAAGTTTTGCCACAGCGTATGTATAGTAAAGAAATATTTTTAACTTAGATGTGCAAACACTTATCCAGGAATACTTTTCATGCCAACTAGATTTATTTTCCTTGAGTAAGCTTTAAGCTTTCCTTCTTTATATTATTTACTCTGATGTGCGTGATTCACCTTGGAATCCAATGGATGGATAGTTAACTAATTATTCATACGGCACAGACAATCAAATTTACAAGAACACAAGAGGAAATACCACAGGGTTGCCAATCCCCAAAGGAAAAAAAAAGGAGACTTTTTACGTAGGAAGATTATAATAATATTATAAAAATATTATTATTATTATTATTATAGATAATTCTATCGTTATTATAAGTTAAGTTGTTTGTAAGTGGCTGACTTGCTCGGCCAGAGTAGTTCAGCACTTGATTGCTGCTCATAACAATATCTGTCAAAATTCACTTTGGTTGCTACTAAAGCAGATAGAGTTGAATTATGAAGAGAATCAGTTTTTATTGCTTTTACCATGTTGAAAATACATTCAGCTGAAGCATTGCTATGAGGAAGTGACAGCATCAACTTAGGCAAATACTTGAATTTTTGATATCCACCTCTAGTAAGACAATAATATTAGCAAAAAAGGAGATTAATAGTGAAATATAGTAGTGAAAACAGGAGGCCAGGAGGGGACCCTTAAAATCAGGGGAGTTGGCAACCCTGATACCATGGTTTCCCTTAAACTCACACCATGCAAACACACTTGAAGGTTCTGACTCAGAGGTTCAGAAGTAGAAGCCTCTCTTGTATCAAAAAAAGGATTTGAGCCATGTCATGTGAGCCTTAAAAATTAAAAGTAAATAGTACATGTATATGATCATGGATTTTGTGGTTAGTACATACAAGTGAAAAGTGGTGTAAAATAATGAAGCACTTACTATCACCACACACATGCACACAGTGACACACACTATATACAACTGCAAAGGTCTGTGAAAATTGGGTGGGGGGCACACCAGCACCCAGTGCCCCCTTGCTTCCTGCCCCTCTGCTTCAGAGTGTTGGAATAGAGGGGTTCCAGTGTACAGAGGTATCCTCATTTCAGGGGCAATTTTATGACTATATATATATGTGACGGGGCATGGGAAAAGGGACCTATAGGGTCTGATGGTCAAAATTTAGATTTTGTGTGTTTTGTACCCCTTAGGGTATAATTCAACTACTGTGAAAATATAGTGCACCCTATACTAGCAGAACACCTTTTAATGCTATAGTACTCATACTTCAAAAAGATTGTGGTAAACCATTCAATTCATGTGTGGTCAGTCAGCTGTTCAGCAGCTCAGGACAAGTAGTAACCCCTCGAACTGTCTTGGTATGCCCTGGCTGGTGACAGTGGCTACATTTTCTTGTCTTCTTTGTGTTTCCTTCCACTGCACAAGGAGCAGGAAGTTCAGGACAGCCTAAAGGTGCAGGGCATGTGAGTTCAGCCGCTGATACGCCAGCACAAAATGGCCTTATCTTCTCATAGAGATATACTTGTCTATCAAAAGACATGCCTGATGGTGTAATTACATCAGGCATTGTACAAACATCAAGTCTGCTCAAATCACTAATAATCTTGATAACATCATCACAAGCTTTTGAATGCTTCTTAACAAAACCTTTGCCGGGAAATGATGAATAAAACCGGAAATGGTGGTAACGTAGAATGCTAGGGATTGCACTAAAATATTTGTTCATAAAATTACTCCAGTCATACCATATAACAAGTCGCCTTCCAGAAATGTCCACTGTGAGTTGTTCTTCCCTGCAATACTCGAACTGGAGACCATAGATTCAATTTCAAGTAAAGATGATACAGGGGTATGACGATAAGCTTTCTTCAATAAACCAAAAAACCGATCAGGGGCAAACCTAGTATGCCCTGCCACCATGAATGATATTTTAATTTTGCAACTTCAACCAGTAAGTGTTCGCCAACAAAGATACTGCATAACGCAATTGTTTTTATTTTGGCCAACAGCATTGTCTGCATGCAGTAAAATATCTTGACTAGGAGTAATGTAGGCATCAAGGTAGTGGTGGAGCATTGAAATGACAGTGTTGGCACCCTTTCCTGTGATGTCATTTTCATCGATTAAATAGTTAATTTGCTCCTCTCTTGCCTCATTACAAATACCAAATATTTGACACTTCCTTGGTGTTAAAAAATATAGTGGCCCAACTTGCTGAGGACTGCTGGGAAAATGAATTTGCTGGGCATAGTCAAAACTAACATGAACAGAGCTAGGGTTTAAAGGACTTTCCAACAACTTCTCTTTAGCCATAGTGCATTCACTATTATAAACCTGTCTCTCCTGGCTTGCCATTTCAAGGTGCTTCTCAGCTTCAAGCAATTGTGAAGACTTTTCTGAGTCAGGTAAGTTTGCTGATCGGCTGATAAGAACGATGTTGCTCTGGCAAATTTCACAAAGGTTCGTTTTTGGTTTCATATGTAGGGTAATAGCTGATTCCATAAAGTTTCAAATTTTCTCCTGGAGACAAAATAATTAGGGGATGAAGCTTGGTGTTTCCTATATACATACCTCTTTGTCATGTAAGTTGGGAGGAGTAAGACTTTACTATCAGACCTTACTCCTGGAATTCTCCCAGGTAAGGGTAAGGCATGAATTTCAGCAAAATTATTGATGAACTGTACAATACTCTCAGTTACATTAAAAGGTAGGGTATTTGATGACAAACGTTTAGTATTTCCATGGGTGCGAGCCATTTTGACTGAAATGAGTGACAAGATTTTTGTAATGTTTCTCTCCAACACAATGAAGAAATAAATATGTCATTTTGCATACTTTATAGCCATGAAACCAGTACGTAATGGAGAACCTTGATTGCTCTTTGTCCTCAAAACAATGCCTATTAGCCTCTAGGTGTCCCAAAATAATCAAATCTCTTTGCTTCTTGGTCATTTCTTGAGAGTTCATTCGAGCAGTCTCTATTGACTCTCTAGTAAACTGACACGAGCAGGGCCTACCAGATAGTCCGAAGTGACATTGACAGGTCTTCCTCATAAACTCATCAATTGCCTGTTCTTCAGCTAGATCCATTTCCTGAATACTGAAGTCGACAGCATTATTACTATCAGATACATCATCTGAATCAGCAACTGAAGGCTCATAGTCCATTGAAGAGCTATTTGAACATGCTCCAGCTCCAGATTGATAGTCTATATCAGCTTCTTCAAACTCACTAAGAATCTCACTTCTAAAGAAAGAGTCCTCCATTTTGCTGGCCAGCTGTACATGCACTAATTAGCTAATTATAGTGATCAATAGAATGCTGTAGTAAAAGTGGTTATTATCAAAACAATGGTTAGTAGGTTATAGGTCCCTTTTCCTATGCCCTGTCACATATATATATATACACACTTCATAATGACTATAATAATATTATATATAATTATACATATTATATGTACCTAATATTTCCATAGTGATTTGTCCAGTGATATATCTAGGTGCAATTATCACTGATGACAACTTGCACTGGTGGAGACACTCACACTTTTAGAGAAAAGAGTTGACAGCTCAGAAAAGTTGGCAGCTTGCACACTAATGAAATAGCCCAAAGTCTCACACTTTACACTCTCAGAGAAGGAGCTTGACAGCTTACACACTCAGTGAAGATAAGCCTATATAGAAGGAGTTGACAGCTTACATAGCTACACAGTGAAGATACCTTTACACTCTTGGAGGAGGAATTAACAGCGTGCACACTCAGGGAAGATATAGTCTACACACTTTAAGGAGTTGACAGCTTAGCTACATTACTATTACTGGTCTCCCCGTGAAATAGTTTAGTAACTTCATCACTAACTCTTTTGACTGCAAATGTACTGGTGAAGGAAAGCAATAAAAAATGAAGAGACTCGCATGTTGCATACAGACAGATTACAGACAGATTACAGACAGATTACAGACAGATTACAGCATAAGTACATTAAATAAAGTCCAGGAATAATAATTAATTTGACTATAAATAATAATATTGAACAACATAACTATTAGATTGTGGTGATGAACTGACTCCACCCCCCAGTTATGGGTGGGGCTATCTGACAGGGTCATCCTCCCAGCTTTGATTAGCAAGATAAGTTATCAGTCTGACTACACTCAATTTGGTAGGTTCAGTGGGTTCTTTGCTTTGTTTCAACCAGGAGTGCTTCACAGCTTCCATGCTCTCTAATCTTTTGCTGTGAATTTAGAACACAAAGGGGGGGATACCATCAATGAAGAGCTGATATAATAACCTCTCCCCTCCAATACATACATCCCCTGAGATCTCCCCAAATATACTATCCCTGGTGATCTAATAACACATACAAACACAACCCCTCAATATCCTTATGAGATCTGATACCCTCCCAAATATATCCCTGGAGATATAACACAAACTTACCCCCTCAATCCTCAATATCCTTGAGATCTGATGCCCACATCCCCCAAATATACCCCCCAAATATATCTCCCCTAGCCCTAGAATGAGAGACTAACAAGAGGTATCATTCTTTCTAGTTTTATTTTTCACATTTCCTTTACATCATGTTTCTTTTAATTCTAGTCATCTCATTTATATATTTTGCCCTCTTTACCACTTAACCATCTCACCCCCCCCCCCCCCCCACACACACACACTCTCACCACCCACCCACCCACCCACCCACACCATATCTTTGTGCACTTCAATCACCTCATTTGGGGGGCTAGTGGTTAACTAACTCTGTTTCTTGGCCCTCCTCGAATGACTTATCTTTACCTTGCATCTTTGACCAGAAGCTTTGTAATGAATTCTTTGGCAAGAGGAGAGACATTCTTGAATGCTCTAATGGGGAAGTTATATTGGTTACTGATGATGTTGTCTCTAGTAAGGTCAAGGGAGTCCACACCAAAGGGGGAGGAGCCTCCAAGCCTGCAAAGAAAAGAGGTGTGGTAAAACATGCTAATTGCTAGCCTGTCTCATTGAGCGTACCTATTATAAATCAGAATTCACTTAAATTTCTAGGAAGAAAGCTGGGTATTGAAAATTGCCACTCCCCCCACTCCTCCCTCACCTCTAGATGGACGGGACATCCAGGGGGTGGGGACTACTTCTGGGTGAGAGACCCCGGGGACCCTCTAATCTGTACCCTACTCTGAGTCTACTCTGTATTAGACACCCACTTACAATATGTAGACAAGGACACCAAGTGACCACATATCTGCCACTGTAGTAACAGGCTCCTCCTGTAGGAGCTCAGGAGCTGTAAGGAATAAAAATGTTAATAACCCCTCTCTTCCTGGCCTGTAAAAGGGCCTATAACTCCTCTCTTCCAGGGTTAAAGATTGAAACTATGTGCATCTTTATTATAATCTTACCCTCAAACTCTATGCTGTGTTGGTTTCGGTTCAGAATAAGGTTAGATTCAGAATGAAGTTTTCTCGATCTCTCAAAATGGATTAACTTGATCAAAGGGACAGACTGATCACTCACTTCAGCTGACAAAACATTCTCCGGCTATCACACACATAATATAGTACATACAGAGTTAAAATAGTAATGCTGCTGTCTAGCACAATAATACACACATGACCCAATGTAAGACTACAAATTTACCACCCACTAAAATTTTCTACTTATGTATATACTTTTATGCTGAGGTGAATTTATTACTCACTAAAATATCCCACCAGTGTACTGTATATATAATAATAATAATAATATTATTATTACCTTTATACTGAGGTGGACTATGCTTTGCTGGTGAAGGTAACCGAGTGCATGGAGGATCTGCTCCACACAACTGGCAGCCAAGTGTTCTGTCAGGTTGTCACGAGATGCAAAGAAACGAAGAATGTTGACCCCATTTATCCTATAAGTGAATATAAGGAGGTATGGTTAGGGAGTGGCATACCCTTCCAACAACTACGCTCAAAATTGTCCTAAGAGATTCAGGAATAGAGGGGTTATACTCAGTTGCAGAAACAGAGGGATAAAACTGTACAGTTACCATCAAGAATAGAGGGGCTATGTTATCACTAGAAACATAGGGGTTAAACTTCAGTTACCACAAGTAACAGAGGGGTTAAACTATAATTACCATCAGAAATAGAGTGAATCAGTGATTGTACTGAATAATTACAATCAGGAATAGAGGGGTTACTATGTAATTACAACTAGGAATAGAGGGGTTACTATGTAATTACAACAAGGGGTTACTATATAATTACAACAGAAGGGTTATTCCAACTGTACTTACTTCTGAAATATAATAATAAAATTTTGCTGTGTCAAATAGCCTGAGGTCATCTCCACAATGTTAGGATGATCTAGCACACTCAACATCTCTAACTCGTGTTGAGCGTGGTCCCGCCCCACCTCTAGGGGGAGGAGCTTAGCTGCATATGTCTGTTGTGTCATTAGGTGGAGGCAATTATGAACCACTCCAAACTGACCCCTGAAAATAAGAAATGAAAATATTTAGAGCAGGGATCTTCTCTCATGAAAATACAGAGGTGAGGTGTGTTGTTCCTTTAGGATCACTACAGTCCATTGAAGACACAGGGACCCACTATGCCTTAACTATCCTAGGGAAGTGTCCATTGAAGACACAGGGACCCACTATGCCTTAACTACCCTAGGGAAGTGTCCATTGAAGACACAGGGACCCACTATGCCTAACTACCCTAGGGAAGTGTCCATTGAAGACACAGGGACCCACTATGCCTCAACTACCCTAGGGAAGTGTCCATTGAAGACACAGGGACCCACTATGCCTCAACTACCCTAGAGAAGTGTCCATTGAAGACATAGGGACCCACTATGAGAACATTGAAAAGTATCAGACATACCTCCCAATCTGATCCAATATTTTATAATGTCCATCAAAGGGGTCCAGGATAAATTCTGTCACTCTCAGGGAAGTCATTGAAAGTTTTATTTTCTCAGATTCCTCACTAAACTCACTCATCCCAATGTGATTTTTAGCATACACACGAAATATGTACTCTGAACCTGGCATCAAGTCATTGATAACAGTAGTTGTCTCAACTATTCGCATCATCAGAGAACTCCACCTACAATGGGTGTGGCCAAACACAGACAGTGACATGATTTCGCAGAAGAAGGTCAGAATGCAAGTTTTTTGAGATACCAGGACTACTATGTCTTAGTTGTGGGGTGGGGCTAAAATGTTCGGAAACTCCTTTATACTGCCTAAGGGGGAACAGGTGGACTCTCAGACAACACAACTTAAGCTCTGTTCCCATACTAATTAGGCATAGATAACCCATTATGCCTTAACTGCACTACACTGGTATACAGTATACACACACCCAGAATCCTAACTAACCTGTCAGATATGACATCCTTGCATTCCACAAGATAATGTGTAATTGGGGAGTGGCCAGTATGGGTGGGTATGGCCCAAGAGAGAAGGACAGATGTCGAACTGAGAGGTTTTACAAAGAGCTGATGTGGAGGAGTAGGAGGACCTGGAAAAAAGGAATATTCTAACACAGAGAGGACATGTAACTCTCCATATAGACAGTCAGATACTAACACAAGGACCTGTAGATACTAACACAGAGAGGACATGTAACTCTGCATAGAATAATTCTGTGTTATGATGTATAAGTGTGTATTACATAAATATTCACTACTCACCAATGACGGTTAGTTTAGCTGTGCTATAGGCCACACCCTCCTGATTGGAGATGGTACATTTGTACACCCCCTCATCCCCAACCTCCACGTCTTTAATCCTCAACACACAGCTTTCTTCTCCGCTGCTAGCAAATGCGCGATCAATGGTAAGTAATGCTCCATTACGACGCCATTCAACAGTCGGTAAAGGGTAGACACAGTTGTTGAGTTCACATCGGAATCGAACTGAACGACCAGCCAGTACTGTTTCATCAGAGAGGTGGGTGAGAACTTGAGGTGGCTAAAAGAATGTAAACAAGTAAACAAATAAAAAAACAACCACAAGCAAACAAACAACACCTTTGGTTTGGCCTCGCTGGCTGAAAGCTGATCTTCCTCCTCTGGGTAAGTATCAAAAGAAGGCTTATCTCTGAGTTTGAAGTCGCCCTTCCTTTTCTTCTTTCTTTTCTTGCTGGGGAGTGGAAGAGAGTAGCTGTTACCTGGAATCAAGTGAGCTAAAGTTGAGGGAGCTTTGTTTCCGCTTGGCAATTTAGTTTTACTGTTTCTACGATGATATTCTGTGGGTACAAAGAACACAAGAATAATAGCATGATAACCTATATAATATAGGGTTGGAATAGAGGAGTTCCACTGTATACAGAGGTGTCCTCATTTCAGGGTGTTGGAATAGAGGAGTTCCACTGTATACAGAGGTGTCCTCATTTCCGGGGGTTGGAATAGAGGGGTTCCACTGTATACAGAGGTGTCCTCATTTCAGGAAGTTGGAATAGAGGAGTTTCACTGTTATATAAAGGTGTCCTCATTTCAGGGGGTTGGAATAGAGGGGTTCCACTGTATACAGAGGTGTCCTCATTTCAGGGGGTTGGAATAGAGGAGTTCCACTGTTATATAAAGGTGTCCTCATTTCAGGGAGTTGGAAGAGTGGTTCCACTGTATACACTCATTTCCGGGGGTTGGAATAAACTGTATACAAAGCTAGAGATATCCTCATTTCAGGGGGTTGGAATAGAGGGGTTCCACTGTATACAGAGGTGTCCTCATTTCAGGGGGTTGGAATAGAGGAGTTCACTGTTATATAAAGGTGTCCTCATTTCAGGGGGTTGGAATAGAGGGGTTCCACTGTATACAGAGGTGTCCTCATTTCAGGGGGTTGGAATAGAGGGGTTCCACTCATTTCCGGGGGTTGGAATAAACTGTATATAAAGCTAGAGATATCCTCATTTCAGGGGGTTGGAATAGAGGGGTTCCACTGTATACAGAGGTGTCCTCATTTCAGGGGGTTGGAACAGAGGGGTTCCACTGTATACACTCATTTCCCGGTGTCCTCCTTTCAGGGGGTTGAAACAAAGGGATTTAACCTGTTTGAATAGCAGCTTCTTCCTCTCTCTCTAGTTGTCCTTCATATCTATCCAGAAAGGACCCAGGAACCCATCCTTGTTGGCAGAACTTCCCTTCGTATGGCTCAACATCCCTTACCAGTCTGGCTAACCACCAATCAGAATGGTTGTCTAGAACATCAAATATCTGTCCTTTATGAATATACATGATCCCCTCATCATCCTTCGGTGGGGCACAATCTTCTGCTACCACATAAAGGTTCAAAGTTCGTGTTGATGCAACGGAGGGTGTGGTAGGCGTAGATTCACCAATCTTTGAAGTGGACAATGACATGTGAAACTTTTTGTCTATTATATTTTCGTGGGTACCAATAACAATGCTATTCGTTTCATAATAATATATTTTTGTAAGTAATTTCTTTTTACTGATCTAACAGGAATGCTATATTTTGTTGATGACCCTTACCAATTAATTATACGGTATTCATATTAGATGGTTCACAACTTACTGAAGCACTCCTCTGTCCAAAAAATGCACCGCTAGGGAAACTGTGGGAGGGGCTAAATGGGAAGGCAGTGTTACTGCGACCCCTAGTAGCGCTAGAAGGGCAAGGAGATATTGCAGAGTCACTGTCTTCTTGTTCTGAATCATCACTGAAGTTGATCATGGCCACACTGTCATCAGTAAGACTGCATAGAGACATATAAAACAGGAATCAACATTATATGGAACAGGAATCAACGTGTGTGGAACAGGAATCAACGGGTGTGGAACAGGAATCAACGGGTGTGGAACAGGAATCAACGGGTGTGGAACAGGAATCAACGGGTGTGGAACAGGAATCAACGTGTGTGGAACAGGAATCAACGGGTGTGGAACAGGAATCAACATGTGGAACAGGAATCAACATATGTATGCGTGGAACAGGAATTGGCATAGTGGAATAGGAATTGGCATGTGTGAATAATGATAAAGACACCAGAATGGGAAAAAACTAATACTTACGTCAAAGATTTTGCTGTGGCATCAAGAGTCTTGCTCCGTGGTTTGGAATTGGACGAAGACAGAGCTATCAAAAAGAAAAGGTACATAATGTGACCCATGGAAACATGGATATGTACCCTGAGTCTGGTACATAATGTTATCCATGGAGACCTGGGTATGCACTACTTATGGCATAGTTGGTCAATCCCTAAGTCTGGTACAATCCATGGAAACCTGGGTATGCTCTACCAAGAGCTGTCCTTTGATGTAGGTATGATGGTAGAGATTAAAACTCTACTTCACACCCATTATAATGTACTATTAAACAGATAACTCTCCATTACGCATACCTTTCAGCAGTTCAAACTGTCCATCTACGATGTCTTTCAGGGCCTGTATCCACTCTTGTTTCTTCTCTATGCTAACAGCCTCTAACAGATAGTACTGATCCCATTCTCCTGTTGTTTTTCCTGTACCTACGGCAAACCGATTAGGATTGTCCCCTTCTTTCTCAGCCACAGAGAGACTGTGAACTTTGAGAGAATCTTTGAAGACATACAGACCATCAGCATCTTTTTCTTTTGTGATTATAAGACGTTGATCTAAGAGAAATAGCTGTCGACGAGTTCCGGCTCGCTTGTTACGTTCAAAGACTATAAATTCATCCTATGGAGTAATAGTATTTCAGTGAGGACATAGCAATAGAAATACGAACACCTCCTTCACAAATTTATACCCTGTAACTTAAGAATAGTGGGTCCCTGTGTCTTCAATGGACACTTCCCTAGGGTAGTTAAGGCATAGTGGGTCCCTGTGTCTTCAATGGACACTTCCCTAGGGTAGTTAAGGCATAGTGGGTCCCTGTGTCTTCAATGGACACTTCCCTAGGGTAGTTGAGGCATAGTGGGTCCCTGTGTCTTCTTCAATGGACTCTTCCCTAGGGTATAGTGGACATTTCCCTTTGATGAAAATAAGCAAGGGGAGCATTTTCATATACCCATGAAAAGTAATTCTTGGAGTTAGCAAACAAGCAACATCTATAAAGTGCCTTGATACCTATACAAATTAAAAATACCCTATCTATCACACTCATCTGTAGATCTTTCAAGATTACAATTTAAAACCACACCCAACCATAGAATAATCTGAAGTCTGTGAACCAAAAACCACACCCACCTGTAGAATAATCTGTCCATGTTTATGAATATTTCCATCATAGTCGTATATCATACTAAGAGTCATGGCGTCATTGGCTCTCTTCGGTACATCCTGAGTTATCTGCAATGCCTTCTCCAGTGTGGAAGTGACCGTACCCAACTTCTTAGCCGTGTTGTGGATGTCTCTTAATAACAGTTTGTACATGCTCATCCGCTGAACAGGTTTGATGAGGAGAGAGTCTATTCCCTGTTTGTGTCCTAGTGTTTTTTGGATGTCCTGCAGAGGAGTAAATGGAACAAGATTCTTATTTGCTGTTAAGTGGCCAGTTTCACTTTCACAGAGAGTGATACTCTGGCAGAGTGACCTCCAGAGAGTCTGGCAGAATAACCAGGCAGTCTGGCTGAGTGGCTGGCTGACCGACCAACTGGGCAGTCTGGCAGAATGGTCTGGATAGTAGTAGAATGGCAGGAGCAGGACAAGTCTGGCAGACTATTTGGTAAAGTGGCCCCACCCCATTTTTTAATTCGGAAGTTGTCAAAATGGACTCATCTGTGCTGTTTCTTTATACCCAACTGATTTTATAGAAGCAACAATAGCCTCTGAGAACTCTGAACCCTTGTCCTAGCTATCCTGGTCCCATCCTGGTCCCCTGATACTCTGAGAATCCTGAACCTTTGTCCCAGCTATCCTGGTCCCATCCTGGTTCCCTGATACTCTGAGAACCCTGAACCTTTGTCCCAGCTATCCTGGGCCCATCCTGGTTCCCTGATACTAAACCCTGATCCCATAATTCTGGAAATTGTCTTTGAGACTACAGCTTACCTCAAAGAATGTGCCCCCTGTGTGCACATACGTCCACAAGAAAGACTCCGAGGTTGGCTTGTTCTCACAATACGTCACATACAACTCAAAGTGATGGGCCTATATCACATGATAATCACATGGCACAACTATAGAGGGAGGATATAGCTTCTAAATAAAGCCCACAAATCTGATGAGCATTATTTAGAATATAAGTTTTGCTTGAAACCAGCCTCCTGAAATGAGGACACTTAATGAAACTCCTTCCAACCCCCTGAAATGAGATAGAGTGTAACCTCTCACTCGTATCAATCACTTAAGTATTACGAACTTCACTACCTAAAGGAGGCCATCTCCTTACTATGTCAAATGGTGTTTGGAATAGAGTATTAAATAAGCTCACGTGATCAATGAAACATTGTACAACGGCATCCATGGATTCTTTGCCCTGCTCTAGAGCTTCAAGGAAAATTTCCTTGTGAAATGCAAGGAGAGACTTAATATTTCCAAATATAATCTTCTCCTTCCCCTTGAGGGCATCGGGTAAGTTAGGACTCTGCATTTCGCTCATATAACCCTTTATGAGCTCCTCTAATTTGGCCACGTATGTCTTCTCGGTATCAATCAGTTCATTTATGATGTATCTGTGAGGAGAGAAACAAGGAAACATGGTGATCTGGTTCCAGTGACAATGAACATGATATCTTTTAAGGGCATAATCTGACTGCTACTACTCCATCACTTTATGGCAACATTTGGAGCTCAAAGATAATAGGGATTTCTGAACTGTACACACAATGTTCTTGGAAACACGATCTATAGATATGATTCATGGAAGTCCTAACCATAGAAACCAGATCCATGGAGGTCATAACTATGGAAACAAGATCCATATATTCATGGAAGTCCTAACCATAACCAGATCCATTACTATGGAAACAAGATCCATGAAGGCCATAACTGGATCCATGGATGGAATCACTATCTGTAACCACAGATCCATGGAGGTCATAACTGGATCCATGGAGGTCATAACCATGAAAACCAGATCCATGGAGGAGACATAACCAGATCCATGGCAGTTGCAACCATGAAGGTCAACTTACTTCATTTTAACTTGAGCTTTTGCAATCTTCTCTGGACTGAGGTCAAGACTGGATTCTGGCTCCACATTTTCTGACTGCAATGGAAACACAACATGTAATTCTGTGTCCAGGATCACCCCTAATGTCCTGGGTCACTGTATTTAAACTAATGTAACTCTGTGTCCTGGGTCACTATATATAACTCTGTGTCCTGGGTCTCTGAATATAACTGTGTCCTGGGTCTCTGTATTTAAACTAATGTAACTCTGTGTCCTGGGTTTCTGAATATAACTCTGTGTCCTGGGTCTCTGTATTTAAACTAATGTAACTCTGTGTCCTAGGTCTCTGTATTTAAACTAATGTAACTCTGTGTCTCAATTACTGGTAGACTAACTTTATCTGCAGTTAGCTCTTCTCCTTCAATAGACTGTCCACCTTCCGACTGCTCAGAACTCACAGAGTTATGTCTCCATGACCTCCCTCTCTTCGTTGATTTTACTTTGATCACCGTCTTCCGTGTGAACTGTGACCCTTTAGATCCCTTTGTGCCGGCATCCATCGAAGCACTGCCAAAGGAAGCTCCTATTTGTCTCTTGTTGCTGTCGAATGAGTCCTGGGAGGGTAGGGAGAAAGCATGAGGAAGGGTGGCATGACGAGGTGATCCTTGGGGAGAGCCATGAAGGGAGGGAAGGACAAAGGGCTTCTCCAGGTGTGTGGGTGTGGTTTGTGATTCGGAGTGTATTCTAGAGAAAGAAAGAGGACTATATAACACAAGTAGAGACATAGACAGTACGTAATTCTCCTATAAGACTAAAATTATTAAAGAGCTTGAGACAGTATTTTATCTCTACAACATTTTTTAAAGGAGGGAAAATGTACAAGATACCTTTTTTTTTTGCCCCAGGCAACAACACTCTATCTTATTACAACCAAAGAAAGTGTGTGTTTCATTAACACACACACACACACACACACACACACACACACACACACACACACACACACACACACACACACACACACACCACTATAGCTCAGACCTTTTTCTTGGGAGGGATGGCACTGTTTCTTTCTAAGGGGAAACACACCCATTGACACACCCATTTCCCACCTCCCCTAAACCCAAATAAAGCCCATCAGGAGTAGCTGGGAAGATATGTCAATGATCTCCTTAAGGAAGACACAACACACTCTTCTTTTAATGGACTACAGTTAATTAAAATTACACACCTAAAAGATGGTTTGTCAAGACTAGAGAAATCCAGTGAGCTCTCCTCCCCATTAAGCTCCTCCTTCACCTTCTGATCATCCATGCCTTCCAGGGCTATCGTCACCTTCTTGAGGTTGTTGATAACGTGGTGTCTCTGGATGTCATGACTTCCAAAAGCTTTCTTCTCCTTGTCCATTTTTCGTAGCTTTTCTTCGTCAGATGTGCCACTGAGGGGTCCTGTAAGTGAACATTTTATAATAAGACCATGTGATCATAGGGAATCATCCCTATTATGGATATAATACGCCTTACCTTAGGGAAATGTCCACTGAGACCCATTATGCCTTAACTACCCTAGGGAAGTGTCCATTGAAGACACAGGGACCCACTATGCCTTAACTACCCTAGGGAAGTGTCCATTGAAGACACAGGGACCCACTATGCCTTAACTACCCTAGGGAAGTGTCCATTGAAGACACAGGGACCCACTATGCCTTAACTACCAGTGTCCATTGAAGACACAGGGACCCACTATGCCTTAACTACCCTAGGGAAGTGTCCATTGAAGACACAGGGACCCACTATGCCTTAACTACCCTAGGGAAGTGTCCATTGGGAGGAATTCACTATGTGTCATGTTTAACTACATACTATTTGGAATTTTGGTACCAAGTATCAGTGTGGGACTACACACCTGCAGTGATTTGGATCCAGGCCTTCTTGCCGTCCACCTCATCCTCCCCTTCTTCCTTCTCCACTCGCTCAAGAAGATCCGAAGGGAACCAACCATGAGCCACACCCTCTGTCCCAGATTGAACCCGTACAAACCACTTCCCATCAATACTGTTGTCCAGAACCTCAACAATGTCCCCTTGATTGAGTGAGAGAGTGAGAATATCCTGAGGAGGTGCTGGATGATAGTCTTCTTTGACCATATACTATACAAAGAGAGATCAAGTAAACACAACTTCCTCCATACCCCTTATGTGAGACCAGACACCTCATTATATAGATTATTGCTCTGAGAGAAGAGGTTTCACTGTTAGACTGTCCATAACATATTCATTAGTCAAAGGAACAGTTTAAAATAAAGGTAATATATTATTTTATGGGTTAATTGCTTCAAAGGATATTATGCACATCAAAGACTAACAGTTTTACCCTCTCCTCTCTTATGAGAACCCATATCCTTATGTGAGACCAATGACATCCACCCACCCATTCCATGAGAATAGCCATCATGATTCATTTATAATAATAGATTGACAAGAAACTAACTAGGAGATTAGGTTAGTGGGACACCCAACACACATGCATTGGAACCACCTTCATGTGAGACTAAGCATGGTAAACACCCACTACACACTTTTTATGTATTAAAAAAGAGACCAAGAATGGTGGACACCCACTACACACTTTTTATGTATTAGAAACCACCCCTTATTTGAGACCAGGCTACCACCAACCACCCCCCTCCCTCCCAACACTCACACATTGTGCCTTAATAAAGGCAATGTCTGCATTTTTTGGTCGTAGATGTTGCTGGAGCATTCCATAAAGCCTAACTATACTACTAGAACGTCTCGTCCTCTTCCGATGCTCATAGTGAGACATTATCTAACGAGACATACAACCTTTAGATCTTCGAGTCCAACAGCAGAACTAACAGAGATCACCAGGGTTACCAGGGAGATGCTAACAGAGGTTACCGGGGAGATACTCAGAAATCAAAATGAAAATGAAGAACTTGAGGAATCACCCAATGCTTCTCTGACATTAACAAAGCATTAGCTGGTTAGATAACTCAGTCACTGACTAACTCAATGTTACTGACACTAACACTAACACATGTTAGCTATCTAATTCACTGTAGGATTAAGTAGTCAACAACATCTACAAATTGAGACAATACAACTCATCAGGTCCTCTAAATGCCCGAGTGTCTTCCACTTGACAGAAGCTTCTATACATACTCCACCATTATTAAGAGACTTGTACTGATAAGAGGTATTTATACACTATTATACAGCCATTATTCTCCACTTCTCTAGAAGACTGATAGAATACTAACCAAAGAGACTTCTCTACACAGTTGACAGTCACTTACGCTAACTCAATACTGACAAATGTACTACTCGCACATCACAACATATACTCTGTGACAACACACTCTTTACAGGAAGCGACAGTTCTGTTCTGAGCATGTAACCAGTGAAAAGAAGTGCAAAGGGTGAACTAAAAGAACACGTTAACTGTTTGTGTGCCCAACATGAAATAGAGAGTGTATAGTTGTGTTGATGGCAAAGAAACTCCGTGTCTGCTCACAAGGATGAACATTTGCTATCTTTTGAGTGTCAATTTGCAGGACTTGAGGATCCAAGAACTCACTAAATAGAGTTACATTAATGTGTCCTGGGTGATACCCACACCATGAAGAGAGCGAAAATTAAATCCACTAAAATTAAACTTATTTTTATTTTTGAACATAAAACTTACATACTGTGGGAAACCCTTTACCAAAATTTTATGCCTAGGTATTCCCTTACCTAAAGTTAGATAGGGTAAGGGGTCTACTGTATGGACCAATTCTCCAGCTATTCAGTAGAACTGACAAGATTTATACAGAGGACAGCTAAAAATGGCTTATACAAGGACAGCTACAAGAAACAGTAGACCTGATCCCTTTATTCAGAGTTCCACTGTACTACAGGGGACAGACCTGATCCCAATGTGTCCTTTATTCACAGGTTCCACAGATCTCAATGTGTCTCCCACTATAATTATTATGAGGAAAATTAAATTTTCACAGGGCAACTTTCTTAATATAAATTTGCTTACTCTTACTCATAAAATCCCCAAGTGCAAAATATTCACTAAGCACAAAAATTTCTATTACCTTTCCATAAGCCTCTTCCTCTGACAAGTTTAATGGATGTGGAATGGCTCCATTCCCATTTAACTTCTTCACAGGTATCGTCGTCTCCTTCTTCTTTGGCAGAGGAGAGTGCTGGGGACTCGGACGGAGATCGATATTTAAGTTATCTGACTCCAATAACACTTTAGAAATGCTTTTGTCGACAAGGGTGGGGTTGGAATTGGAGTTCATGGTAGCAAGGGTCGCACTACGGAGGATTTTAACCCACTGCTGCTTCTCCTCGAGTGTCGAAGCCTTGAACTGAAGTCGATGATCGTCAGCAACCAGAAGAAATTTGTTAGCTTCACCTTCCACAAACTCAACTATCTGGATTTTAGAAGTTACCTGAAAAAGAATTCATTGTGGTGAGGTGGAGTTTAGTAGTACAGTATATGTCTGTTAGCAGTATAATATACAGTGTTCTCCCTAGGAGAGTATGAAGGGATAGTGGTGAGGTGGAGTTTAGTGATACAGTGTATGTCTGTTAGTAGTATAATATACAGTGTTCTCCCTAGGAGAGTATGAAGGGATAGTGATGAGGTGGAGTTTATATATGTCTGTTAGCAGCATAATATACAGTGTTCTCCCTAGGAGAGTATGAAGGGATAGTGGTGAGGTGGAGTTTAGCAATAGTGTTATCCGTAGTGGTGAGGTGAAGGTTCAAACCACACCCCACGCCCACACCCTTAATATTTTTTCACAAAAAAGTTATATTTACTCTTTCACTTCCCATGATGCTAAACAATATTTTAGTGAGATTAAATGTTTATGTATTGATGTTAATCTACAAAACCAGCGAAAATTATACTCCACCTATATTTCCCTCTTAGCATACATATTGAACTCACAGGAATCTTGAATTTATATTCGTATTTGAAATTGGAGGTCTGAGGAATCTCAACCTTTCTGGAGAAGAGAAGGGCGTGGTCAAAACAGAACACTTGTCTTTCTTTCTCTGCCTTGATGCCAAATTTAGCCTCTGAGACTGTCACTAATCCCTGGTATAGCAGGTCACCAAGGTCCGCTATTAGCTCCTAAAGGGTTAAATTGATGCTGAAGAGTCGTGTCATGTGACAAACATCCAGTGCATTTCAGGGTGTTGGAATAGAGGAGTTCCACTGTATACAGAGGTGTCCTCATTTCAGGGGGTTGGAATAGAGGAGTTCCACTGTATACAGAGGTGTCCTCATTTCAGGGGGTTGGAATAGAGGAGTTCCACTGTATACAGAGGTGTCCTCATTTCAGGGTGTTGGAATAGAGAGGTTCCACTGTATACAGAGGTGTCCTCATTTCAGGGGGTTGGAATAGAGGAGTTCCACTGTATACAGAGGTGTCCTCATTTCAGGGTGTTAGAATAGAGGAGTTTCACTGTATACAGAGGTGTCCTCATTTCAGGGTGTTGGAATAGAGAGGTTCCACTGTATACAGAGGTGTCCTCATTTCAGGGGGTTGGAATAGAGGAGTTCCACTGTATACAGAGGTGTCCTCATTTCAGGGGGTTGTGTATACATAGCTATGTACAGCACATGTTCCATACATACAATATACATGGCTAGACCTCTTGATCATTTAACTCCTAAACCACAAGGTACATGATGTAACCCATTCCACACTAAATAACTGGGATCACCCCGACCAACGCATTCCTCTAACTAAAACTATTCCTACATCAAAGTTCAGCACTGATATCGTCCAGGTAAGTTTTTATTTGGTCTAAGTAGCATGAAATAGTGAGTAATCAGGATCAGATTAGAATCGTTAGAACTGCTGACTTCCCGTTATTAGATATAGAGACAGTGGGGAAATATGGAAGAGTTGATCAAGGTTAGTTCAGAGTTTAACATTGGTCCAAAATTGATCCATCGGTTCAGAGGTGACCATCGGTTCAGAGTTGGTCACCTCTTAACCGATGGTCACCTCTGAACCGATGGTCACCTCTGAACTGACGATCAATTTTGGACCAATGTTAAACTGCATAAGTAAATCCGTCTAAACATCCTCTAACAACTACTACATACATGAAGAGTGCTGTTCTTCTACAGATTCCCCATAAGTGGGGGGAAGGAGGTTAAGAGGTACAAAAAGGAGGTACAGAGGGATAGAGGGGGATAAGAGAGAGGGAGGAGGGTAGGGAGAGGAGAGGGAAGAGGGTAGGGAGAGGAGATGGAGGGGTAAAGTGAGATAGAGAAAGGAGAGAGAGAGAGTGGGGTGGGATAGAGAGAGAGAGTGGGGTGGAATAGAGAAGTGGGAGGTTTAGACAGGAAGATAAACTATTATTTTGGTAATGTAAGCATTTCTCTGGATCACTGCCCAAAGAATTATCATGACAAAATAAACCACTACACAGCTGTACATGTCACTGAGAGGTGTGGCTATATATAAACAGCCACATTCAGAAACTCCACACACGTACATACCCATGATCAAATCTCTCTATTTTGTGAGTCACTGAAACTTCACACTCCCCTGACCTCCTGCTACAACACACAAACATTTGCACTCTTCCCAAAGACATGGGTTCTTGGGAGTTGACAAATAGTGTACTATTCATCAACTCGATATCTCTTCCCAACAACCCATGTCTTTGAAGGCCAAGCGAGGAGTTGACAGGTAAAGAATGAATTCACCAGGTCTATTTTGGAGGTCACAAGGTTTGATACCTACTCACAGGACATATGGAAAATTGATTGCCCTAACTAAATTCAGCAGCATGGCTAAGGTCATGCAACTACACTAGTACATGTCTGTATAAAGATGTGACCAAAGTAGGTCTGGATTCTGGATTCCAATCAGTGTGTGTGTGTGATGATAAGAAGTGTATCCACTGGTAAAGATGACTCACTGAGAGTCACCATACACTCGTCTCCCAAAACAAATCCCTGACCTCTGACCTTCAAGACATCTTATCTTATCAATAGAGCTAGAGTAATACCTTTGAATTGTCCAGAAAACATATGTGGATGGCGTTGTTTGTGGCTATCAGAACCTTCTCTGTGGACAACACTGCTTTCTGTGTGGATAGAGAGAGAGGAGAGAAAAGATGACGAGAGGAGGGGAGGAGCAGTGAGGTTACAAAGAGGAGAGGGGGTTGAGGAGATGGGAGGGGGTTACAAAGAGGGGAGGGGTTGAAGAGAGGGGAGGGGGTTACAAAGAGGGGAGGGGGTTGAGGAGATGAGAGGGGGTTACAAAGAGGGAAGGAGAAGGGAGGAGAGAAAGAAAAGGTTTGTTAAAATAGCTATATTTAAACAAAAACAATACTAACTTACCTCCAATGCTCTCGTGGACTGGCCCAGCTGAGCCGTTAGCTTCAATGCATCCTGTAAATAAGAGATACATGTCACCTGTTTATCAATTCCTCAAATTCTATCTACAATAAACTCATTATCCAGATAAACACCATTATTCCACCCACACCACTAACACCATCACTCCATCCACATAATCGCTCCACCCACACCACTCCACCCACACCATCACTCTACTCACATCATCACTCCATCCACACCATCACTCTATTCACATCATCACTCCACCCACACCATCACTCTACTGACACCATCACTCCACCCACACCATCAATCTAGTCACACCATCACTCTACTCACACCATCACTCCATCCACATCATTGCTCCATTCATATATCACTTCACTCACACCCTCACTCAACCCACATCATCCACTCTACCCACATCATCACTCCACCTACACTCCCCTCACACAAACACTACTCTCTCACACCATCACTCCTCATACCACTACACTACTCACCATCACTCCACTCACATCATCCTCCACCCACACCATCACTACTCTCACCACTTTACCCACATCATCACTCAACTCACATCACATCATCACTCCACACACTACTCTCACGTCACTCTACCCATCCACTCACACTACTCACATCACAATATCACTCCACTCACACCACACTAACTCACACCATCATTACACTCACACCATCACTGCACTCACACCATCACTAACTCACACCATCACTGCACTCACACCACACCACCACTGCACTCACACCATCACTAACTCACACCATCACTGCACTCACACCATCACTAACTCACACCATCACTAACTCACACCATCACTGCACTCACACCACACTAACTCACACCACCACTGCACTCACACCACCACTGCACTCACACCACCACTCCACTCACACCACACTAACTCACACAATCATTACACTCACACCATCACTACACTCACACCACCACTCCACTCACACCACACTAACTCACACCATCATTACACTCACACCATCACTACACTCACACCACCACTGCACTCACACCATCACTACACTCACACTACTGTTACCACTCACATGGCACTAAGGCAGACAGCAAAGACTTGACAGAGAGAACTTTTACAAACACTCAGAGAAGCAGAGACAGTCAAACTAAACTAGACTACAACTCAAAGAGTCACCTAACTACTGGAGAATTGCAATCTTTGCTACACCCACATAGCAAGGTTGCCCCTCAAACAACAAGTGCATTCCTGGGATGCCTGTAGGGCCAGACAGCCTGGCATGCTAGCCCACTTTATTAATTAACAACACTATTATACCAGCTATAGTAATTAAACCTCATGACCTGACCCACATATGGTGTTTGTAATCTGAGGGTTAAGTTCACAATAATGATTTGTAAAAACACCAACTCCATTGTATCCACAAGAGTGCCATAATGATAACTTTAGTTCTGTGTAAACATTATCTGTTTTTACTGAAGGGGGGGTGGGGGGGTGGGGGAGAAAGAGAGAGGGGAGGAACAGATACTCCACCCTCTAACTCCACCCTCTAGAAGTACTATTAGTAGTATGTGTTGAATGATGGAAGAGGCTTCATAGATTTGTGACTAATCTATAGCACCTAATCTCTAGGAAAGAATCTCTTTAGGAGAGAGAATCTAAGGTCATCTGGTCCTTCTGATGTCAATTTTCTCAGTCTTCCAAGTTGTAGGGTCCATATAGCCTTGTCTTAATTCTGTGGGAGGTGAACACTTCCCTATATAACTGTCTGCCATGAGTCTAATATCTCTCTCCTCCCACACTGTTCATTATGCCAAATGAAT
This sequence comes from Diacarnus erythraeanus, assembly GCA_964016965.1. Classification (NCBI taxonomy): domain Eukaryota; kingdom Metazoa; phylum Porifera; class Demospongiae; order Poecilosclerida; family Podospongiidae; genus Diacarnus; species Diacarnus erythraeanus. The sequence goes on along the minus strand of OZ024673.1, from coordinate 1,631,437 downwards.
TGTTCAGTTAATTTATCTATTCTGCTCTCCTAATGGGTATATGGATATACCCTAGGTATGTATCCATTCTGTTCTCCTAATAGGTGTATGGATACCTATCTATTCTCTTCTCCTAATGGGTATATGGATACCCTAGGTATGTATCTATTCTGTTCTCCTAATGGGTGTATGGATACCCTAGGTATATATCTATTCTGTTAGGCTATCCCTACTTCCTATTAGGAGAACAGAATATATACATACCTAGGCCTAATAGAAGAGTATTTATTTTAATAGAGTGTGTATGGATACCCTAGACATGGATCTATTCTGTTCTCCTATTAGGGTGTATGGATACCCTAGACATGGCTCTATTTTGTTCTCCTATTAGGGTGTATGGATACCCTTTATCAGTAGAAGTCTTGAGGTAAACTGACCTGCAATAATAGGGGGTATTTAGTGATCCTCTGAATGGGCTTGATCATGAGAGTAGAGAGAGGTGTCTCGATCCCGAACAAACTCTGCACTCGCTACAAAATAATATTTTAAGAGTTATTACTGATCTGGGTACAAAGGAGGAGGATATTGCTTCTGCTAACAGCTAGCTCCACTAAAAAAATCATTGCACAGACCAAACCGACCCACTGGGTAGGAGTTTCCACGGACTAAACTGACCTACTGGGTGAGAACTGACCCACTGAGTAGGAATTCTACCACTATGATAAGACATAATACACTCACTGCAAGGTACGTTCGATGGCTGGCCAGCAGCTCCTCTGATGCCATTTTCCCTTGACAAAATGGCACATAGATAGAAATCATTTCGTCGGCCTATAACAGTAATATACAACAACTCAATGCTGACTCAGCATAATGTGTGGGTGTGGCACATAGGTGGTACCAGAAAAAGGTGTGGCAATCACATTGCATGCACATTTCCCCAGTGCAGCACATTACCACTTAAGCTAACTCAGCAACATTGTGTATTCTGACTCAGCAGTCATAAGTTGTGGGCGTAGCACCCAGGTGGCACCAGGATGGTCATTACTCAAGGGCGAGGTCAGATCAGGGAACTCCACTGAATACAATTATATTTGTAAACTTACACATTCCACGAATAGGCTAGCAATATCATCCACGATTCCATTGTGATCCTGTAACCTTGGCAACATGAACCTGCAAAATAAAATGAACCACTTCCTCATGATACTGTTTATAAAGGGGAGGGGTGATGGTGGGGCACACTGGGATTTCCCATCCCTCTCATCAGAAATAAAATTGTTGAAATCTTTTGAGTGTTTCCTCTAATCACAATGTAATTACTGTTTCCTCTAATAACTGTTCACTGTTTCCTCTAATAACTGTTCACTGTTTCCTCTAATAACTGTTCACTGTTTCCTCTAATAACTGTTCACTGTTTCCTCTAATCCCTGTTCACTGTTTCCTCTAATAACTGTTCACTGTTTCCTCTAATAACTGTTCACTGTTTCCTCTAATAACTGTTCACTGTTTCCTCTAATAACTGTTCACTGTTTCCTCTAATAACTGTTCACTGTTTCCTCTAATCCCTGTTCACTGTTTCCTCTAATAACTGTTCACTGTTTCCTCTAATAACTGTTCACTGTTTCCTCTAATAACTGTTCACTGTTTCCTCTAATAACTTTTTGCTTTAATTACCATGTTTATTCTAATCACTATGTTTCCTCTAATTAATGTTTCCTCTAATCATCGTGTGTTACTGTATGTCTGTGTACACTTACATCCTGTGGAAAGACTCTATCTCATGGATATTTCCAAATATTATCTTCTCTTTCCCTTTCAATGAGTTTGGAAGTAACTCTGACACGAACCTTGGCCGAAAACGCTGGAGAGCACACACAATGCCATCATACAGATATACCTCAAACCCCTCCCACCCATAAATGAGGATGCCCCCTCCAATTAGTAAAAAAAAACTGCAACCTCTCCCGCTATAATTAACGAGGATGCCTCTCTAATCAGTAAAAGAATGCAACCTAATTAATGAAGCTGCCCTTCTAATCAAATAGGAATGATTCCTACCTCCACAATTAGTCTCAGATCATTGACATAAGCTTCCTCTGTTTCTAACAGTTCCTGCATCACATGTCTACAGGAGAGAAGATACAGAAAACTCTTGACGACTAACACTGAAAGAACGACTTACTTTCTTTTCTTTGCCACCTTCTTTATTCTGTCCTTCTCTCCCTCTTCATACAGAAAGTCAGCATAGATCTTCTCCAGGTTGGCTTTACAGAAGTCATACTCGCTCTCTGTCTGCTGTGTGTTCTCTGTGATCTGATTGGCCATGGTGCTCAGGTGATTGTCCTCCAGAAAATTACTAATGTGATGCAATTGTTCGATCCTAGCATCCTGCTGGTCGCTAGTGGCCGAGTGGTAGACAGACATCTCGGCTTTTAGGGCAGCAGCTTCGTCAGATTTGCTTATCTCGTCAACCTTTACCTCTATGTCGTTTAACAGGTGTTGCGTGGTTTGTATCCAGGTGCTTGCCTAGAAGAAAAGGTCATAACACACAGGAACCATCATTTTTGGTAAAGTATCACCTCCCTAACTAATTTTGAACACCAAGTGCATAAAATTAGCTTTTAATATTGACGACCATTACCACATAACACGCTGGATTGAAACATACCTCATATAGCACTTTGTGAAACTTGAGGCTAAGTTCGAGGTTTGCCGTGACCTTTCGGACTTCCCTCTCAAATGTATCCCATCGTGTCTGGAGGGTTGTCTCCAGAGCTCGAAGTTCAGGAACGTTCGAAGATCCCTTCAGAGAAGAAGACAAGGCCAAAAGTTTTCTAACTCTCTCAGAGAGCTCAACTACCTCTGAATGCTCAAACTCTGAGCATTTCTTAAGTAATTCTGTCACCTGGTTCAAGAGGGGGAAAATCACGAAGCAATAAATTCACTACAAAATATTTCTTTAACTGCTTAACATACTCCCCAAAATAAGGATACCTCCTTAATAAGGACACTGCATACATTCCCGGCTACATAGAGATGTTTATATACTACCCCTGAAATAAGGATACCTCCTTAATGAGGACACTGCACACCTTCCCGGCTACATAGAGATGTTTATAAACTACCCCTGAAATAAGGACACCTCCTTAATGAGGACACTGCACACCTTCCCAGCTACATGGAGCTGTGTATAAACTACCCCTGAAATAAGGACACCTCCTTAATGAGGACACTTCTTTGAGTACAGACCCTCTATGTACTGAAACCTGAATGAGAGCAACTACACTCGCTCACCTCTTGAATGGACCTTCCATAATATTTGTAAGTCTGATTGAAGTGCTCCCCAACTGTTTCAATCTTCTCCAAAATTTGAGGTACCGCCTCCCGGAAATCACTTGCCTTCTTGGCCTCCTCGAGTCCCTTCTTACGCCCCTCCCACAACAGGATAAGTTGGTTTAACCGGTTATTTATCTTATCCAGTAAGTTCTTGATAATCTGCTGGTCATGATTGTTAATGGATACATTTGGAACACTTATGGCTGTCTTCAGGCCCCTTCGAGTGCGCTTTGGAGAGACAAGAAGTTTACGACCGTTCATGATAGGAGAAGAAAGAGTTAAATTATTGGGAGCTAATGGGATTAAACTATCTCCTTGGTCAAATGTTGTACTTTTTTTATTTTGTTCAGTTGTAATGTAATCTAAGGAGGTTTGGTCATCTTTTGAAGGAAGCCGAGAGGTTGTGTCGCTATCAGTTCTTGATCGACTCCGCGTAAAATCTGTCAACTCATCAATAATATCAGCAAGATCATCCGTACTCTGTGCCTTTCGGACCATTCTGGGGGAGTGGTCAGATCTGACCCCACCTACTTTAACATTTATATCACTATCGTCTCCATTGGTCGTGGAATAGGACGTCCTGTTATGCATCAGGATGTCCTGAAGTTTCTTTCCTTGGGATTGGACCACTTCAATGGCTTGTTCAATGAAAGTTCTCTTTTCAACCATCGACTTCAGCAGCTGTTTAGTCTCGGAGAGTGTTCTGCCAAATTCTTTTGAAGAGAATTCATCTTGACAAGCATCCATGGATGAATTTAGCTGGAGGGGAGAAATAGAAATGATGCCCTTGAGGGAGAAATTTTTTTAGTCATAGTAGACTATCACAAAAATTAACCCACAAAAATTAATATTCTGTGTACACTATTAGTTTCAAATCTGTGAAAAATTTACCCACAAAATTTAATTCTGTGCATTCTATAAGAATACAGTATTATAAATCTAATTTCCCATTTCCCATAAATTTCGAACACCCACATGTGAACGTAGATCATATGATCTTACATTTTGCACGTTTTGATGGAAGTCTACAGACACGGAGACGATGTGTAGTTTTTCCTTGACTAGCAGCTCTACAGAGCCACACCTCTCCCTCAGGGCTTTGACCATGTCTTCCAGGTCAGCAGCCTGATCCACACCATACTCGATACATACCGCAACCTGGACAAGAACATAAAACAGGAATGAATCTGTCTGTCTGTCTATGTATGTCTGTCTGTCTCTGTTCATCGTCTGTACATTCATCCATCAATCTGTAGTCTGCCTGTCTGTCTGTAAATCCATCTGTCTGTCTTCTTGTCTCTGTTTATCGTTTGTACATCCATGCATCCATCAGTAGTCTGCCTGTCTGTATGTATGTATGTCTGTCTCTGTATGTCTCTCTGTCTGCCTGTTTGTCTGTCTGCATATCCACTGTCTGTCTGCCTGACTCTGTTCATCTATCAGCAAAGCCATCTGTCTGTCAGTCTGTAAGTCTCTCCATAGTCAGTCTGTTTGTGGTCTGTCTGTAAGTCTGTCTCTCTGTCAATCTAATGTCTATGGCTGACCTCACTTTCCATCTCTTTAACCTCTTCTTTGATGTCTTCAAGAGTCTTCTCTGTCTTCGTGACCTCTGATTGGAGTTCCTCGGCCTCTTCCAGTGTCTCTCCTAACCCCAACACATGGAGGAGGGTGACTGAGAGCGTGGTGAGGGAGGAGGAGAGCTAGAGAGGGAGTTGGGAGAAAGGAGAGAGGAGGGGAGGAGAGGAGAGGGGACGGGAGGGGAGGAGAGGAGAGGCGAGGGAAGGAGAAGGGAGGGGAGGAGAGGTGAGGGAAGGAGAGGGGAGGAGAGGGGGAGAAGGGAGAAGAGGGAATGAGGAGGAGAGGGAAGGAAACAAGGACAGAACAGAGGGAAGAGAGGAGGAATAGATAAAAAGGACGACATCTAAATTCCATCACTTACTTTACTTGATGTTTGCTTGATGTCATGTGACAAATAGCAACCCTTCAACTGCTGGAGGCGTGGCACTGCCACACACTCCATCTTCTTGAGTGCCTGCACCATCCTTGCTATCACTCCATCCACCCTCGTCACCACTGGGTGGGTGGAGTCACTGATACCAAATATAACTGAATCTAATTGGTCAATTTCTAGAGCTATGCTCTGCCCAGTAGCTATGAGATCTACGTGGGACTTGTTTATCTCATTATACTGTCTCTGGAATGTGCCCAATCTTGATTTTGAATCTGTTAGGTTATGGGCCGGTTCCCATTCTATACTCTCCTGTTCTTGGATCCAAGACTTTAACTGAGTAATATGCTATTAACAAGAAAACAAACAAACAAACAAACAAACAAACAAACAAACAAACAATAAATAAATAAATAAATAAATAAATAAATAAATAAAATACCTTTTCCACATCAGGTTCAAAGTGGTTTAACTGGATTGATAGATTCCATCTCCTCTCCCTCAGGTCACACGCGGACCACACCCTCTGCTCTTCTTTCTTTAACTCCTCCAGTCTCCATTCCACCCATTTCCATTCACCAGAATAGCTGACCACACCCCCAACCTCTTTATCAAACTCCGAAGCAGTCTGCATCCTGTTAATCACCTCCTGAAACTGCTGATGAGTACTGGACACAGCTTCACTCGCTCGGGAACGCTCTGTCTGACAGTCCAGGAGCCGAACCTCTAGGACATCAGACAGACCATCAAACACTTCCCGAGAGACAGGAGAAGCAAGAGATTGTAAGAAGTTTTCACTCTGAAATAGAATAAAATATTCTCGTACAGCGTAAAAAGAATGGTAAAAATCAATGATACAAGCACTATTAGGACAAGACAAAGTAAAGTGGTCTATTAAATGAGGTGGTCTGATTAGACAGGTTTCACTGTAGTGGTCTATATAGAGAGGTGGTCTTATTAAGGAGTGGTCTGATTAGACAGGTTTCACTGTAGTGGTCTATCTAGAAAGGTGGTCTTATTAAGGGGTGGTCTGGTTTCAATCTCCTCTCACCTCATCTATCTTCCTGAAACACAGACCAGCCTCCACAATGATCTGCCTCCTCTCTGACAGCTGAAGAATGAATCTATCATAAACTTCCTGGAGTGACCCCGCCTCCTTCTTAATGACAGCCGGATTACAGTCCTGACTTCTGGCCAATTCTTCTGCTCGTATCTGGAGGTCCTTGGTTAGGGTAGAAATGTCTTCTGTACTGGAGTTAAAGGCGTTGTGTTGCCTGAGGAGGTCTGTTGTATCTGACTCTGATTTGCCAATGGTATTTGAAGTGGACAAGAAAGGGTTACCGACATCTCTGAGCCAGGAATAGACCTGAGAGGTCATAAGGTCAAAATGAGATTACAAAATTACACATGATGATAGACAGATCACGTGAAATGGGATAAGATCATGTGGTATAATGTACATGATCATGTGATAGACCAGCTCATGACATGTTCACATGTGACAAGATCATGTGATAGTAGAGCAAGATCCTGTGATAGTAGAACAAGATCATGTGATAGTAGAGCAAGATCATGTGATAGTAGAACAAGATCATGTGATAGAGAAAGATCATGAGAAGCATTGTTATATAATATCATGTGAATTAGAGCATTGTCACGTGATTTTAGATATTACATGTCATGATCATAATCACATGACCTTGTACTTCACTAACCTTCTTTGCTTCCTCCTGAAACAGTAGCAGATTGAGCTCCTGAGAGAGTACCATATGGCGATTGGCCCACTGCTCATCGACCATGCCTTTCTCGTCATACAGGCTTTCCAAGATCTCCTTCACGTGCCTGGTTCCCACCACAAACCCTGTTGGCAGACTACTGTCCCCCACCGGGATACGAAGTTTCTCGACAATCTTTAGTCCTTCGGTTCTGACTGTAGTATAGAGGGCGTGGCAGGTCTCTTTCAGTTCTTCGTGCTTGGTCAGCATTTCCTGTGCATGGGTGACGTCAGACGGACTCTCCTTGGACAGACATTCGTCCAACCAAAGCTCCAACTTCTGAAAGAACTACAGAAAAATAGAAGAAAAAAAACTTCTAAAAAACACGAAAATAATCAACGAAAGTTTTTAACAAACGCTAGAAACAAACATTTTTTTTCTGTTCATACACAACTACTTCCATACTTTATCTTGGCACTCGTGGAAACTGACAGAGAGACCAAGAAGCTCCACCCTCTCTTCAACCACACCTCTCAGCTTCTCCCACTTCTCCTCCAGCTCCTGGGAGTCCGCTTTGATCTGATCCCTGGCGTAGTGTTGAGCTGTGATCAGTCTTTCGCCCACTTCAATGGTATGTGACAGCTGTTGATATTTGACCTATTAGAGATGGATTAGAATTTAGTGGTATGGGTATAAATAACTGTTTTATACACAATCAGTTTGTTGGCAAAACAAAATGACTGGAAATTAACTGTTATGGCATCATTTAATGTAACAATGATAAGATTTGCATTACTAGAATTCCTAAGGAATACAGTGGAATCTATTACAGACACATTGGCACTAATTGAAGTGCCCTGGTTATAGAGGTGGCCACATTTCAGGGGGTGAAGTTCTATTAATGTTAACACAGAAGATGATACAGAGATGTCCTCATTTCAGGGTGTTGGAATAGAGGAGTTCCACTGTATATAGAGGTGTCCTCATTTCAGGGTGTTGGAATAGAGGAGTTCCACTGTATACAGAGGTGTCCTCATTTCAGGGTGTTGGAGAGAGGGAGAGGGAGAAATGTATATGCATAAAGTATTATATGAATTATGTTTTCTAATCACCTCTAGTTCTGTTCTGTGTTCAGAGAAAGCTGTTTTCTTACGCCTTGAAACACTCAGACTATCTCCAATATCGGTATGTTCACGAGCAAGCATGCTTATCTCCTCTGCCATCCACTCCCTCAGCTTATCTACTTCACTCTCAAAAAGACGAATTTGAAGAAGCTTGTCTAAATTCTCTCCCTTCTGTTTCCAGAGTTGTTCAAGCTGGTTACGAGTATCCTGAAGAAGCGAACAGAGCTCTTCCAGGAATGTAAAACATGCTGCAGAGATGAATGAAATGGAGCATCATAGAATTTTATAGTTTAGTATGCAGTGTCCACGTTTCAGGATGGTTCATTTGTAACTGTGTCAGAGATGTTCAGAGCAGTTTTCTGGGCAGTGTCCTCATTAAGGAGGTGTCCTTATTTCAGGGGTAGTTTATACACATCTCTATGTAGCTGGGAAGGTGTGCAGTGTCCTCATTAAGAAGGTGTCCTTATTTCAGGGGTAGTTTATACACATCTCTATGTAGCTGGGAAGGTGTGCAGTGTCCTCATTAAGGAGGTGTCCTTATTTCAGGGGGAGTTTATACACATCTCTATGTAGCTGGGAAGGTGTGCAGTGTCCTCATTAAGGAGGTGTCCTTATTTCAGGGGTAGTTTATACACATCTCTATGTAGCTGGGAAGGTGTGCAGTGTCCTCATTAAGGAGGTGTCTTTATTTCAGGGGGAGTTTATACACATCTCTATGTAGCTGGGAAGGTATGCAGTGTCCTCATTAAGGAGGTGTCTATTTCAGGGGGAGTTTATACACATCTCTATGTAGCTGGGAAGGTATGCAGTGTCCTCATTAAGGAGGTGTCCTTATTTCAGGGGGAGTTTATACACATCTCTATGTAGCTGGGAAGGTATGCAGTGTCCTCATTAAGGAGGTGTCCTTATTTCAGGGTTAGTTTATACACATCTCTATGTAGCTGGGAAGGTATGCAGTGTCCTCATTAAGGAGGTGTCCTTATTTCAGGGGGAGTTTATACACATCTCTATGTAGCTGGGAAGGTGTGCAGTGTCCACAGGAGGTATCAATACATCCTTGAGAGGGGGTCTAATAGAGAGGTTATGACACTAATACATACTCACAGAGGAAATCAGGATTTTGACAAGGAAGATACTTGCTAACAGTATGGCTGACAGCCTCACAGGCCATGTCCAGATCGGCCTTCTCAAGCCGCTGTCTTGTCTCTACATGTCTACGTACTGCATCCCTTGCATCTTCAAGGTTCTGCAAGTCCTCTTCCAATTCCAGCTGCTCCTGAATGAGGTCAAAGTCCTCCTTCCGTCCTTGAAGACTGATGATGTGTTTTTCTAGATTCTGCAATACAATATCAAATATTTATCTCAATACATGTGAGGGAGGGGAGGGGCTGAAAGGTGGGGCTACAGGATTGTAGGGGAGGAGTCAAAGGAACTGTCTAGAAGGAGATAGGGAGTGAAATGGTTCAGATCAAATCCAATGGAGGGGGAGGTACAGATATTCCCTTCCAGTCTCTCCCATTTAGATTGTTTTCCCTTTATTTGTCCCTCTGGGCACCTCCCCCACTTTTCTCCTTCCCCACCTCCCACCTATTCCCTCCCACTTTTCTCCTTCCCCACCTCCCACCTATTCTCTCCCACTTCTCTCATTCTCCCCCTAAACACCTCCTACTTCTCCCCTTCTCTCCTCCCTCTCCCACTTCTCCCCCTCCCCAACTCTAACTTCTCCTCAACTCCCACTTTCCCCCGACTCCCACTTCCCCCCCCCCCCGACTCCCACTTCTCCCCCGACTCCCGATTCTCCCCTTAACTCTTCCCTCTCTCTCTACTCCTCACTTCTTCCCCCTCCCCTCCCCCTCTCCCCCCTCTCCTCATACCCCCTCCACTCACATATGTACTCCATGACTACTCTCTACTACACTAGACTTACTCTTTGTGTCTCCATCCAAAGCTCATGGTTATATTGAAGGGATCCTCCTAGCTCATGAGTAATCTGAGAGGCAGCTAGAAACTGGAGAAGATCCACTGGAGCCTCTAAAACATAAGTCTGTGGGGAAGAACAGAAAGAAATGCTTTATGTTAGTTAAAATAAAACATTTGGTCAGACTAAGACATTGTAATTATAGGGACCCACTATGCCGTAACTACCCTAGGGAAGTGTCCATTGAAGACACAGGGACCCACTATACCTTAACTACCCTAGGGAAGTGTCCATTGAAGACACAGGGACGCACTATGCCTTAACTACCCTAGGGAAGTGTCCATTGAAGACACAGGGACCCACTATACCTTAACTACCCTGGGGAAGTGTCCATTGAAGACATAGGGACCCACTATGCCTTAACTACCCTAGGGAAGTGTCCATTGAAGACACAGGGACCCACTATACCTTAACTACCCTAGGGAAGTGTCCATTGAAGACACAGGGACCCACTATGCCTTAACTACCCTAGGGAAGTGTCCATTGAAGACACAGGGACCCACTATGTCTTAACTACCCTAGGGAAGTGTCCATTGAAGACACAGGGACCCACTATGTCTTAACTACCCTAGGGAAGTGTCCATTGAAGACACAGGGACCCATTATGCCTTAACTACCCTAGGGAAGTGTCCTTTGAAGACACAGGGACCCACTATGTCTTAACTACCCTAGGGAAGTGTCCATTGAAGACACAGGGACCCACTATGCCTTAACTACCCTAGGGAAGTGTCCATTGAAGACACAGAGACCCACTATGCCTTAACTACCCTAGGGAAGTGTCCATTGAAGACACAGGGACCCACTATGCCTTAACTACCAAAGTGTCCACTGAAGACATAGGGACCCATTATGCCTTAACTACCCTAGGGAAATATCCCAACCTAGACAACATTCTTAGATAAAAAATCCTAGTTAGGATTCTGAAAAGATGTCTGATGCAACTGATTTAGTAGGTATAAAGATTCTGTATGCAAAAACAAGCAGGTGACATCACAGCCCACATATAACAGCAACATAAAGGAAGCTAATTATGTTTCCCATACAGGAGGTGATTCAAGTACACAGCCATTACACCATGCATCTGCATAACCTTATAGTAACCATGGCTACATGCAGTGATAATGTGTTACCAAGCAGGAAGCAGGAAGGAATGATATTTATTATTAATAGTAATAGCTTCTCATGGAGAGAGTTATAGGTTCCACAGGATTTCAATGTCAGAGGTCACTGAAACCAGGAGGTCTGTGAATAGGGGTTGATGGGATTGTTGTTCTGAAGCCAATGAACTGAAGTCACTGTTTATAACAACCAGCTGGTTGTGTCTCAAGGGTGACCACTCTATACAGGTTCCACTATATGAGCAGACCACCTCTGTATGACAGCCAACTGGTTGTGTCCCAAGGGTGACCACTCTATACAGGTTCCACTGTATGAGCAGACCACCTCTGTATGACAGCCAACTGGTTGTGTCCCAAGGGTGACCACTCTATACAGGTTCCACTGTATGAGCAGACCACCTCTGTATGACAGCCAACTGGTTGTGTCCCAAGGGTGACCACTATATACAGGTTCCACTGTATGAGCAGACCACCTCTGTATGACAGCCAACTGGTTGTGTCCCACGGGTGACCACTATATACAGGTTCCACTGTATAAGCAGACCACATCTGTATAACAGCCAACTGGTTGTGTCCCAAGGGTGACCACTATATACAGGTTCCACTGTATAAGCAGACCACCTCTGTATGACAGCCAACTGGTTGTGTCCCAAGGGTGACCACTATATACAGGTTCCACTGTATAAGCAGACCACCTCTGTATAACAGCCAACTGGTTGTGTCTCAAGGGTGACCACTATATACAGGTTCCACTGTATAAGCAGACCACCTCTGTATAACAGCCAACTGGTTGTGTCCCAAGGGTGACCACTCTATACAGGTTCCACTGTATAAGCAGACCACCTCTGTATAACAGCCAACTGGTTGTACCCTATAGTCTATGTGTAGACTCATATCGAAACAAAACATAATTTACTCACAGAAAAGTTATACTTCCCTTTCTTCAGTGTGAGTCCCACACCAACTCTCTGCCGCTTCCAGAAAGATTTGGGTTTGAGAACAAGCACTTGAAAAATGTGTTCCACAAATGTCAGTTGGATGGAGTTGAGAGTGGCTTTAGTGATGGCCCAACTGGTCTGACGGGAATCCAGTATCACTGTATAGCCAAGTCCTTGCAGGGAGGAACTAAAGCAGAATAATAATAGAGATGGTCTGCTTATACAGTGGAACCTGTAATAGTGGTCACCCTTGAGACACAACCAGTTGGCTGTTATACAGAGGTGGTCTGCTCATACAGTGGAACCTGTATATAGTAGTCACCCTTGAGACACAACCAGTTGGCTGTCATACAGAGGTGGTCTGCTCATACAGTGGAACCTGTATAGAGTGATCACCCTTGGGACACAACCAGTTGGCTGTTATACAGAGGTGGTCTGCTTATACAGTGGAACCTGTATATAGTGGTCACCCGTGGGACACAGCCAGTTGGCTGTTATACAGAGGTGGTCTGCTTATACAGTGGAACCTGTATATAGTGGTCACCCTTGAGACACAACCAGTTGGCTGTTATACAGAGGTGGTCTGCTCATACAGTGGAACCTGTATATAGTAGTCACCCGTGGGACACAGCCAGTTGGCTGTTATACAGAGGTGGTCTGCTTATACAGTGGAACCTGTATATAGTGGTCACCCTTGAGACACAACCAGTTGGCTGTTATACAGAGGTGGTCTGCTCATACAGTGGAACCTGTATATAGTAGTCACCCTTGAGACACAACCAATTGGCTGTCATACAGAGGTGGTCTGCTCATACAGTGGAACCTGTATAGAGTGATCACCCTTGGGACACAACCAGTTGGCTGTTATACAGAGGTGGTCTGCTTATACAGTGGAACCTGTATATAGTGGTCACCCGTGGGACACAGCCAGTTGGCTGTTATACAGAGGTGGTCTGCTTATACAGTGGAACCTGTATATAGTGGTCACCCTTGAGACACAACCAGTTGGCTGTTATACAGAGGTGGTCTGCTCATACAGTGGAACCTGTATATAGTAGTCACCCGTGGGACACAGCCAGTTGGCTGTTATACAGAGGTGGTCTGCTTATACAGTGGAACCTGTATATAGTGGTCACCCTTGAGACACAACCAGTTGGCTGTTATACAGAGGTGGTCTGCTCATACAGTGGAACCTGTATATAGTAGTCACCCTTGAGACACAACCAATTGGCTGTCATACAGAGGTGGTCTGCTCATACAGTGGAACCTGTATAGAGTGATCACCCTTGGGACACAACCAGTTGGCTGTTATACAGAGGTGGTCTGCTTATACAGTGGAACCTGTATATAGTGGTCACCCGTGGGACACAGCCAGTTGGCTGTTATACAGGTGGTCTGCTTATACAGTGGAACCTGTATATAGTGGTCACCCGTGGGACACAGCCAGTTGGCTGTTATACAGAGGTGGTCACACAACTAGTTGGCTGTTATACAGAGCTGGCCAGCGAACAAGGAGTTACATGTAGCTATTAACTTACTTTGGTATCTTTCCTAGATAAGCAAAGATCCTTCCAATATTAACAGGACCGACATCCGAGTGATCATTAGGCTGAACCGTAATGACAGGGGCACCTCGTTTATCACGGCCACCTAAAATAAATGTAGAACTGTTTAAGTGAATTCATTATTCTTTCTAGAAGAGGGCATTTAATGGCCGAGTCTCCAGATCAGCTACTCACAGAGTATGTTATAATGAATTCCTATACATTGTTCTATGAAGTCTGACAACCTCAGACTAGTGAAATATCCTGGCTTCATACAACAAGATTTATGTACTTCCCATAGAAGGCAGTACATTAATATATATAACAGTGGAACCCCTCTATTCCAACACCCTGAAATGAGAACACATCTGTATACAGTGGAACTCCTCTATTCCAACACCCTGAAATGAGGACACCTCTATATACAGTGGAACCCCTCTACTCCAACACCCAGAAATGAGGACACCTCTGTATACGGTGGAACCTCTCTATTCCAACACCCTGAAATGAGGACACCTCTGTATACAGTGAAACTCCTCTATTCCAACCCCCTGAAATGAGGACACCTCTGTATACAGTGGAACTCCTCTATTCCAACCCCCTGAAATGAGGACACCTCTGTATACAGTGGAGACCATACACTTAAACTCCCAGAAATAACAGACATACATATTAGGACAACTTAAGTATTAACCAATTAACCCCCCCATTTAGAGTATAATCAGAACACTTTCTGAGGTTTCAAAGTACAATAATATTATGACATACTCACTGGACATCAAACTTATAAGGACATCACAGGCTCTTCACGGCACAATAATGGCATACAGGTATTATTTTAAGTAACTGACAATCATTAGAACTAAGTAGGCCATCACTCTTCCATTCCATAACAATGAAATAACAATGTATCATGGTTAACATGTGGAATGAATGAAACTGGTAAATGTTTCCACATACCGTGGAATCTCTCTATCTCTCTCTTTTTGGGTCAAATTAGAGCATCCTGGTTAGAGGAGTGGACTCATTAGAGTTCTAATACACAAGGACTCAAAGTGCTAACAGAGGTGTCCTCATTTCAGGGAGTTGGAATAGAGGAGTTCCACTGTATACAGAGGTGTCCTCATTTCTGGAGGTTGGAATAGAGGAGTTCCAGAGGTGTCCTCATTTCAGGGGGTTGGAATCAGTGGTTAAGTTCATGTTCCCATACTCTATTTATTATTTTGGGGTTGGATGTCCTGGATAGGATTGCAATTGATTATAGAACACCTCTATAGGCCCTTGGAGAGATGGTATCAGGCCTGGAGAGATGGCATCAGGCCTGGAGAGATGGCATCAGGCCTGGAGATGTTAGGCCTGGAGAGATGGTGGAGAGATGGTATCAGGCCTGGAGAGATGGTATCAGGCCTGGAGAGATGGTATTAGGCCTGGAGAGATGGTATTAGGCCTGGAGAGATGGTATTACTCCTGGAGAGATAGCATCAGGCCTGGAGAGATGGTATTATGCCTGGAGAGATTGCATCAGGCCTGGAGAGATGGTATTAGGCCTGGAGAGATGGCATCAGGCCTGGAGTGTTATTAATGGGTGGGTAGTGTTTATTCTGCTTCAAGGATAGTTGGCTATATACACATATGCTCAGAGCCACCTCCCATCATCAGCCATCTCTATGGACATAAACTATAGATACACACAAGCCATCTATCTCTACATATGGACGCCTCTACAGACACAGGACACATCTACGGACACGAAACACCTCTACTGACACGGGACACCTGTATGGACACGGGACACCTCCACGGACACGGGACACCTCCACGGACACGGGACACCTCCACGGACACGGGACACCTCCACGGACACGGGACACCTCCACGGACACGGGACACCTCCACGGACACGGGATGCCTCTACTGACATGGGACGCCTCTACTGACATGGGATGCCTCTACTGACATGGGATGCCTCTACGGACATGGGACACCTCTACACAGGACACCACCCATCTGAACAACACCATCTGACCATCTCTAAAGACACTTGACAAACATTCTTTTAGTAAAGTGGTGGCATGTGTTAACAATAATCATTGAGTCAACCACATAGAGATGACACAAACCACACACCATGTGACTGCATAGGGATATAGAGTCTATGTTTTGATGACGTACCCTTCAAGTGCACTCTCTTTATCACCAAAGACTATCTATTATTATACATTAGTCCAAGGAGTTAAATTGGGGAGTTGTAACTCTCTGATACCTGGTCGAGTGCACTTCAAATACTTCCCATATTTAAAATTCATAGTTTATGCTATGAAAAGGATTGCCAGATGACTGGTAATGTGAACAGGTATACACTTGAACCCCTCTAATCCAACTTCTTGAAATGGAATAGAGAGGTTCCACTGTATACAGAGTTGTTTTCATTTCAGGAGGTTGGAATAGAGGAGTTCCACTGTATACAGAGGTGTCCTCATTTCAGGGGATTGGAATAGAGGAGTTCCACTGTATACAGAGGTGTCCTCATTTCAGGGGGTTGGAATAGAGGAGTTCCACTATATATAGAGGTGTCCTCATTTCAGGGGGTTGGAATAGAGGGGCGGTTTTTCATTAAAGGGGGTAAGACTTTCCAAGACTAGGTAGGTTATATGGTCACTAACATCTAATCAAGTGAAAGCAAGCCCTCCACCCTAACTAGTACATACATAACCATACCTGAACCCTCCCACCCAGGTCCAACCCAGGTCCTACCCATTTCTAACCTGAAAGAATCACCAGTTGAGATCGAATAGGTCCTAATAGTTCCTCTAAGTGCCACTTCTTGTTGACAATAGCATCTATAAAAACAACAAAACAACAATCAAATTGTTTACAAACATTAAGTGTGAATAGAATGGTGGAGAACTATATGCTGGACACAGAGGTGGACTGTATGTGCTCACCCTGTGGACACAGAGGTGGACTATATATGTTCTCACCCTGTGGACACAGAGGTGGCCTGTATGTGCTCACCCTATGGACACAGAGGTGGACTATATATGTTCACCCTGTGGACACACAGGTGGCCTGTTTATGCTCACCGTGTGGACACAGAGTTGGCCTGTAGATGCTCACCCTGTGGACACAGAGGTAGATTATATATGTTCTCCCTGTGGACACAGAGGTGGCCTGTATATGCTCACCCTGTGGACACAGAGGTGGCCTGTTGAGTATAAGGTGGCCACATGTTTATGTACAGATAGTGATAACCCCAGGGACACAACTGGCTAAATTACACTAGGGTTATGAATGACACCAAGGTGACCAGTAGGTCTACCTACAAGATGGCAGGGGAAGAAAAACAGATCTCAGACTAGAGCCAATGGCAAGGAACTTGACCAGTGGATCTACCTACAATAGAAAACAGCACGATCTCAGACTAGACCCAGTGGTGAGGTACTTCATCTCACAATGAACACAAAGTAATTGACTAATATATTCTACAGGAATCACTTAAAAGAGCACATGAAGAGCTTGTAAAATTACAAGTCTCTCTCCTTATTACAGAAGCAAACACATCTCCTATCTCTGAGACTACTCTGGAACAGTCAAAAACTCCATATTTAGACATAATTACACCAAGAAAATAAGTCTTGATGAGAGAAAACTGGTGAGGAGGAGAATTAGTCTTTACATGTGGACTCTCACCTCTGTGGATTCTGACCTCACCATTAAGTGACCCCAGTTCCTCCCCTTCACTAGCAGAGTTTACTAAACCCCAGGTGGGTAGGACCTACATGTGGACTACAACCTATTCTAACTTTACCACTGGGTGGGGGCCCTGCTGTACAGGCACCTCTATGTAAACATCAGAGTTTACTAAACCCCAGATGCATAGGCCCGCCTAAGAAGTTAAGACTTCTGGTTCAACTATAAAGCTCTCTCGAAGATGCATACTCCCTCTTCACATGTAATAATTCATACAAAGGTAACCTCATCATATTACCAGGGGCAGAGCCAGGAATACTTTGGCCACGCTCCCAATTTGACATGGTGGTGCCAGCTAGAGGTCTTTTATGGATATACGGTAATCATTTAAAGGCAGTTCCCAGGTATACACTGGGATAGCAGATGGTGTTGCATATAGGTAGGACCTTTCTGGCCTATTCATATGTACATTGACTAACTAGGGAGAACAGGCACTCTCCATGTCTAAACTGAACACTCGTACTAAGGATGTGACAGCATAACCTTGGACATGGCTATTAACATCATAACAAATACCAGCACTGCATGCTTCTACCATCTCATTTAGCAGGTGTGCCAGAGTTTAATAGAATGCAGACACTACTCATTAGCTGTCAAAGCACCTGTGCATGCAGCTGCATCTACCTGATTCCAGTACAGTTTCTAACGTGCAAGATGGTACACTTACCAATGTCCTCGTTAGTAACTGCTTCCAGGGAAGTAGTGCTGTATGTGGTACTAGCTACCAAATTCGACTTCTTTTCTTGTTCACCGGCAGCATTTCGTCTCAACTCCTCCAAAACTGGGTCTCTGGCCGCCATATATAGCTATGTCTCGTCCCAGGACACGTTTCCAGCTGGTTAGCTAAGCTAGTAAGCTGTTCGCTCCTAACCGCCACTACACACTGACATAAACTGCTGCAGCTAACTGGAGGTTTCTGACTATAATTAGGTACTAGGTTCGTAAGTGTAGACAAACAGCACCTGGAATTATCAACAGACACCTCTTGAATTGTAATAACATCTATTCGCAGTTTATTAAAAACCGGAAGGTGTGGCGGAAATAAGCACCCGCCCCCCTTTAATTCTATCCCGGCCGGGGGGGGGGGGGGGGGGGGGGGGAAGACGATTTGATTCATAACCATCATTAATATAAAGGCTTTCCTCTTTTAACAGGTTTGATAAAAGGATTCTCAAAATATGAATCCATGGAGCTATCTAGTGTTCTGTCAGCAGAAGCAGTGCTAGTTTCCATCAGCTTAGCAGTGCTGTCAGTGTTTTTAGAATCATCTTTCTGCAGCTCTGTTGATTGGTCAATCTCTGTGTTAGCATCTATGTCTGTTGCATCCTCGGGTGTGGGCATTAAAGCTTGCAAGTACACAGGACAGTTGGGAGGTTCATTTTTCACAACTGGAGAAGAAAAGAAATATTATATATAATTATTATTAGCAAATGAAACTCTCTGTTCCAACACCCTGAAATGAGGACACCTCTGTATACAGTGGAACTCCTCTATTCCAACACCCTGAAATAAGGACACCTCTGTATACAGTGGAACCTCTCTATTCCAACCCCCTGAAATGAGGGCACCTCTGTATACAGTGGAACTCCTCTATTCCAACACCCTGAAATAAGGACACCTCTGTATACAGTGGAACCTCTCTATTCCAACCCCCTGAAATGAGGGCACCTCTGTATACAGTGGAACTCCTCTATTCCAACACCCTGAAATAAGGACACCTCTGTATATAGTGGAACTCCTCTATTCCAACACCCTGAAATAAGGACATCTCTGTATACAGTGGAACTCCTCTATTCCAACACCCTGAAATAAGGACACCTCTGTATATAGTGGAACTCCTCTATTCCAACACCCTGAAATAAGGACACCTCTGTATACAGTGGAACTCCTCTATTCCAACCCCCTGAAATGAGGACACCTCTGTATACAGTGGAACTCCTCTGTTCCAACACCCTGAAATAAGGACACCTCTGTATATAGTGGAACTCCTCTATTCCAACACCCTGAAATAAGGACACCTCTGTATACAGTGGAACTCCTCTATTCCAACACCCTGAAATGAGGACACCTCTGTATACAGTGGAACTCCTCTATTCCAACACCCTGAAATAAGGACACCTCTGTATACAGTGGAACCTCTCTATTCCAACCCCCTGAAATGAGGGCACCTCTGTATACAGTGGAACTCCTCTATTCCAACACCCTGAAATAAGGACACCTCTGTATACAGTGGAACCTCTCTATTCCAACCCCCTGAAATGAGGGCACCTCTGTATACAGTGGAACTCCTCTATTCCAACATCCTGAAATAAGGACACCTCTGTATATAGTGGAACTCCTCTATTCCAACACCCTGAAATAAGGACACCTCTGTATACAGTGGAACTCCTCTATTCCAACCCCCTGAAATAAGGACATCTCTGTATACAGTGGAACTCCTCTATTCCAACACCCTGAAATAAGGACACCTCTGTATATAGTGGAACTCCTCTATTCCAACACCCTGAAATAAGGACACCTCTGTATACAGTGGAACTCCTCTATTCCAACCCCCTGAAATGAGGACACCTCTGTATACAGTGGAACTCCTCTGTTCCAACACCCTGAAATAAGGACACCTCTGTATATAGTGGAACTCCTCTATTCCAACACCCTGAAATAAGGACACCTCTGTATACAGTGGAACCCCTCTATTCCAACCCCTGAAGTGAGGACACCTCTGTATACAGTGGAACTCCTCTATTCCAACCCCTGAAGTGAGGACACCTCTGTATACAGTGGAACTCCTCTATTCCAACACCCTGAAATAAGGACACCTCTGCACCTCTATTCTAACCCCTATAGTAAAGACACCTCTGTACTGTATACAGTGTAACTCCTCTATTTGGAAATAACAGCTTGCATATAGAACTTCACTCCCTGAAATGAGGCCACCCCTTTAATCAGGACACTTTTAACTTGTCCAAAAGGTGTCTTGAATAGACTGTATTATCTATCATCTCCCAAGATAAGTAATCATAAAACATTGAGTAGATGTCCATCCTTCCCATTACAGAGAAAGTTCTCTGTCCTCACCGGTATATACTCCATATGGATCACTGTTCCCAGCAACAGGTCGTGAAGGGCGTGTCTTAGCCAACAATGTAGAGAGACCCTTTCTTGAACTCCTTTTCTGAGTGGCAAGTTTCTCTCTTACAACTTTATAGTCTGCTGGAGGACTGGAAAATGTCTGTATCAGAAGAGAAGTTTCTAGATTAGGATTATTATTAAAGATAACAATACTCTCCCCCATGATAACAAATACATACATACATACATACAATGGTCTTTCATTTTGATAAACATACAGATAGGAGTTATGCTGGCCGAGATTATGGTGTCCTGAAAGATTAGGACATCCTAAAAGATTACAGAATTCTTGCAAGAGTTTTTACATAGATTACAGAATTTTTGCATAGATTACAAGAACTTTTAACCTAGATTACAGAGCTTTTACATAGATTACAGAGTTCTTACATAAATAGTCCTTTGTAGCTGACTAGTATCTTACTTACTGGTGTTTTGACATATGTGTGAGGATCTGGGAAAGCAGGGAGGTAGGAGGGGATGTTGGCTGGTCTTTGGGCCTTAACTCCAACCTGCAAGCACTTGGGTGGAGGCTGTTGGTAGCTCTTGGACTCTATGGTACAGAGGAAAGGTGAGGTAGTGGAAGGAGGAAAGGAGTGGAATGGAAGGAGTGAAGGAGGAGTAAAGTGGGAGGAATGGAAGGAAGGGATAAGTGGGAGGAGGGAATAAGTGGGAGGAGTGGAGAAGTGGGAGGAGGGGATAAGTGGGAGGAGTGAAGAAGTAGGAGGAGGGGATAAGTGGGAGGAGTGGAGAAGTGGGAGGAGTGGAGAAGTGGAAGGAGGAGAAGGAGCAGAGGAGTGAAAGGAAGGAGTGGAAAGAGGAGCAGAGTGAGAGGAAGAGATGGATAAAAAGTACTTACGTCGATGTAAATGTTTTCTCTGTGGAAGTTTAGCATATTGCGGTAAAGAATTGACATTGGCACCTTTTCAAAAGACAAACATGACAATGAAGAATTTTATTGTGAAGAATGAACAGGTGTCTATTCCATACCTGCATCTATCAAAGCCAATTGAACATCAGAAACAGTGGGTTCTGTTCTCTGAGCTAATTCGCTGTATAATCTTGAAGTTCGACCCAATTCTGAGATATCTGGAGTAGGGGGATTATGGTGTGCTCTTTTTAGAATTATCACATTCATTTAGCTCACAGCTCTGAATGATTTCACTGAGAGTTCCCATAGCGTCCTTATCTGCTGATACGAATCCAGCCTCGACACACAGTGCTGCTACAGCTATCTGTAAAGCTTTCCTTCTCGCCATTTCGACACTTTCAGCCTTGACTTCCATCTTCCACAGTCTCAGTAAACTATGAAACACCTTTTTTTTTTTCTATAACCGTAAAACATACTAATGATCTCCGTACACTGTTTGGATATGAAAACTCATGTGGGTGCGCTGAGATGGAAGAACTTCTCAAAAATTGGGACCTCGATGGATTAGCGGCCTTCTGTGAGCAGGAAGAACTACAAGTGAGACATTAAAATGTTGTAGGGCACGCACTAGCCCTAATAAGCCGTGTACAGTAGAATAGTCACTAGTTTGAAGAGTTAATGCACTAGAAACAGAGCTTTATATCTTCATTAGCCTTCTATTTATTGTGATGCATCATCTTTTCATATATAGTCAGAGAGGTGTGTGGCTACTGCCGAAATTTATGGAACCCTCTTAGCTGTCTACCTGCTGCAAAATGAACTGTAAGCATAGTTTGTCAGACACAATATAATATTACAGTAGAACCTCCCTTATACGGGCAGTCTGGTTTTAGGGGGTGCCCGTAACTCGGATTTGCCCGTATCTCAGAATAAAGGAAGATGTAATGTTATGTATTACAAAAAAAGATGATAATTTGGTTTGTTTCTTAGTCTCCATTCTTTTCCTTTTGCTTGCCATAGTAGTATGCCATGCACATGCTCAGTATGGACATTGAACCATGTCCACATATTACATAATATGTATTATTGAAAGGTCAAAGTTCCAGATATAGCTGCCCGGTTGAAGGAGGTGCCTGTATCTTGGGAGTCCGGATAAGGGAGGTTCTACTGTACTAATCTATTTCTTCATGTAGAGACCATGCCAAATTGCTGTGGCAGAGGATACCAAAGGAGAAAAAGATATCTCACTCAGAACTAGGGCAACTGTGGGAGATAGGGAAATGTTTGTGGAGGAGGAATTTTCCTGAAGTTTATGAGTTAATTAAGACGCCAACATGGCCTGAATATGTGGCCCCAATAGTATCCAGTTTAATAGGTCGGTTAATGTTGAAGTGAAGATTAATTTAACCACAGAAATAGTGCACGCACTCTTGTAGTTTTTGGTAGCTCATACTCATAGTGTAGTATAAATGTTAACAATGACTTTTAACTATAATAAATACAATGGTTATTGTGAGAGCAGCTACATGCATTATTCATAGAAACTATCAGCTTATAGGAAAAATTACTATATACAATTATATGCTGATTTCAATAGTAATTCTTTTTTTTATATAAGTTTTCTGCTCTTCGAATAACCAAAATTGATGCCCTAAAAATAAAAATAAAAAAGATAGACAGAAATAACTTAACCTGTTAATAATAGCTAGCTATTGATACAGTGGAACCCTCTGAAAGGACATGCTTGGGACCCACTGTTTTGTCCTTTGTACTGTTTTGTCCTTTGTAGAGGGGTTATCCTTATTTCAGAAGTTAATTTACACTAATACAAATCAGATAGTTGTCCTTTGTGCAGAGGTTGTCCTTATTTCAGGGTGTCCTTTCAGAGTGGTTCCACTGTAATAGCGACAATAAGTTATCGAGTGACACATAAATATTTATGTTCAGAGAACATTTGCAAGGTTATGGTTATGAACTCAAATTCAAAAAGTTGAGAGAAATAGATCAAATAATGATGATCACCATCTTTCAATTTTTCTTTTTGCAGTTAAATTACGTGATAGAATGTTACAGTTAATTGGAAGAGCATACAAAAGTATTGGAGTGTCAGATATTTGTTCCTTGTTAGGTCAATCGGAAGAAGAAGTCCGGAAAAGTGGGTGTTTTTGATAATCTCTCTAAATTCATTTCCTTTTGTCTTTTTTCTGATCCTATAGTTGCAGATGAAAAAAACTGGGAATTTGATGATGTTTCCAATACATATAAGCCACACCCTCTAGAAGGTAAGACTAATAATAATAATAATTAATAATTGGTGATTTATTATAAGTGGAAACTTACAATGCATGTGCAAAGTTCTGTCACAGGACTGGAAGGGTTCAGGGAGTGTAATGAAGAAGGATTTTATAAGGGAATTTAACAGAGGAATTGTCTCACCAAGGAAGGTTTATCTTTGAAAATCACTTCAGGAGTGTAATGGGATTTTATAAGGGGGGTTTAAATCTTTTGTAGGCTAGCTAGTTACTAGACTCTACTTTCTTATAATAATTTATTGTATATCAAGAACACACACAGCCACATGCTCACTAGAAAATAATCACGTGATCTGATAATATGAATTGAAGTGTACAAATAAAACCACAGGAATGGTAATTGCTACACCTTTAACAGCGGAATTGTCTCGCAAAGGAAGGTTTATCTTTGAAAATCACCATGTAACACAAATTTAAATACATGAATAATGCTAAAATAAACAAACATCCTTCTTAGCAAACACAAATTTAAATTCATGAATAATGCTAAGAAGGGATAAATAATGTTAAACATCTCAGCAGTTGATGCTACAGAGAAGTACAAGACTTAATTAACCGATTATATATATACTTTAACCACCATTGTACCAAAACTTGTATGATTTCACTTAATATACCGTCAGAAAATGAGCAACATTTTAAGACCAAGATCAACTTTCTTAGATAAAGTATAAGAGAATTATGAGCAGATATAAAAATGGGGGAAGTGGTTTACAGTTGCCTTAAGTTAATACATACATGCGGATATAATAAGATTACTGACTATAAAATAAGATTACTGTAATATACTATAAGAATACTGTAAGGAAATTTACACCTAGAAGGACCCAGTATACTGGCTAAATATAGTGAATAAGTACATAATAATAGTCTCTATGAGTATCCTACACAACCAGCATCATGAGTAAACAGAAATATTAATATTAAAATTTAAATATTAAACAGAAATAATAATATTAAAATTTAAATATTAAACAGAAATAATAATATTAAAATTTAAATATTAAACAAATAATAATATTAAAATTTAAATATTAAACAGAAATAATAATATTAAAATTTAAATATTAAACAGAAATAATAATATTAAAATTTAAATATTAAACAGAAATAATAATATTAAAATTTAAATATTAAACAGAAATATTAATATTAAAATTTAAATATTAAACAAATAATAATATTAAAATTTAAATATTAAACAGAAATAATAATATTAAAATTTAAATATTAAACAGAAATAATAATATTAAAATTTAAATATTAAACAAATAATAATATTAAAATTTAAATATTAAACAGAAATAATAATATTAAAATTTAAATATTAAACAGAAATAATAATATTAAAATTTAAATATTAAACAAATAATAATATTAAAATTTAAATATTAAACAGAAATAATAATATTAAAATTTAAATATTAAACAGAAATAATAATATTAAAATTTAAATATTAAACAGAAATATTAATATTAGTGAAATTCATATAATTATTACCTTGTCTTTGGCCCACTAGTGAACGAAATCTTGTTTGTAGAATTTTTCAGTCCTGAATTTGTTCAATCCTATAGTATATTGTATTTACATTATTTGTTTATTTATTTATTTATCTTGCAGTTCTTGAGGATGTAGCACTAGAGAAAAGAGAGGAAAGATTACGAAAATTAACAAATATAATATCTTTTTTAGAGAATTAATGATTATTATAATATATACCGTTAAGCTTGATATCCTCCCGTTGTTACTACCACTCTTTCAATCTTCACTTCATCATTAATTTTGTTTTTACAACTAATTTTCCAAAAGGGAGGGAACAACATTGTTTACTTTGTATAGCTGCCAAAATGTCTGCCAACACCCTTCCCTCCCCCATTCAACTGCCTTAAATTGTTACTACCGGTAGTACTGTAACTGGAACTTCTATTCTGTAGACCTTGGATCTATTTCAAGTGTCCTGATTAGAGGGTGTCTTTAATACAGGTAGTGAAGTTTACATGAGCAGTTAGTTGGGACATATAAGTGTCCTTAATACAGGGTTGATGTGAGTTGGGATAGGGACATTCCACTCTGTATACAGGGGTGTCCTATTTTAGAAGGTTGGGATAGCTGAGTTCCACTGTATACAGGTGTCCTCATTTCAGGATGTTGGATTCAACTATATACAGAGGTGTCCTCATTTCAGGGGGTCGGAATAGAGGAGTCCCACTGTGTGCCTTCATTTAAGCGTGTTCAATAGTTTCCAAGAAGTGTCCTCAAAGTTCCATGTACTGATGTATGCGGAAGTGTCCTCATTTGGAATACACTACTATTGTTATTTATATATATGCCACACCAACCACTACTACTCATAAGTAAGCCTATAAGTGGTCTTGCTAAGCAGTGGTCTGATTACACAGCTTTCACTATATTACTTTTCTTATGACAGAGGATGATGAAAATAGTTTAATAATGAATTTTGCATTAATTAGCTATACAATTGAAAGCTATACCTTATAATAATAAATATAACTACTCCTCCATACATCTCATGGTAGACCAACAATGATATCTTTCAATGTTGGACGCTTTGATTTCCTAACATGAGCAACATAGGCTAAATCCACAGGGAATTCCACCTTGCTGTACCCATCCACAAGATGAAAAGCAAAATGTGTTGCTACGTCTATTAGAGCATCTGTTCTATGCACAGATTTTCTGTTTCCTTGATTATAATGATCGTAGCTTCTGAGGAGGTTAGTGACGTTTCCGTTTACCAGTGGAATACTCTGGTTAAAACCATAGTAATCTGGATAAAACTCCACCCATCGAAACATACAACTGCCAGTGTCTTTTCTCACACAGAGTCTGTTGATGTAGTAGTGTGCCTTGTCTTCTCCAGGAACTCTTGGAGTAAAGAAGTCATCTGTGTCAAGGATGAATAGGTAATCGTACGTCCCTCTGAATTGATAGAGACAGTCCTCTAGGATCAGGCCTTGATTGTGATACCACACTTCCCTCCCGCTCAACCACATGATCCAAAAATCAACCGATAAAAATCCTTCAACAATTAAATCTTCTAACATAAGTGAGAGCTTCTTCCCAATACTTCTGAAGAAAGATTCCTCGGCAATCAAGTGGACATGATCAACACCAATAGCTCTCTGATAAGTTAGCCACTCTATCAGCCATGGAGGGTTGCCGAATACTTTTGTGCAGGTTAAAATCGTTAGGTTATACTTCAGTCCCATACTGGAAGTTGGTGTTCTCCTAGGAGCTGGGAACATCAATGGTCGTTCAGATCTCACCATTTTTTCATTGGTTGAGTTAAGGGATGTTTTGTAAAAGATGTAAGCTTCGCTGCCATTTCTTCCAGGAAGATCATAACAATTGATTATCACTTCTTCATGATCAATCACATTGTATTGCGGGTACACCCTCCATAGTCTGGTCTCCCCAATCAAAGCAAAATCCCAATTTTCTGATCTCTTGTCTCCAATTTGGCATCCAGATAATAACCTGTTATCAGTAATGTTCTTCCACACTAGCACAAGAAATACTGATGTGTTGTGATGGTCCTTTCTCTGACGACTGTCAAAATAGACTGATCTGATAATGACCTCCTTTGATGGAAAGTGACCTCTCCTTCCATCTCTAAAGGAAGTCTTGGTCACATCTTGTCCTAGGGTGACAGAGAACGAGGAGTGAGTCAGTCTTACATCCGTGTAGGGCCCATTTTGATCAACAGCTGCACTTCCATAATTAGAATAGGAGAGAGAGTTATTATAGTAACGAAAATAGGCGGCCACCACCAGGATCATTATAAAAGGCAGTGCGAAATATAGCTTAAATTTCATTAATCCCATTGCCTATCATCAATAAGCAGCCATTAGAGATAAGAGGCTACTGTCTACACCTTCACGTCCCTTACCGTCACCAAATATAAACCACACCCAGAACACACCTCTAATATACAAAAAATGGCCGTATGTTTATATTTACATTCTGAATGATAACGTGACAGGAACTAGTGGTGGGTAAGGCCTGCCTACAGACGGTGGTCAAGATCGCCTGATTTTTGTAGCCTTCGTAAATAATGCTTAAATGTAGCTTAGTTTTAGTAGAAGTCGAGACGAGCAAGGTAGGTAAGGACACTCTTTAGTAGCTAAGGCGTAGCTGGTTGGTTAGTGTGTCATTTTATGTGGTCACTAGCCTGCTTAGCTACCATTATCTCTCTGCAGGTGTAAAATTATACCTCTAGCTATCGTGGAGAAGTTCTCTGACAGCCATGTCTTTCAGCTCTCTCGTCTGTTTATCAGTTGTCCTGGTGATGTTACAAGCCAGTGCTGCTCCTCTGCACTCAGAAGTTAGAGGCAATGGTTTAAGCCAAGCAGAGGCAGAATCCAGAAACTTCCAGGCACTGCCAATATACAAGAAAACTGTGAAGAAAATACTTTCTGAGCTGTCCAAGACATTGAAGGGATTTAGTAGCATAACTTGTAATGTTTGCAAGTATGCTGTGGGACTCCTTCAGTCCATGTTTAACCACAAGATGAGTTATGATGCTATAGCTAAAACAGCTGCTGAGGTGTGCTATTTGGCTAAAATCGAAGACAAGAATGTGTGCGAAGGAATAACACATATTTTTAAGGTAAGAATATTGATAGGGTATGGATATTATTGATCTCTATGTGAGTCCTCATTTAAAGGGGACCTGCTAATAATTGTTTATATCTGATGATAAAGTGCTATTCCAACCCCCTGAAATGAGACACCTCTGTAAACAGTGGAACTCCTCTATTCCAACCCCATGAAATGAGGACGCCTCTGTATACAGTGGAACTCCTCTGTTCCAACCCCCTGAAATGAGGACACCTCTGTATACAGTGGAACTCCTCTATTCCAACCCCCTGAAATTAGGACACCTCTGTATACAGTGGAACTCCTCTGTTCCAACCCCCTGAAATTAGGACACCTCTGTATACAGTGGAACTCCTCTATTCCAACCCCCTGAAATTAGGACACCTCTGTATACAGTGGAATTCCTCTGTTCCAACCCCCTGAAATGAGGACACCTCTGTATACAATGGAGCTCCTCTATTCCAACCCCCTAAAATGAGAACACCTCTGTATTAAAGACACTTGGATATGACAGCTTGTGTACTAACATTAATAGGAAATTCAATGAGTCCATTCTCTAAATCAGGACACTCTCAGGCCCAAGGTGTCTGGAATAGAGAGGTTCTAGTATTATGTACCCAGTTATAATAATGACCTTGTTATGTGACCTCATTGTGGACGAATATGGAGGTATATACATGTATAAGGCAAATGTACACATGATCAGGTCATGACCATCATGCATTATTTTATAATCCTATTTTGATGTCAATATCACAATGTAAGTTTTCTGATGGTCAGATTATGATGGTCAGATTTACTGTGGTTTCTGCAAAGTGGCGTGACATGTTCTTGTTGTGGCTAGGTAGCGATGAGTTAATTAATTGAGGATGTGTGAGAGAGTTGTTGCCAAGGATGTGGCTATAAGTAAAAAGCCACCTTCTATGTAAATATTGTTGAAATCTTCTACTATTTCACCCCCCCCCCAAAAAAAAAAATGAAGACACCTCTGTATACTGTGGCACTCCTCTATTCCATCCTCCTCAACTCCTCTATTCCAACCCCCTGAAATGAGGACACCTCTGTATACAGTTATTCCAACACCCTGAAATGAGGTCACCTCTGTATACAGTGGAACTCCTCTATGTCAACACCCTGTATCTTATCCTGTGCCAGCAACACTGTTACACATACAGGACAGGGGGTAAAAATGTTAAGATATTTTTTCTCTTTGCAGGAAGAAGTATTAACAGTTTTTGATCGAATAGCCTTGTCCCCTGAAGAAATATGCGCTGGTTTCTTTGGAAGTAAATGTGGAACATCCTATGACCCATTTCACCAACACTGGAATATCACTGTAGACAAGAACAAACCTCCCGTGGAACCCGTATATCCGCCAAAGGTAGGTAACAATGCCCCTCTCTTCCATGTCCCCATGTCCCCTCCACCAGGGACTAATTGGATAGCAGTTTATGTGTTACATCACAACTCTAAAATATAATCAGACACTTAAAAGTGTTTCTAAATGTGTCATTCACTGGATTCTATGTTGTAGCTACATGTTGCCTGCCCCCCCCCCCCCACCGGCTAATTTTACTTGCACTATTTTAAGTAATACAAGATGTCTATTTTAATTAATATAATAGACATCTTGTAATACTTAATTACACAATTAGTAGCATACTTTAGGTCTCTAATTCACTCACTGTAGGTCTCTAATTCACTCACTGTAGGTCTCTAATTCACTCACTGTAGGTCTCTAATTCACTCACTGTAGGTCTCTAATTCACTCACTGTAGGTCTCTAATTCACTCACTGTAGGTCTCTAATTCACTCACTGTAGGTCTCTAATTCACTCACTGTAGGTCTCTAATTCACTCACTGTAGGTCTCTAATTCACTCACTGTAGGTCTCTAATTCACTCACTGTAGGTCTTTAATTCACTCACTATAGCACATCAATGTTCTAATTCACTCAATGTATACCTCTCTGTCCCTTAACACACCTCTTGGTGATGCTTTGATCCTTTTCAGTTGTGGAGACATCATTTTTACCTCATTCAAACATTTTGTACCCACTGTCAAAACCATGTTCACCCCATTCATAACCATGTTGAGGTAGTTGTCACATGCAGAAGTGCCTTCACAGAGCTACTTAGGGACTCTGTATGTATGCAACAGCTGTGCAAGGTTGGTTGTTCATAGCTCTCTATAGAAGCTATGATTGTAGCCAGTATGTATAATGTATCTGACCTGTAGGCATACATTTACCCTCTGTTTCCTCCAAACCTTCTGATGAGAATTTAAGACACTTAATTAAATATGTTTATAGAGGAGTTCCACTGTATACAGAGGTGTTCTCATTTCAGGGTGTTGGAATAGAGGAGTTCCACTGCATACAGAGGTGTTACCATTTCAGGGGGTTGGAATAAAGAGGTTCCACTATAATTTGTTTGAGGTACCTTGTCTCTTCATGCACACCACACACTCACTCTTGTATCAGAAAAGTTTCATGTGTTTTGTTTGGGTGTGCCAGCGTATGATAATTATCAGGTGATTTTAGATAGAGCCATTTAGACTCTTACATCATCATCTGTAGCTAATAATATTAAATTCCTTTCCAATCACACACCCACACACCCACACATCCTCCTCTGTTACATGATTCAGTGGTTAATGTACTGTTTGATCTTAGGACAGATTGGAATATCAATGTTTGTGGGTTCAAATAATGGTTATTAAGGTCTATTCCTATTACCTGGTGCTGTTTTGTGGTTATTACCTGGAGCTGTTTTGTGGTTTCCCAAGGGCAAAGTACAAGTTTATTATGCTTTGATTTAGTTGTCACTAACAGCCATTCAATAGAGTTCTCTATAGTTAAGACTATTCTATAGCTATGACTGATGTAGATATAGCTGTTGCTGATCCAGAAAAGTGAAGTTAAGTTTAAATTTGTCACAAACTTCTTGAATGCCAATAAGGTAACAGAAACCATGAAAAGCAAGACTTACAAGTTACCAGCCTCTTAACATGGCAAGTCACCCATACATTATGGGCGTGGCAAATGAGTGGGCGTGGTAACCACAAATTATAAAAGTCACCCATTTCAAGACCCTAGAAAAATGAGTTTTATTTTTCCCAATATGAAAATTATGAGGGTTGACATGTCACCCTATTAACTCCCTCCCTCCCCCCATCAGCCATTAACCCCCTCTCTCCCCCCCCCCCATCAGCCTGTGTTTTTTCTTGAAGTCAGCTACCTTATTGTCACTACTCAGGTTACTTGGTTTGTTGTTGTTGTTATTGTTGTCTATGATCTGTAGCATTCATAATGACTTGTAATCATGCTAACAGTCATTATTGCATGGTTGTCATTTATTCTATAAATAGACGAGAGAGAAGTAGCTAAAAATAGCACCTGTTGATAATAAGGTGATTATAGTTTGTTTTTGTTTGTTTTTTGTTGTTGTTGAGCGCTGTTAATGAGCCATTAGGTTAATGCCCTGCAGTGTATGATAATCACAAGACACTAGTCTCCATATACATAATGGTCATATTAATAGTGTAAATATTTAGGGTATCAATTAATAATGTTGTGGTCTGGTGCTGGAGGACTTGGTGTTATCAGTTTACCACATCCAGCAGTGTGGTGTCAATATCTATAAGGTGTTGTGGTGTCAATATCTATAAGGTGTTGTGGTGTCAATATCTATAAGGTGTTGTGGTGTCAATATCTATAAGGTGTTGTGGTGTCAATATCTATAAGGTGTTGTGGTGTCAATATCTATAAGGTGTTGGTGTTGTGGTGTCAATTAGTCTAGTTTAGTAGTAGTAGTTTATTTATTTTATTGTTTGTTGATTTGTTGTTGTTATTATTTATTCATTGTTGTTTGTTTGTTTGTTATTCATTGTTGTTTGTTTCATTGTTGTTATTATTCATTGTTGTTTGTTGATTGATTTGTTGTTTATATTTATTATTATTATTATAGGAGGATTCTCCAGTAATCAGGATCCTTCAGCTCACTGACATCCATTATGACCCACTCTATACTGAAGGACTGAGTAATGATTGTGGTGAGCCTCTTTGCTGTCGGCCACCCAATGCCAAAGGTATGCAGACCCTATAGGCATTTAACAAAGTTGTTTTGCCTCTATTGTTGCTCCTGCCTCTATTGTTGCTCCTACCTCTCAACCTCTGTTGTTGCTCTGCCTCTATTGTTGCTCCTTTCTAAATATGTTGCTCTGTCTCTATTGTTGTTCTGCTTCTATAGTTTTAACTCCTTCCTCTCTATTGTTATGGTAGGTAGTGGTGAAACAGCAGCTGGTCCCTGGGGTGATTATAACTGTGACGTCCCTAACAAAACCATCGAAAATCTCTTCCAGTTCCTTCAGAGCTTACAAGATCAGTTTGACTGGGTGTATTGGACTGGGGACATGCCATCTCATGATGTCTGGACACAGACCAGAACTGGAACGGTATACATTGCACAGTAACTCTTCTATTCCAACCCCCTGAAATGAGGACACCTCTGTATACAGTGGAACTCCTCTATTCCAACTCCCTGAAATGAGGACACCTCTGTATACAGTGGAACTCTTCTATTCCCACCCCCTGAAATGAGGACACCTCTGTATACAGTGGAACTCCTCTATTCCAACTCCCTGAAATGAGGACACCTCTGTATACAGTGGAACTCTTCTATTCCCACCCCCTGAAATGAGGACACCTCTGTATACAGTGGAACTCCTCTATTCCAACCTCCTGAAATGAGGACACCTCTGTATACAGTGAAACTCCTCCTTTTGAATGAGGTCACATCTACGTATAATACAGTGTAACCCCACCCCTCTATTCTAACTGAACATACCTCTATAATTAGCATGCGTTTTAACCTGCAGTTGAATAATATGAAGTATCTCTATGATCTCTTTGAGAAGTATCTACCTGACAAGATGGTCTTCCCAACCTTGGGAAACCACGACACGGCCCCTGTAAATGGTTTTCCTCCGCCCTTCATCAAGGGGAACCACTCATTTAACTGGATTATAGAACCAGCCATTGGAAATTGGAGCAAATGGCTCTCCAATTTCCCCGATTGGAACACCACTCAGGCAACCATTAGGAGGTGAGGGAGTGATCACTTATCAGGGGAAAGTTATAGGACTCTTTGAAACCCCTTTACCTGATATTGAAACCTTTTACCAGATAGTGATAATGTCATTTGTAGTAGATGTCATACACAATTACAATTCTTGACATCCCTAACAATGTATCTGTTGCTATGGTTGTCACTATGGTTACTTTCTATGGTTGTCACTATTGGTACATCACTATGGTTACATTTTATGATCTGTAGAGGAGGTTTCTATAATGTGAAGGTCAGGGATGGCCTGAGGGTGATAGGACTGCAGACTACATACACAGAAAGAGGAAACTAGTAAGTCAATTTGTAATTTTGGTGGATGTAAACTTTCGCGTTTTGACAAACTTTAAACCCATTAACACATACTACATAATCCTTAAAAGTTTGTGGTTGTGAAATTACTTGTTCTGTGGAAATAGTACAGTGGAGCCCCTTTATTCCAAACCCCCTAAAATGAGGACACCTCTGTATACTGTGGAATTCCTCTATTCCAACCCCCTGAAATGAGGACACCTCTGTATACAGTGGAACTCCTCTATTCCAACCCCCTGAAATGAGGACACCTCTGTATATAGTGGAACTCCTCTATTCCAACCCCCTGAAATGAGGACACCTCTGTATACAGTGGAACTCCTCTATTCCAACCCCCTGAAATGAGGGCACCTCTGTATACAGTGGAACTCCTCTATTCCAACCCCCTGAAATGAGGACACCTCTGTATACAGTGGAACTCCTCTATTCCAACCCCCTGAAATGAGGACACCTCTGTATACTATTCTAACCCCCTGAAATGAGGGCACCTCTGTATACAGTGGAACTCCTCTATTCCAACCCCCTGAAATGAGGACACCTCTGTATACAGTGGAACTCCTCTATTCCAACCCCCTGAAATGAGGACACCTCTGTATACAGTGGAACTCCTCTATTCCAACCCCCTGAAATGAGGACACCTCTGTATACAGTGGAACTCCTCTATTCCAACCCCCTGAAATGAGGACACCTCTATATACTATTCTAACCCCCTGAAATGAGGGCACCTCTATATCGAGGACACTTTTATTTGTCTGAAAGTGTATACATAGGTTCCTGTTGTAATCCACTTCTCTGCACATGTAGCTGGCTGTTAATCAACAGTACTGATCCTGCTGGGCAGCTCCAGTGGTTGGCAGATAGTTTACTAGCGGCAGAGAAAGCTGGAGATAAGGTGCATATTATTGGTCACCACCCACCAGGCATGTATTCTGCTATCACATCCTATGGATACAACTATAATAAGATCGTGAATAGGTGAGGACATAACTGCCACTCTTTCATCTCCTCTCTTCATCTCTTCCCCCTCCTTCCCCCTGTCTCCTCTCACCCCCTCACTACACCTCCCTCTCCTCACTATACCTCCTTCTTCTCCTTATCTCCTCCTCTCGTCTCCTCCTCAACTCCTCTTCTCCTCACACCTCCCTCTCCTCACCTCTTCCTCTCATCTCCCTACTCACTCCTAACTACACCTCCTTTCTCCTCCTCTCATCTCCCCCTGACTCCTCCTCTACTCCTCCCACAATCGTTACCTTCTGCTATATTATATTTTCTCTGAAGGTTTGAGAGCACTATTGTTGGACAGTTTTTTGGACATACCCACACTGACATTTTTAAAATTTTCCTGACAGAGGACTACGAAAGACCTACCAAGTGAGCCAAGTATAATACACACTTTAACCCCATTATGACTTAACCTGACACACATTAACCCATTATAACTAGCACACTTTAAACATAACACCCATTATGACTAACATGCTCTAACATAACACACTTTAACCCCATTGTGGCTTACAAGTAATTAACCCTGTAGCATCCTGTATGTCTCTCCGGGAGTGACATCCTTCCAAGGGTTAAATTATGGTTTTCGTATTTATACCATTGATGGAGATTACAGTGGAACATCACACGCTCTGCTGGATCACGAGACGTACATCTTTGATCTCGACCAGGCTAACAAGTATAACAACCCAGAGTGGGTGTTAGAGTATTCGGCCAAGGTAAGGGTTAACTTAAGCTAAATTGAGGGAAGAGGGGGTTAATTAATACGTCAGAGTTTTGCTGAGAATTTTAACCCATAAAAATAAATCTTCACTTCAAATTTACTCTTGTAGCAAAAAATTACATTAACCAAACTTAAACTCTATTCTTTAGCAATCCTACAACCTGACCTCCCTCCAGCCAACAGCCTTGTTTGACTTCTGGAAAGCCTTGCACACATCAGACGACCTGATAGAGCTCTTTATTAAACACTGGTCTAAGAGCAGCAAGGGAAATAACAAGTCCAAATCCTCAACTCTCTGTGAAATAGTTACTACCACCTCTGAATATAATCCTCTGTGTAACTCAACTGAATCCTTTAGAAACTACTTGAGATATTTAGAATCTTTCAGAAACTATAACGAAATTCACCAAGATGAAATATAATCATGTCTTCATGTATTGCTCTCTATTATAATTCTTTCTTCTTTGCTATTTGTATCTCCAACTGTCCTCTCTGATATCTCTCTTCTGTTCATTTTATCACTTCCAAATAATTATTATTTTGTTGTTGTTTATGTTTTCTGACTACAAATGTCAGTGTCACAAAAAAATAATCATTAATAATTTTTTATAATATTATTATCAATACTGAGGTCACAACCTAGTATATGTGAGCTAGTCGACCCTTTACCTATTAGAACCCATTTCACACACATTGTCAGAATTTGTCATTAGCATGTTCCTCTGGTACTAAACCTCTCCCACTCCACGTCAGTCATGGTGATGCCACTATCCGTGGAAATATCTTTGTCACAGACACTGATGTCGTCTCTTACGGAGTTTGTGAGGTCACAGATGATAGTATGTTTGCAGGCTGCATCACATACTGGTGTATATGGGTGGAGTGTATATTTGTACCTGCAATATTCCCACGGATATTTAAAACAAAGTGTCAGAAATTTTGGCCAGAATGGAATGTGGCACTCTAATACATAAAACAAAACTGGAACTAGAATGGAATGTGGGACACTACAAACCAGAATGACAGAGATTTAACTTTTTGAGCAATTCACATTTCCCAGGAGAGTCACATCTAACACAATACACTTACTCACACTCATTCACACTCACTCACCGGAAGAAAAGTTGGAATAAAGTGTCATTAGATTTGAATCTTTCCACCAAATCTGCCCAGTCTGAAGGATGAAGACTCGTCATATTATAAGTATCCTTTATGACATTAGTTAGGAAACCTGAACAGACTACAACAAGTGATTGTGCATGCTAACCTTTGCCGAGTACTCCTTCAACCAGTTAGTCTTGTTGGTGACTCTGGAGTCACTGATGTTCAGATAATAGGTAGTGTAATCCAACACAGCCTGTCACATTATGAAAACACAGTGTATATCATTATAAATGCAAAGTCAAAGAACTGTTTTGGGGTCTCATAATATATAATAAATTTTACTCTGGAACTAGCTACTCTCAGAACCTGGTGACAACGCAAAACTACTCAGAGAACATATGCCCACCTCCTGTGTAGTGGATAGGCTTAGGTAGATTATGCTGGCATAATTAATTTTTAGGAATAATAGGGACTGCCTGATTCCAGGCATAATGCTAGAATAATGAGGCACATTTTGGGAATAATTTGAGCTCTTTTTGCACCTGGTCATTGTACAGCTAATTTTGAAGTCCTCTGAGTGGTCCTGATGGAAATGGATCTACTCTATAGGCCTAATTCCATTAGTGGTTTCATGAACTATTGGTGACTATACAGTGATTGAGCATGTGATCAGCCATGTGGCATGTTTCAGTTTTTTGATAGTGTCAAAAATGGCTTCTAGTTCACTACTGAAGGCCACTTTTGGAGATCAGTAGGAACAAACTTTACAGGACTATGTTGAAACATCAGTTTAACAAACGATAACTGTTCTTTTAAAGAAGAATAATCAATAATGTTGTGAGAATAATGGGTGAATTAGCAAGAATAATGGGCAACTTTTTTTAGCATTGCAGAATAGAATAATGGGGGAAATTTTGAGCATAATCTACCTAAGCCTAGTAGTGGACAACACAAACTACTTTCAGAACATGGCCACCTCCACCTGCTGTGTCAACACACAATGTATAGTTCAATACTGCAGATCTGTTTATTTTTAAGACTACACTTTATCTTTCACTGATCTCAGTAGTATAGTTGTTGTAACTATCACTGATGGCAGGACATATCAGGGGTAGTGGAGTGGAAACAGGTCATGCAGAGCTGGCTGTTCTCTGACCAATATTTATCAGCTACTCTGCTACTTTGCCTCTGCTTACTCATCAATTTGTAAGAGATAACGATCACAGACTTGGTAAAATTATAAACTGTGTGTGTGTGTGTGTGGGGAGGCAGGTTACCTGATCAATCATATACTCTTGAAATGTTAGCTATGTGAGGTCATAGTTCTATTCATAGTTATTCATTTTCATAGCAAATGGCCAACAGTGGGTATTACCATCACACCACACATGCACCACACATGCATGCATGCATGCATGCACATGCACACACTCAAGAAAGAGAGCACACATGCAAACATACGAGTGTTCACATGCATGCATGCATGTGTACACGTGCACACACATGATCTCTAACTCACATAAGTGAATGCACATGCTCACACACACACATGCACACACACATGCATGCACACACACATGCATGCACACACACATACACTGCTGGTTCCTTTGTAATCTCCATCCAGAGTGTAGATTCGGAATGCTGGGTTGTAGCCTTGGACAGTGACACTTGGTACAATGTAAGCGAAACTAAATTGATAAAAAGTGTGTATTATTATTGTTGTTTGTTTGTTTGTTTGTTGTTGTTTATACTTTGTAGTCCTGTTTCCATCAGAGAATATCTCAAATTCATCTCTGTGAGTGTGTCCAAAGAACTGTCCCACCACAGTGTTCTCAAACCTGTACAATTAATGTGTGTCCAATGATACATGTAAATAAAACCCATAAACACATGCAGTAAACATGCAGTAAGCACATTCACATTCAATACACACAGTAAACACTTAACTATGTAGTAAACATAGCCCAAGGCTGAGAAGAGAGACACAATGGATCATATCTATGGAATGTAGCTACCTGACATAGAGTTATACTTTCCTATTGTAAACAGCTACCATGGGACAAATTTAAAGTGTAGAGGGGTGGCCTCATTTCAGGGGGTAAAGTTATATTAAATCTGTCCAAGCTGACAAAAACATGCCTAACTTGGCTAAAAAAACTTCATATGCGCATTTGGTATTATTTAGCAGCTCTTACCAAGGCGCTTCTTACCAGATGCCTGTTTGGTCTGTTGTAGTGCCCCATAGAGAGATACAGGAGACTAATACAAATCCTATGGCGTTATCCTGGACCACAAGGAGAGTTATGCATAATAAAAAATTGCTGTGTGAAGGGTCAGCTGCTCTCTGGGCAAATGCATCGCGAATGTTGCTATTATTGCGAGGTATATACGTAGCACTTCCGAGCTGCTTCCATGGCTCTCGTCAGCTTGGACAGACTATAGTGTTAATACACAAGCTGTTATTTGGGACATATCCAATTGCCTTGAATACAGAGATGTCCGGAGTTAGAATAGAGGACTTCCACTGTATAGAGAGGTGTCCTCATTTAAAGGGAGTTAGATTTACTGTATATAAAGGCAGGAATAGAGGGATTCCGACAGTAGCCCACACTGAGACCACACCCACATACCTGTTAATGATTTTGTTGTAGTTTACACCAAATGAATGAGTAAATTTACCAGGAGGGAAATGCCCTATGATGTGAACTTTGTCCCCCTGACGCTCCGCCTTCAACAACTGTTCAGTCAACCATGCCAGCTGTCCTCCAGGGTCAGTGTCATTCAGCAATAGCCAACTAAATAAATTGAATAGATAATTTTCAAAATCTCAAGCAATAATTTATTGCAAGGATGATTAATTATGTTAAAGGTGCAATATCACTGAATTTGTAAGCTATGGTAGCGCTTTATTTTGGAGGACTTCAACTTCTCCCAATAGGTCATCTTGAAATTTTTCATGAAACAACTTTCAAGAAACCAGAGAGGCTGAAACAGAGGCTGAAACAGAGGCTGAAACACAAAAGCATTGCATCAATTATCATGTAGCCACACCCATCCACAAGCTTGAATTGAGGGCAACGAATCTTTCCTAATTCATGAAAAAGATGAAAGTTGAGCTCCTCCTATATATTATAAGGATACCTATAGACTACTGAGCATGTGCAAACAACCCTCAGATTACTGGGCATGTGCAGACAAGCCAAATAACCATAGGGAGTCCGGATAAGGTTGTTGAAGTACTCTAGTTTTCTTAGTTTACTAATTATTAACACAGTATACTAGTATGTGACATAGTATACTGAATAGTATACAGAATAATATACTGGTATACTGATATGATATCTTTTGCATTCAAAAAATTTTGGGATATCTCTACAACCACAAAAAGTAAAGATTGATTGCATGAAAATTTTAGATAAGAAAATTTCGGGTGCTTCTATGTGTAAATTTCCTTACAGTATTCTTATAGTATATTACAGTAATCTTATTTTATAGTCAGTAATCTTATTATATATTACAAGTATATTATTACAAATGACGTAATGTCCAGAATTTACACATAGAAGCACCCAAAATTTCAAGTTAATCATCAACTCATTAAGTGTTAAAAATTGCCACTACAATAGTAATACAACAAGACAATTTTTTAGTAGCCTTACTCCAAAAGGAGGATTGTTTACACTATAAACACCACAAGCTTGTTATCATTATAAAGTCACAGAGTTGTCACATGTGTGATCATTTACTCACAAATTCCCGATACTTCCAAAGTTTGTCTGTAATGAAATGACCCGAAGTCCATCACGAACCTTCTGGTTATAGAAACCACCCCTGAGGAGAAGAGGTAGCTTGTATTAATAGTACATGCAGTTGTAACAGTAAACTGGAAACTTTCCATAAAGGATCACACATTTGGGACCTTTGAAACTGTCCTTTATATAGAGGTTGTCCTTAATTCAGAGGTAATAGTACCTAAAAACAGTTGCTATAGATTCAGGTGTGAGCCAATTCATCCAGGCGTTGGCGGCTGCATCAAGCAACCATTGGTTAGACTCCTTTCCTTTGATGTAGGGAGGAGGGAAGCTGGATTAAGAAAGAAACTGTTAGCAAGTCTATCTCCCCATCCCCAGAGGAAAGTGATGTCTTAATAACATGTTACTGCACATGCATAACTACATGTATTTTTGTATAGCTGCATGACATAGATGTTTGACATGCACATGTACATAATGCACTTCTACATGCATGCAAGATGTGCACATGTATGTACATGATGCATTTAAGACACATGTACATGTATGCACATCTACATGTATAAATACATCTGTATGACATGTAGCTATGTAAGACATGCACATGTACTCCTACATGGTATGCACATGTTTAGTAGTTAAAGTTCACTTGAGTTCCAGAAGTTGGAGGTAAATGAAGCTGGTCTTTGTACAAGTGAGTTTTCAAGGTAATGGAATAAAATCAACTCAACAGACTTTAAGTATTATCATGATTGCTATCTGAGAGATCTGGATCCAAGTGAGATCACCTTAAACAATGGTGATATTGAAACTGAAAGATAACTTTCCAAGTACTATGATGGGATGAGTTTATTTAGCAATGTAGCATTCAGCACATTTTTGAGATATTGCCTAAAATTTTGGAAACCTCCAAACCCGTACTCTATAAATAGAGGATTTCCTCTATTCTATTACTAGTTCTAGGGAAACACCTCCTTCATTCCTGACTACCTGTTTACTGGAACGCTTTCATGATTTCCCAAGGTAAAGTAGAACATTTTCTCTGGTAAGTAGTGCTTCATTAGAGATGTTATGGTATTCAAAATGAAAAGCTGGTCGTTCCGAGACTGGTTCCAGACATTGTGTGCAGGGAGATCACCAGTAACATACACCCAATCAAACTGGTCAAAATTAGAGGAAATGTTTAACAAGAGCATTCCTTAATTGTCAGTAAAAACTCACCTGATCTTTGATACTGACTAAATGCTCCATTAGGTCTATAAGTGTAGAGTATGGGAGGTCGCAGTTATAGTCTCCCCAATAACCAGCTGCAGTTGACCCATTTCCTGCAGAAACACTTCTGTATATGGAACCTCTCTATTCCAACTCCCTGAAATGAGGACACCTCTGTATACAGTGGAACTCCTCTATTCCAACCCCCTGAAATGAGGACACCTCTGTATACAGTGGAACTCCTCTATTCCAATACCCTGAAATGAGGACACCTCTGTATACAGTGGAACTCCTCTATTCCAACCTCCTTATATGAGGACACCTGGAACCCCTAAATGAGGACACCTCTGTATATCCTCTATTCCAACCTCCTTATATGAGGACACCTGGAACCCCTAAATGAGGACACCTCTGTATATCCTCTATTCCAACCTCCTTATATGAGGACACCTGGAACCCCTAAATGAGGACACCTCTGTATATAGCATTGATATTATTATCCCTTAGGAAGCAACATACCAGCTTTATTAGGAGGTCTGCAGCAGATAGGCTCCCCACAGTCATTGGACAGTCCAGCTGTGTAGTTCTGGTCCCAGTGGATGTCAGATAGATGCAGAACATGACTTACTGGAGAACCAGGCTGTAATAATAAGTCATTGTTGTTATTGTTGTTGTTGCTGTTGTTGTTGTTGTTGTTGTTGTTTTGATTATGTAAACTAAACTTATGTAGTCCCGAAATCAGCAAAAATTCAGAAAGGTGATCAGCTCTGTATCCACAACTAAATTAACTATACAAACACTACCATTTGAAATGGTGTGCCTTGAGGTAGGTAAGGGACTCCCAGGATCCCTCCTCTCCTTCCAGTACTTACAACATGGCTGAAATGATTACAAAGCTACTCCAGCAACTTTGTTCACTGTCAATAAATACACTGTCTTAAAAATTGAATGAAATCTATTGCTCCGACAAATTACATGTCTGCCAAGATACATAGCTGCCAAGGTGATAGAAAGACAAGCTTGAGATAGCTCTAGCTATATATGTGTATTATGATCATGCATCAAAAACCTAGCCATACTTCATTTGCTATTAGCTATAGCTAAACTCTCATATTTCAGTTGTTATTCAATATTGGTGTTAGCCATTTCTTTGTGTGAGTTTTATTGCATTCCCATGTAGCTGATTTGGTTTGTGTGCAGGTTGTCCACTGCATTGCTAGCTTGATACTAAATACTGGTTCTAAACTTGGTCAAAAGGAAGTCTTATTTTTTTTTGAACCATGGAGGAGGCATGCCCTTCTGTGGTATATGGTGGCAAGCCAGACAGAATAGTGCTTATATGTATATGTACCACCACTAAAGTCTAATATATAGCTATACATCAAAAACCTTGTCATGCAGTAGCTACTGTGGTCAATTTATATAGCTAGCTACCTTAGTTAATAGGATTGGATAGCTAGGAGGAAGCAATAATATGCTTGAGAACAAGACTATTAGGTTAGGCTTGAGAGCTTGAGATTGAGGTCAAATGCTTGAGAATCAAGCCCATAGCTTGAGACTTGGTAGGTATGAAGATAGATAGATGAAAAGTGGCTCTTGCTCCATGTAACATATTTAGATTACATCATTCAGATTACATTATTCAGATTACATCATTGTCAATTGTGTACTATTGTTATTGTACTGCGTACCTAACCGATAGCCCATAACCTACCCCATAGCAGAGCCTCCAACCACACGGATTTATCCGTATTTTTACGGATTTACACCTATAAATACGGACTACAGAAATTGATTCAATTTATACGGAAGTATAGCTAGCTAACATAACAGCTGTGAAATACTAACATTGTCCAGAGGCTTAAAGAGTTGTCTAAACAGTCAAAACAGGTGATAAAAACAGTAAGCATATTTATTGTCAGTTAATATTCATGATATTTGTTTACTGGTGCATTGTTATTAAAATTTTATATAGCTATAGCTTGTTCCAGTGTCTCCTGTCAAGCACTATGATAGCTAAGATTCCCAATTCTAGCTCACAGTCTAGTCTATTTTTTATCATTATTAATC
The DNA here is from genome assembly GCA_964016965.1 of Diacarnus erythraeanus. NCBI lineage: Eukaryota > Metazoa > Porifera > Demospongiae > Poecilosclerida > Podospongiidae > Diacarnus > Diacarnus erythraeanus. The sequence continues at coordinate 1,587,773 of OZ024673.1, read as the reverse complement.
ACAAGATACTACACGTAGGTGTGTGTCTTATAACAATAATAAGAATGATGCAGGTCATTAAACTAGCTAGCTCTACTGAATTTGCTACAAAAATACGGAAAGTGAGCAATTTTTGTACTGAAGTTATTCACTTCAAGTTGGAGGCTCTGCCATAGCATGCAAGCAATAGTACAATTGACAATGATGTAATCAGAATAATCTGTTACATGAAAAAACCTAAAAAGTGGATATGTGGTCATGCAGATATTTAAAGTTCCGGCAGGATAAATGTTTCCTGCCTGTCAATAGCAGGTTGCCATTTTGTTTTTGTTTTATTCTTTCACCTTTGGATCTGGAATGGGACTAATCGGTGGCTTGTTACCAGGTATGGTCACATTCCAATACTGCCTCCAGGGGTCATATGGGGCCTGGCAGGATGGGCCAATCAGAATGCTGCATGCCTGCTTTGCCTGTCCTAAAGTAATCCCATAGGCCACAGACAATACCTCGTCCTAAAGAGAAGACATCTATCAGTAAAAGTGGAGCAAGTCCCTCCCTCTCCAATAGAGAGTGAAATTAAAAGTATTTATTTAAGGGTGCAGTCTACATAGTAACACACTGCCTGTACTACATCATTGATTAAATCATGCGTGCTTTAATTTCTTACAATCAAACGCTATACCTGAAGTGGGCGTGACATCAAGTAAAAGCAATGTGATGGATGGATCCTAGCCACATTGGTGCATCTTAGGAACCAGGTATTAGAATGGGCCAGTTTTTTGCATGCCGCTAGCATCAGGTAAGGTATGAATAAATCGAAAAGTAAAATCAAAATCAAACAAAACTCAATGTTATGTTGTAGAGCATGAAGAAAGAAGTCTTCCAGAGTGAAAGTTATATAGCTCTATCGGTGCCTGAGATTAACGAGTATTAGCTAGTAGAATTAGTTAGTATGCTTGTAGCGTCTACAGAAAACTTCATATTAATAGTTTATGTTTACTATATGCTATACTGTAATAGTACTCTATCACTATTATAGGTTTATAAGCACAAACTGTTGTGAAGATATAGTTTCTTTGCAACCATGCGTGGTGGTGGGCAGGCGTAGACTGCACCCTTAATGACTTTTGTCCCCTTGCCAAACACTGCAATCCTTTAGTAATAATATATAGCATCCTACACTCTATAACAGCATGATAAAGATAGTTAGTGCTCACAGAATCTGGTCTTCTGTGCACAAACTTCAAAGTCATAAACTGTAGTATGTGGTCATTTCATTATAGTATCAGCTGCAGTCAAATTTATCTCAATGCTGTGTGTACAATTAGCTAAAGTAATTCTGGTGAGTTTGGGTTGTATCTTGCCTTACTGGGTGCGTACATTGTAGCTATAAGTTGAAGATACTACTACACAAACCACAGTTAATTTTGGTTACTGTGCTAACTCAACCTGACTATCCACCATTTAGCTATTCTGGAGAGGTAGCTAGTGTGTCATGCAATACTATGCAAGCTTTATTCATTCTATAGCTAGCTAGCTCTAGCTAGCTATCATGGCACTGTGAATCATGTAGAGATAAGGGAGTCATATAGTTAGCTACTCAGTTATAACAGATATATTAGGTTACCTTAAACTCTTGCACTATAAGATCACAAACATTTTTATCTTCTATTTGTAACAAAATGCACAATTTTGCTGCCAACTCTACTATATCTTCTTCAGTGGAGTTCTTCTCCAAACTTAATTCCAGCATACTGCTTACAATCTTGCACACCTCACAGTCGAGATCAAACATAACAGCGTCCTTCCTCCCTACCTTAGAGCCAGAGAATTCCCCGGAGTCTTGTTTCGGCAGTGTTTTCTGAGCAGTTCTGAGAGGGACGAGGTCAATGTTGGCATATAGCGCTGGTGCTGCACTGGTTAGGATGGGGTGCAAGCAAAGGCAAGCCATTACAAACAGAAAACTCAGGGACTTAGACATTTCTAACTGATCAATATCACTACTCTAGGATTCGGCTGGCTGGCTAGCTAGCTGTAATAATATGACGGACCTGCATCAAACTGATGCGCATGTGGTATAATACGCATGTGGTATAATGCGCACTAACGTGGGTGGGATTGGGTTTTAATAATAGTAACAACAACAGCAACAACAGCAGCAGCAGCAGCAGCAGCAGCAGCAACAACAACAACAACAACAACAACAACAATAACAACAACAACAACTGAGTAATCGTATTAATTCACCTGTCCAACTGTGACTGAAGGTAGAAGTCATTGAGTGCTTTGCACCAGCTATAAATCTCACCTTAGTGACCATTCTGCTGTAGTGAATCCTCCCTGTCTGTCAGTATTATAGTATGCTACCACATGATCTTGTTCTTCTTGGAGGTTAAGTTGAGACTGCTCTCCCTTAATGATAATAGCTATGTGGGTGTCTACTATGTCACTGTCACTACACTAATGCCTATTCCACTCAGAGCTGTAACACTAACAACCTGACTCTATTCTATAGCAATCCTACAACCTGACCTCTCTCTGCAGCCCACAGTCTTGTTTGATTTCTGGAAGGCCATGAATATTATATATACACCTGATATATATATAGATCTCTTTGTTAAACACTTGTTTAAGAACAGCAAGCATCATGCAATCATTGCTGGTTGCTAGGAAACAACAACAGGAGAAGGTCCTCTACTAGCTGGGAGTAATTCCAGTCCCCTGCACAGGCAGAGCGAGGGGGGTCAACAGGATCATCCCCCAGCACTAGACTAGATGAGCAAGGCCGTAGCAAGCAGTCAGGCTGGTCAGGCTTTGGCCTGATCACTTTTCAGAACATTGAAACCACACCTACCAGCACCACACCCATTAATTATTTGCCAGCTAGCAATGCAGTCTGTAGCTGAGCCTGAGCCTGCCTTGATATCCAGTGAGCCACACCAGCCAGTGGCTTTTAAGTTCCCTATAAAGTAATTTAGCATAGAGAAAACATCTTGTTCCAAGTATAAAAATTAATTATTAGAAGTGGGCTAAAAAATTTTGCCCGGGCACTACACGCACGATATAGTCACAAAAGGGGTGATTCTATGTGTAAATCCTCGACATTACGTCATCTGTAGTATACTTGTAATATTCAATAATACATAATAAGATTACTGACTATAAAATAAGATTACTGTAATATACTATAAGAATACCGTAAGGAAATTTACACATAGAACTGAAGGACCCCACAAAAGGCCTAACCACTAAAAATTTGCTTGCTACAGCCTTGATGAGCATGGAGAGTATTGGAAGTAACCCACCATCACATAGAAAATCATTTTTTTTTTTTCTAAAATGCATGTATTATAGCTAGCTATAGCTACAATCTATAGCCATTACTATTATACCAGCTATAAAACCTTCAGAGATGGAGACAGTGATTTCAGAGGAACATGCAGGGATGGAAGCAATTGGAGAAACCAGAGACATGTGTGGGAAATATGACCTCTCCTGCATAAAGGACTCTCCTACATGGAGGAAACTAGCATTTTCACCTTAGTCAATGTGTTGTGGGTGCATTATCATGATCCAACAGGAACCTCAGGGAGATGACAGATCCGTTATTCAATGTCAGGCTGAGGCCAAGGGAGGACAACAGACAAGCATATATAATATAGCAATTGAATTCATTTCAGGGGGTTATGTTGGGAACCAACTATATAGCTAGCTAGAAACATTCCCACATTCCACCCACTTATGATTAGCATTACCTTTTAGCCACACACCGAGACGTCTTGTATATAGGCGTTCTTAATCTCAGCAATGGCAGAGAAGGTGAGTGGTGGTGTAGATGTTGTATCATCATCTTCTGTTCTAGCTAGTGAGCGCGCCAACCCTGCATGATCAGATGCCTTAGCTATAGCTAGCGATATAGTATTTACTATTAGCTGGAACTGCTGCAGAGCTATACAAAAGTATGTAGCTAGCACTCTGCGAAGTGTGCATGGTGGTGCGCTCACTGTAGTAGCTATTATGTGTAGCCCATTGGCATAGTGAGCTAGCTCTGTCCTGACCTCCTAGGCTGTAGCTAGTGCATTATTATCTAGTCTACAGTAGCTAGCTAGTTCTAGCTAGCTGAAGAATGTAGCTACCTGAGGGGAGTTGAGATTTAACAAAACAAAGTGTTTTTGCTAGCTGGGTTTAACTAGCTGATATGTATCTCCTAGTATCTATGCAGGGGCAGATCCAGCTATTTTGAAAGGGGGGGGGAGGGGGGTCCAGGTAGGTAAATGACAACCACACAGCCATTAGGCTGCAGTGAGGAGGAGAGTGCAGGAGGGGGATGTGCCCCTCCTGAAGAAGCAAAAATTTTAGCCTTGCTATAATGCCATAAAAGGCAATGAAACATGGACTCTAAGTTTTATTATTAGCAATATTAATACATAACAGCAAAGTGTGCATGCACCATTTAACTCAAAAACAACAGAATTTTGAAACAATCTTCTTGAGTGTTGAGAAATAAACCTAGCAGCTAATAACTTTAGAGAGACTTCCTAGTACAGGGGTGTAGACAACTTTTTAGGACTGGGGGGGCTAATAAGGTAAAGACAAAAGAGCTACAATTCGGCTCAAGGGGGAGGGTGCGGGAGGGGGATTGCATGAAGTGCAGAAGCAAAATTTTTTTTTAAAATCCAAGAGGTGTAAGAGAGCAAATTAAAGTAATATTCAAATAATATTTTAATATGTACACAAGGCTAGGCTAGGCTATATTTCATTTAAAGATAGTAGTGGATTCTGTACTGAAACATCATGATCCTCAACATCACTTTCAAGCTAGTAAAACTATATTGCAATGTGCACTTAATTAGCTACAGTCTAGGCTAGGTATAGCTACTAACCAAACATGTTTGACAAAAAAGGAGGGGTCTGGCCCCCCCCCCCCCCCTGGATCTGCCCCTGTCTATGTCTATACTCTCTGTGTTTATGAGTGTGAAATTTGTTGTTTTTTTTGTTTTGTTTTTTGATAAAGAGCTCCAAGAAAAGAATTGAAGAATTGAAAGAGGTGAGCTTGTTGTGTGTGTTGTTAAGACCTTCCAAACTCTCACATCACTGATACTGGTAACATATAAATACATGTACAATAGGCCTTTCATGGGTTGCATGTAATAGATGAAGGTAGTATGCAGTGATGGAAGGTTTAGTAACAGCTGCTATGCTTTCAAGTTGGTCTCTCATGGGCTGCATGTAATAGATGTAGGTAGTGTGAAGTGATGGAAGGTTTAGTAACAGTTGCTATGCTTTCAAGTTGGTTCGGTGCCTTCACCCACACCCTCCCACCACCTCCGGCACCTGCACTATACCCAGGCCTGTTATTAACATGAAAGTAAAATCAAAGAAAGAAGGATGGACTGCAGGACCACATGACCTTATAGTATTTCCAGTAATTATTATCCTCCAAGTTTAGTGGACATGACTCCTGTTCCAAAAGTGCTGAGTCTGCATACATTGTTTTGGCCCTGTGTACCGTGTAAAATGGGTGTGGTTTGAGTGTCTATATCCCAGATGACCTTGTAAAGGATAGTTTACTGTATATATACTTTGTGTTTGGAGTCAGTAGTTCCCCTGAGAGTGTGTTTGTTGGTCCAAGATGGCCGTTGTGTGTGTGTTAGCATTGCTTCACCTTCTCTCTCTCCTCACAGGAGAAGGAAAAGTATCAGAGAGTGATAAAGGATTATGAAGAGGTAAGTAATGAGTGTAATAGTGGTATGATGAGAGTGATGCACCCATTTTATACCGGGTGTTGTTCTTTGTGTGCAGTGGATAGCTAGTTGTCAGAGTGAGATAGAGGATCCCAACACTGGTGAGGGGATGAGGGAAGTGCTAAAGAAGGAGATGCAGGAATATAAGAGAACTATCCGGAACTATAATCTACAGTTAGGTAGATGTGAGACAGAAATAAAGCAAATAGAAACAGAAATAAAGCAGATAGAAATTATAGAAAATAAAGGTGAGTCCATAATTTAAGTAGCTAATAAATTTTGAAAGATGATGTAATAATTATTATGATGTAATGTAATAATTCATGAATAAAATCAACATGTTACTATTTTTAGAACTAATTAGCTAAAGTTTAAAAGTAGGTGAAACTTTAACTGGCCATAAGTTTTGACTGGAATGATATAGACTTCAAATTTGTTCTTTCTGTCTATACAAACTAAATTCCTTAGTTCTACACAATGGCATTCCATAATAACTAGTGTGTGTGGCCACATATGGAACTCTCTCATCTCTCCTTTATAGCATGTTCGAATATAAAGAATCGTCTTGGTTTCGATAAAGCCATGAGTCTCATCAAGGTGATTTATTATGCATTGAGGTGTATAATGTTTGGCTTTGCTGGAGTAGGCAAAAGCCATACTCTCGCACTTATACTAGGTGAGAATCCTCCTTCCACACGTGTCAGCACAGCCTGCGCTAAAACGCCTGTACGAGCTGTTGCCATAACTAGAATTGGAGTGGATGGGAAGCAGCTCACAAGAATTGATGTGGATGATTACTCTGACATGATGATGAAGACGGCCAAGGACTATATTGCTTCCTTCATGCCTACTGGTCCAATAGCAGGGATTCAGAGATTTATTCGTAAGGCCATCAATGCACCGGCTGTACCAACTGATGAAGTGGAGAAGGATCTGATAACACGTTTCTATAAAGCAGACGAGGATGTAAAGGTACTAAATGGTCAAATTGTTGGTGAGATGAGTGACTGTGGTGGACAGCCTCAATTTTTAGAGATTCTGCCTAAATTCATAGACAACCTTTCCCTTGGTATACTGGTGACCGATCTCAGCCAGCGTTTTGACGATTATCCAATGAATTACTACTACAATGAGGAGGGGGAATCTGTTGGGGAAGGAGTCAAGTCCGCACTCACCAATGAGCAGATCATACGTCTCTGCTTAAGGATGATCGTCTCAAAGTCCCAGGGAGACAGGCATGTCAAGGTCATATTTATCGGCACCCACAGAGATGAGGAGCACAAGTGCACTGAGACGAGAGAGGAAAAGAATCGCAAGCTAAAGGATACGGTGAAATCTCTGGGTCTGGAAGAGAATGTCATCTATAGGAATAAAGATGAGCTTATCTATGCCCTCAATGCCAAGAACCCCGAGGAAGTTGACCACCTCACAGCTGGAGAACTGAGGGAGGTGATAATGGATGAGTCCAATGCCGTGACTGTCCATATCCCTGTCAACTACTATGGTGTGGAGCTCACTTTGCATAACATGGTGCAAGAATCTGATCAGATCGCATTTCATGAATCTGAAATTTTACCTAGAGTCTCCCACTATCACATCACTGAGGAGTCTCTGAAGGAGGCTCTGAGATTCCTTCATGAGATGAAATTAGTCTTTTACTTCGAAGAAGAGTTCCCAAATGTCGTGATCGGACATCCTCAGTCCGTTCTCAACAAGCTTACCGAGTTAGTGGCATATCACATCCAGCTGACCACCAACCCAAAGATGCAGAGAAATTTGTATGGGATGTGGAAGAAGTTCAGCCAGTGTGGTATCCTCAGCATTGAGTGCCTGAAGAAGTTCCCAGCCCACTATGTGAATGGCGTGTTTTCTCCTGCTGATATGATGAAGCTCTTTGTGAAGCTGTTTATAGTTTCAGAGGTGAATGAAGGAAAATATTTGATGCCATGTGTCTTAAAAGTAGACAAGCTTACGAGCTGTAATCCAGAGCCCAACACCCAGAGTGTCCCACCCATGGTCTTGCACTTTACAAAGGGTGCACCAAGGTATGGAGTCTACTGTGGGACCATCTGCCACCTCATCACTGTAAACAAGTGGAAGTTGTTTAAAGACCCCCACACAGGAGAGTTTGCCAACATCACTAGAAATAGTGTCCATTTCTCGATTCCAGGCTATCGAGGAAATTGCAAAGTCACCATCAATGACCCCTTCAACAACTTCTTTCTAGTTACTCTACATGTGCCTACGGATGTTCCATCATACACCGAAACTGTATCTCGAATGTGTTTGAAGGTTCGCCACACTCTTTTGAGTGCAATCAATGAAGCCACTGATAAGCTCAACTACACACCAGACGAGCCTGTAGTGTCCTTCCTGTGTGAGGAGCACATATCCTCTTTCCTCCATCCAGCAACTATTTCTGAAATAGGTGATGAATTGTTGTGTACCAAAGAACTCACTTGTGGAGGGCCATTGACTGCACAGCACAAGATCTGGCTTGGAGGTATATATACTGTATATACATTCAGTGTTGATTATCCTGTATCATGTTTTTAGACCCCTTACTTCCTCCATCTCCTCACCTCACCCTATCACGACCAGAACAACATCAGTAAGTGATAGATACATGTGAGTGCAATGACTCTTACCATATCTTTTTTTAGAAAACAAGCCTCTCCTCTATCAATTGAAGTATCTGAAGGTAGGCAACAGCAAATTTACGATTATCGATAAAGTTGCTACTAAGTGGAAGGACATGGCTTATGCTCTGAGGTTTGAAGATCATGCGGTTGAGAACATTGAGCACGACACTCAGGGGAAGGGATGTGTAGAGGCTTGTCATTTGACTTTCCGTACTTGGCTGAAAGAGGAGGCATGTCATGTCACATGGGAGAGGTTGATAGAAGCTCTTAATGACATTGAATTGGGGACAATGGCTTCAGAATTGGAAGCATCATTTAATTCATGATGAGTATATAATAATGACTGTGTGTACTGTTCTTCCTGAAATATTATATTCCACAATAAAAAACCATGAACAATAATTAGTTTATAGTAATAATTTCTTACCAACAGAGAGAGCTAGCTATATAATTATACAGCCATATTGAATTTAGTTACAATAATATTCTTGAACTCCTGATGTGATTAGGTAATATTGCAGAGTGCATAGTGCTCTGAGGTACATAATGGGTGTGTGGAGTTTGTCATGACTTTGGCTAGAAGGGGAGGCATGCTGTGTACCTGTATTGCTAGGTTCATGGATTTATCCACAATCTGTGGATTTTGGGGGCAGAAAATTATTGTCTGTAGATGAATCAAGGCCAAATAATAGAGTTCTGTGGATTTTTCTGCTTATTGCTGTTTTTAATTAAGAATGAAGTTTCTTTCTAAAATAGTATGTGTCCCTCTATTTCATGCACATAACACTCAATAAAACAATCATGGTTTTCAGTGTCAAAGTTTTGATTAGAAAATGGTGAAATTTTGGTTCCACAGCTCCCTGGGGAAGAAGCACATTCCCCTCCTGCACCCTCCACTTTTCGGTAGCCTTCGGCCACTCAATCATTGAGTCTCTGTGGATTTTTTTAAACAGCAACCTGGCAACACTGCATGCCATGTCACATGATAGGAGCTCTTATCAGAGGTTTATCCTTGTAAATTGAAGTGGTATAATTATAGGCCTTGTAAATTGAAGTGATCTGCCTTGTAAATTGAAGTGGTTGTGGTTTGCAAAATCACACACACTTCCTGCTTGACCACACCCAATTATTATAGCTGCTAGTTTTGTCTGGTGTGCCCTTTATGGCTATCATCTACATGAGAGGTTAAAATACTGTGGATCATTGAATTTTAGATTGCTATAATTATGAGAGTGTAATGAAAAGATGAAGCTATGCCAACTGTATTGTAGTCTATATTATTGCTTAGTGACATTAAACAGGAAACAGCAATGACTTCACAATTAGAGGCCGTTGAAATATATATATTTTTTTCATTTATTTTAACTATCATCACTATACAGTGTAAACCTTAATTACCCAGAACTTATTATTCAGAAACTCAATTAAGAAATAGCTAGGAACTCCAATTGTAGCAGCATTTTGATGTGCAAGTGGTATATTATTTTTGTAATACAATAACGTCAAAATAATTGTCCAAGTAATAATTCACCCAGCAGTACTTTGTGTGCATATAGTGTCTTAAGTCTGGCTGAATAACTTAATGATATTATACACCCCTCCTTTCCTCCATTGTACTGCCCACTAAGTTCCTCTGTACACTAGGAAGGCTAGGTTCTACTGTAATTAGATTATTAAGCAAAATTTTCAAAATTTACTCCTAAAACAAAAACAAAAATAGCACTAACCAACCTGACTCTATTCTATAGCAATCCTATAACCTGACCTCTCTCCAGCTCACAGCTTTGTTCGACTTCTGAAAGGGAACACATCAGAAAAGCTGATCAATCTCTTTGCTAAACATAAGAGGGATGTGATATATCCCAAGCCCTCAACTCTTCTTCTACCCACTCCACTATAATCCACTGTGTAACTCAACCAAGTCTTTTAGAAACTACTTGAAACACAATTCACCAATACATTATGCCTTCATGTATATAATTTTTTTCTTATTTGCTAAAGCTGATCATTATAATCCCAACCTCATTAAAAGTATGTGAGCTAGTTGACCCTTTACCTCATTTTAAAAACTTTTTGATCCATTCACAAACAGCAAGCAGTGCACTAATAATATTGTCACATAAAATGTTAGCTAGCATGTTCCTCTGGTATTAAACCTCTCCCACTCCACGTCAGTCATGGTGATGTCTCTATCCATGGAGATATCTTTGTCACAGACACTGATGTTATCTCTTATAGAGTTTGTGAGATCACAGATGATAGTATGTTTGCAGGCTGCATCACATACTGGCTTATGTGGGTGGAGCGTGTATTTGTACCTGCAATGTTGCCATGGATATTTAAAAAATAAAGTGTCTGAAATTTTGGCCAGAATGGAATGTGGCACTCTGAAAAACCAAAACTGGAACTAGAATGGAACGTGGGACACTACAAAGCAGAATGACAGAGGATTCAACTTTTTCAGCAATTCACATGTTCCCATGAGGGCCACATCTAACACAATACACTCACTCATTCACACTCACTCACTGGTAGAAAAGTTGGAATAGAGTGTCATTAGATTTGAATCTCTCCACCAAATCTGCCCAGTCTGAAGGATGAAGACTCTTCATATTATAAGTGTCCTTCAATAAAAGAGTTAGGAAACCTGAACAGACTACAACATGTGATTGTGTATGCTAACCTTTGCCGAGTACTCCTTCAACCATTTAGTCTTGTTGGTGACTCTGGAGTCACTGATGTTCAGATAATAGGTAGTGTAATCCAACACAGCCTGTCACAAAATAATACAAATATGACTCAATACCATCACACGCACATGCACACATACGTGCACACACACACAAACACACACAAGCACACACAAACACACACACGCGTGCACACACACACACACACACACTGCTGGTTCCTTGGTAATCTCCATCCAGAGTGTAGATTCGGAATGCTGGGTTGCAGCCATCCACCGTGACACTTGGTCCAATGTAAGCAAAACTAAATCAATAAAGAATATATCATTGTTGTTTGTTTGTTGTTTGTTGTTGTTGTTGCTTATACTTTGTAGTCCTATTTCCATCAGAGAATATCTCAAATTCATCTCTGTGAGTGTGTCCAAAGAACTGTCCCACCACAGTGTTCTCAAACCTGTACAATTAAAGTGTCCAATGATAGTTACATGTAAATAAAACACATGAACACATGCAGTAAACACATTCACATTTAATACACACAGTAAACACTTAACTATGCAGTAAACATAGCCAGAGGGCAAATAGAGACACACTGGCTACAGTGTACAACTTGGGACAAATTAATAAGATTGCCTCAATGTCAGGGGGTGAAGTTGTAGCTGTTCTTTGAGACATATTCAAATGTCCATAATACAGAGGTGTCCTCTCATTTCAGAGAATAGGAATAGAGGGGTTACACCGTGATGGGATAAAGGGACTCCCACAGTAGCTATAAAGCCCCAAACTGAGACCACACCCACATACCTGTTAATGATTTTGTTGTAGTTTACACCAAATGAATGAGTAAATCTACCAGGAGGGAAATGCCCTATGATGTGAACTTTGTCCCCCTGATGCTCCGCCTCCAACAACTGTTCAATCAACCATGCCAGCTGTCCTCCAGGGTCAGTGTCATTCAGCAGTAGCCAACTAAATAAAGGATTCTTTTAGCCAATTTGGTGGACTACTAAGCATGTGCAAGCAACCCAACAACTGGTAGACTACTGGGCATGTGCAAGCAACTCAACAATTTTTGTGTGGGGTATAATTAATTTAATTATATTAAAGAGAAAAGGAACAAATTTTTGCTAATTAGCAGTAGTTTTGTCCAGAAAAGAGGCTTGCTTACACTATAAACATGTTATAAAGTCACAGAATTATCACATGAGTTGTCACATGACTGATCATATACTCACTAATTCATGCTGCTTCCAAAGTTTGTCTGTAATGAAATGACCCGAAGTCCATCTCGAACCTTCTGATTATAGAAACCACCCCTGAGGAAAAAAAAAATTAGCTTGTATTAATAGTACATGCAGTTGTAACAGTAAACTGGAAACTCCATAAAGGATCACACATTTGGGACCTTGGAAACTGTCCTTTATATAGAGGTTGTCCTTAATTCAGAGGTATATAGTACAGTGGAACCTCTCTATAAAGGACACATAGGGACCTTGGAAACTGTCCTTTATATAGAGGTTGTCCTTAATTCAGAGGTAACAGTACCTAAAAACAGTTGCTATAGATTCAGGTGTGAGCCAATTCATCCAGGCGTTGGCGGCTGCATCAAGCAACCATTGGTTAGACTCCTTTCCTTTGATGAAGGGAGGAGGGAAGCTGGATTAAGAAAGAAACTGTTAGGATATGTGTGGAGTCAACGTCAACACAAGTATCTCCCCATCCCTGGAGAGGATATTCAGTAGCTAGTAAAGACCAATGTTTAAGGTGACCTCACTTTGATCCAGAGCTCTAAGATATCGATCATGATGTAGCTAAAGTTGTTGAGTTTACTATAGTCCATTATCTTGAAAACTTAATGTAAATGTATGTCATGCAGATAAGCAGTACATGTGACACACTATTTTATCAAATGACATCTGACACTGAAAACTGAAAGATAGCCTTCCAAGTACTCCTAGTACAACTGTAAGATTAGGTGGGATGAGTTTATTTAGCAAAGTAGTATTCAGCATATTTTAGAGGAATACTAAAATTTTGGGACCTCCAACCCACCCACCCCTCACCTTACCCCTGAATTATACTCTTGAATAGAGGATTCCTCTATTTTATTCCTATAGGAACATTTCTGACTACCTGTTTACTGGAACACTTTCGTGATTTCCCAAGGTAAAGTAGAATATTTTCTCTGGTAAGTAGTGCTTCATTAGAGATGTTATGGTATTCAAAATGAAAAGCTGGTCGTTCCGAGACTGGTTCCAGACATTGTGTGCAGGGAGATCACCAGTAACATACACCCAATCAAACTGGTCAAAATTAGAGGAAATGTTTAACAAGAGCATTCCTTAATTGTCAGTAAAAACTCACCTGATCTTTGATACTGACTAAATGCTCCATTAGGTCTATAAATGTAGAGTATGGGAGGTCGCAGTTATAGTCTCCCCAATAACCAGCTGCAGTTGACACATTTCCTGCAGAAACACTTCTGTATACTATGGAACCAACTCCCTGAAATGAGGACACCTCTGTATACAGTGGAACCTCTCTATTCCAACCCCATGAAATGAGGACACCTCTGTATACAGTGGAACTCCTCTATTCCAACACCCTGAAATGAGGACACCTCTGTATACAGTGGAACTCCTCTATTCCAACACCCTGAAATGAGGACACCTCTGTATACAGTCAGTGGCGGTTGAGGGTGGGGGCTAGAGGGGCTAGAGACCCCCCCCCCCCCAATATTTGCCTACAATGGTAAACTTGTCAGAATGTACAAAACTTGTTACAATGTGCAAGTCTCTGTAAAAACAATTAGCAATGTTACACCACCTTATTAAAAATTTGCAGCTCCCGAATTCTGTCTAAGCTTGATGTTGTTAGCTTACTGCTTACGTGTATACACTTAGCAGCCACTTAGTACACCTTGACCTCAGTGCCCAATTATGCTAAATTTTTTGGCCTATTATTCTATTCTCCTGTGCCAACAAAATTTGCCTATTAGTTTCCACCTATTATTCTTAAAATTTTGACTATTATTATTTATTTACCATAGATTGTTCTTTAAATGAGTTAGCAAGGAGTGAAAAAAACACGTTCTGCAGCTGCAGAAGGTTGTATCAATAGAATAGATTTAGACCAGAATGGAAGGTAGTGTATATGGTACCTCCACCCACTTCCTCCTGAAATTATTCTCAAAATTATGCTAGCACATTTGGGCAATCCCTACCTACGACCTCACCCTTAGCCCTCCCAAAACTAAAAAGTCTCAACCGCCTCTGACAGTGGAACTCCTGTATTCCAACCCCCTGAAATGAGGACACCTATGTATACAGTGGAACTCCTCTATTCCAACCTCCTTATATGAGGACACCTGGAACCCCTAAATGAGGACACCTCTGTATTTAGCATTGACATTATTATCCCTTAGGAAGCAACATACCAGCTTTATTAGGAGGTCTGCAGCAGATTGGCTCCCCACAGTCATTGGACAGTCCAGCTGTGTAGTTTTGGTCCCAGTGGATGTCAGATAGATGCAAAACATGGCTTACTGGAGAACCAGGCTGTAATAATCAGTTGTTGTTGTTATTATTGCTGTTATTATTGTTATTATATAAACTATCATGTTTGATTAGGTAAACCAACCATTCACCAAAGTCACCAAGAGACAAGAATTTTGATGAGCTACTTTGTATCTATGTAGCTATATACTAACATCTGATTTTTACAGAACAGAAAACACCTCTACTTTTAAGTATAATGAACAGTAGCAGCTAAAAAGCTAACAGCCATTTGAACAGAGGCAGTAGGCCCCCAAGGTAACAGAAAACACCTCTACTTTAAGTATAATGAACAGTAGCAGCTAAAAAGCTAACAGCCATTTGAACAGAGGCAGTAGGCCCCCAAGGTAGAGAAAGGGTTCCACCTGTAAAATTCTCCCAGAATTCACAACTATAGCTAAGAATGATTACAAGGTGACTTCAGTGTCCATCAACTTTGTCCTCTATATGTCTTCCTTATAAATACAATAATATTGAAGGCTGCTGTTTTGACATAAGCAGCCTGCCAAGGTAATGTAGATAACTGCTCAGGCAGAAATTCTACATGCTAAATGCTTCCTGCCTATCAAGATTCAATAGCAGGTTGTCATTTTGTTTTTTATTCTCTTACCTTTGGATCTGGAATGGGAGTAATTGGTGGCTTGTTACCAGGTATGGTCACATTCCAATACTGCCTCCAGGGGTCATATGAGGGCTGGCAGGATGGGCCGATCAGAATGCTGCATGCCTGCTTTGCCTGTCCTAAAGTAATCCAGTAGGCCACAGACAATACCTCGTCCTAAAGAGACGGTATCTATCAGTAATTCTCTACTAATGAGAAATTTGTAATGACATAGTTATTATACTTTTGTTCCCTGCCAAACACTACAGCCCTCCACAACGTCATATAGCAATATAGAAGCCAATATTCTATAATGGCACAGCCAAGATAGACTTCACTTAGCTACTGGTGCTGACAGAATCTTATCACTTGGTCTGATCAGGTTGTGTACATAAACTTTCCCTGATATTCATAGTCCCAAACCACAGTTTATATTGTTACTGCACTAACTCAACATGACTATAATATTATATCCACCATTATTTATTCAGGTGGTATCCATGTCATGCAGATGCAAAGTGTTAGCGTGGCACTGTAAATCACATAGAGATAAGCACTAATGGGAGTGGAATGAAAATGGGTTGATAATAACTCAGATATGTATGTAATTAGGTTACCTTAAACTCTTGCACTACAAGATCACAAACATTTTTATCTTCTATACGTGTCACAATGCAGAACTTTGTTAAGAACTCTGCTAGATATTCTTCAGTGGAGTTCTTCTCCATATATAATTCCAATGCACTGCTTACTATCTTGCACAGCTCACATTCGAAATCAAACATAATCCCTCCTGGGTCAGGGCCGAAGAATTCTCCTTTCAGTAGTGTTTTCTGGGCAGTTCTGAGAGAGACGAGGTCAATGTTGGCATATAGCGCTGGTGCTTCACTGGTTAGGATGGGGTGCAAGCAAAGGCAAGCCATAGCAAACAGAAAACCCAGGGACGCAGACATCTCTCTAACTCAAAATTCAATTGCTACTCTAGCTCTACACTCCACGCAAGCAGCTGCTAGTCAGTCATGATTAGTTACTAATGCCATATGCCCTCTAGCCGCTTGCTCACGCACCATTATTATTATTATGTGGTGTACTGCGCATGTACGTAGGCCCGCCTACTTTTATTCATTGGATGGATCAGGACATACATAATAATAATTATTATGTCCCCTCAGTGGTCGCTTAATTGGGAAGAGTGCAACATCCTGTCTGAATGCTAACTTCTATCTGATCATTTTATTATTGTTGTTGTTGTTATTGTTTAAATGTGTAACACAACTATTAAGCCATAAAGCCATTAAGCGTGAGTACTGCCAAAAATGGAAGCACTAGCTAGTTATTTGCACAATGGTTTCAATTTTCATAAAATTACACAGTTAATCAGATTTTTTTTTACTGTGATGTGGTCAGATACCTGTCTGACTCTGTGACCTGAATACTAGTCGCACATATGGTGGGAGAGAGAGAGAGAGAGAGAGAGAGAGAGAGAGGGGGGGGGGGGGGGGGTTAGGGGTCAGAACACAGTGCCAATTACTGAGCTAATAAATCAAAATGCAGAAGGATAAACTTCTTCCATTCAGTCAGTTAGCATTAAGTTCTATAGCTCTGTGTAATCAGAGCATCTGCTATTCTATAGTATATAGATGAATAATTGGAAGGCATCGTTCAATAACCTGTAGCTTGTGATTGTTAAAATATTATTGTGGTCACTTTTACAATCATTAATAATTTGTGTCAGTATTATATAATAAGCGTGTGTGAACACATGCAGTGGAACCTCTGAATAAAGGACACATTGGGACCTTGAAGACCGTCCTTTATATAGAGGTTGTCCTTAATTCAGAGGTAATAGTACAGTGGAACCTCTCTATAAAGGACACATTGGGACCTTGGAAACTGTCCTTTATATAGAGGTTGTCCTTAATTCAGAGGTAACTATGTATTAATTGTGGACAGGACAATTATAAGTGTCCTTTGTATGGAATTTGTCCTTACTTCAGAGTGTCCTCTATCAGAGATTCCTCTGTAGGAGGGCTAATGGCCTGTAGGTTCCTACTTCAGTGACACCCTTTAACTAACAATTTCTATGGTTGTGACCTCTACCTTGCATCTTCATTCATCACCAGGGTTTCTTTGGGGGGGGGGGGGGGGGCAGGGGAAGCATTCGCCCACCCCCCCCCCCCCTTGGCCCCTTGGAGAAGCTGAGAACACATGCATAATTTACTTAATTAAGCCTTTAAAATACAGTCAAACTCACTTAATTAGAATCCTGATAAGAAATATTTGGTTAATTGGAATAACTGATATTTCTTTCCATAGACTTAGTATAAAATTAATTTGGTTAATTGAAATTCACTTTATTGAAATATTCTTGTAATTGGAAGAAATTTCTATACTCCTTCCATATTAACAAGTAATGTAGATACAAGGTGTTAGATGTATAATGTACTTAATGTGTGCACAACCATTGATGTATAAACTATTCCACCATCAGAAAGTGATGCTATGAAAGCAGTTGATGTTCTAAGAGCAATATTTGTCTACTATAGAATCATCTGACTCTATCATGTCCTCATTTTATGAGGTTGAACATTGTATAGAGAGAGTAGCTTTTTTTTTTTTGAGAAAAGGCAACTTCCCTATTGGATTACATACAATATTAGAAATAGTACAGCTAGCTAACACATTTGTACATTTTAATGGGAATTTCAGTGTTTGTGTCACTGAATAAGAAGTACTATGGATAATGGAAACTTCTGTTAATTGAAAGGGTTTTTGTGCCCTTGTTCCAATTAAGTGAGTTTGACTGTACACTCATTTGGTACACTGATAGAAACATGAGAGTGCATGATTACAGTCCCCCCCAAAAAGCACAAAATGTTCATGAAAACTAAAACCAGGAGAGGATACTTGCTCCAAATGATCCCACTACTTTACAGATGTCCTTATTTTGCCCCCTCTTTGGTAAAAACCTGAAAGAAACCCTGATCACAATTTTAGTTTTAACAGTTTATAATAGATACATACAAAATCCTGATCACATGAATAAAGTTGTATGCTTATTCATAATTACACAGTTAGGGGTATACAGCACATACACAGTGTTGTACAGCTGCTAATAGACTACACATTAATTAATGAAATGAAGTCAGCAAGCAAAGGTCCATGACAAAGTTATTTTTAAATGGAGTTCAGACAGATGTGCTCCAATTTGAACCAAAAGACTCCTTCTGTTGATCCAGCAATTCATTGAGGGCTTCTTGAAGGTCATCGTTGTGTTTGTCCAGAAGCTGGGCATTCCGAGCTCTATCAGCAAATCCCATGGCAACCAAGCATTCCATGGGTGTGGTGGGTTGGCGGGGACCATCCCAGGTTTGGTTAAGGAGGTGTGACACATCTGGGTTGTAACACCACCGTGAGATATCCTGATGAAGTGGGAATAGAGATAACATAATCAATCAGTGATAACCTCTTCAATGAACTATTTCCTATAGGAGTATGCAGTATTTTCATGTCCCCACACCATCTCCAAACATGAAAAAGACTGGACACTTCCCTAGGGTAGTTAAGGCATAGTGGGTCCCTGTGTCTTCAATGGACACTTCCCTAGAATAGTTAAGGCATAGTGGGTCCCTATGTCTTCAGTGGGGTACATCTTTAATATAGCGGCACTTCACTCTCTGAAACAAAGCCACCCTCTAAACAGTCCCTGGCCCTAGAAACAGATTTTCAATTACCTCGTCTTGTCTTATCATTGCATTTATGTCACACTGCTGGGTCCTAGCCCATGGATAAGGGGGTGGGGCAGTAGGAACAGGGTCCTCACTGCAGCACCAGTCTGTGGCATCCTGTAATAACAGTCATGAGTGAGAGCTAAGTTCATCAATAGTGTATGAATAATTAATACTGTCCTTTTAATAGTGTATCAAGGCAAGTTCAATTGTTTTGCCAATAGCTAATTTTTATTATCATGGCCCTGTTATGATTTGATGTTAAGATTTTTTGTGCTTTTTGCAAAACTAAAATTTATTTTTAGGCTGCATAAAATATTATTTTTATCTTTCTTGCAATTAATTTGTGAAATTTTGGTGTCAAAAAAATTAACTTCAATTTATTTGTGTGAAATTTTGGTGTCAAAAAAATTAACTTCAATTTATTTGTGTGAAATTTTGGTGTCAAAAAAATTAACTTCGATTTATTTGTGTGAAATTTTGGTGTCAAAAAAATTAACTTCGATTTATTTGTGTGAAATTTTGGTGTCAAAAATTTTTATTTCTGTGTGAAAAATTTTGTGGCTAAAGAGACCCAGGCAAGAATTATTAACAATCAAACACATCGGAAATAATTTTTATTAGTGTGTATAGAGACACCACGAAAATTTAACATATTATTATATTTGGTGTTGTATACCTCAAACTCTCCACCACTGTCCTCAGAGGAGGAGCCCTCAGCAAACTGAATGGTTGGTTTCTTATTCTTGCCGTCAGCAGCAACTCGAGGAACAGAGGGTGTAAAATGCACTTTATCATCAACAAATTCACTGACTTTATTGACCAATCCGGTGGCAACAGCCAAGGGGTTTCGAAGGCCTCCTTTCAAAGCCCGAAAGGAAAATCTATTAGTAGGTAAACAGAGTGGCTTGTGTGCAGTGGAAGGACTGGCATTGAGGTGAGCTTTAGATCGAACCTCACTGGCAGGGTTAGGGGTACTTTCTGTAGCATCCTTCTGAGGTGGAGGGTCGGTGGTGTCCTCCTCATTCATCTTTTCTATAGGGACCTCTTGTGGGGCACTCTCCTTGGACTCATTAGAAGGCAATGGAATGGGACTTGCCACTGAAATTACTTCATTGGTGACAGAAGTCACATGACTGTCACATGACATGCTCAGCTCTGTATATGACTTGTTCAGTGACTCTACAACATGAGAGAGACTAGTTGGTGGGGAAAAATCGGTAAGAGGCTTATCCAAATTGAAGCAATCTGGAACGACAACGACAAAACTATCCAAATCTCCATTGGAGTTTGTCTCTGCCGAATTGAAGCCGAAAGGATCTTCGACCATTTCAAAAGTCTGCAAGAGATGGTCTGTGGACATTGCCATGGCCTCAGTACTGTCGATCTTAACAAGGGGCATGGCATCATCAGCAGGTGGAGGGACATCACCAGGTGGTTGGATGTCAGCAGATGGAGAGACATCGGCAGATGAAGGGACGTTAGCACTGGGAATGAACCCGATGGACTTCAGGAGGTTTTCATTGGTCAAAGATTGTCCTTCCAATTGAGGAACAAGGTTAGGGACAGGGGAGGAGGTGGAGGAAGAGGAGGGGGGTGGGGCAGGAAAGGCAGTAAGGACAGGAGGGTGGAAGATCAGAGGTGTTGGCTTGTCCACACGAGCTGAGAGCCAAAGATTTGGTCCGAAATAAGTTGAACCTTTGTGAACTAAACCCCACTCACTACAGTATTAAAAAAAAAAAAAAAAAAAAAAAAAAAAAAATTAACAATTTGTCAAGCCACAGACCTCCTTTATACACACACCAACACACTCACTGCTCACCTTTTGATGATGTCAGGGTCTCCCTCTCCCAGAGCAGGGAACTGGGCAACAAGCTCCACACTCTCTCCAGGTTTTATGTCAGGCACATACACTTCATTGCAAATTGGCTTGAATCCACTGAGATGAACCAGCATGACATGTTTCCATTTCTTGGATCCAGTGTTCATTACCAGCCATCCCTTCTCAAACTAAAAGAAGATGGAACAGTTAAATTTAAAGGAATGGCTTTTTAATGCGTTGTATCTATGCCAACATGTTCATATTATGACAAAAAAGTATGCCTACATGATGCGGACAGTCCTACACAGCAAGACTCTGTCTGGTTCATGTCCATGTTATGCCAAAAAGCATGCCTACATAATGTGGACAGCTCCACATAGCATGGCTCTGTCTGGCTTCTCTGGTAATCCATCTTACAAAGTTTGGGTATTACGATAAAGTTGATTGAGAGAAAACTTTTCTTTTAGTCACGTAATACTTACTGGCACTTGAAAAGGGAGTAAACTGCCATCAGGATAACTTGTGTCTGTTACAAACTCAAAATCCAAGACTCTAGGAGACAGAACAACCATTAACATAATAATAATCATATTATTATTATTATTATTATTATTATTATTATTATTATTATTATTATTATTATTATACTATTCTATGTGTACCAGCTACAAACCGAGGCCAAGTAGAGGTTGTAGTGGGAGTGGAGGCTGTGATGAACAGGGGGGACACCCATCACAGCTCTCACCCCCCCCCACCACCTATCTTAGCCTCCACTCTTTCCACCCATCACAGCCTCCACTCCTCCCACCCATCACAGCCTCCACTCCTCCCACCCATCACAGCCTCCACTCTCCCCACCCATCACAGCCTCCACTCCTCCCACCCATAACAGACTCCACTCCTTTCACCCACCACAATCTCCAATCTTCCCACCCATCACAGCCTCTACTCCTCTTACACCTTTCCTCTATTCCAAAAGGTATTTACGTACTTTCCATGTCCCTTTTGACTACGATTTTTTTCTTTTTTGATGTCCTCGTCTCCACTGATGTTACAAGCCTCCATCTTGGAGCTCAACTTGGACAGTTTCACTTCCAACTGAGCCTTCTTCTTCTCCTGCTTTCGCCTGTGCTTGAGGTCGTCCTGGAGGTAGTCATGGGGATGGCTCACGTCCCCACTCCCACTTGTTGAACAAGCTTGTCCAGTGTAGGTGTAACCATGGTGGGCGTGGCAGTGACCATGATGGCGGTGTTTGGTTTTCGCTTTATCCACAGTCCTTCGTTGTTTCTCTTTGATCACACCACTCTGAGTACCCCCTACCCCATAGCCAGCAGTGGTGCCTTGCTGATAGAGGGAGGTATTGAGTAGAGGTGAGTTAAAATGGATGCTGGTAGGAGTCTTAATCTTCAGGAAAACATGGCTGTGAGGGTGGATCGTCTGAGATGATCGCTCACAATTCTCACAGAGGTCATAGTTTGGACAGTTTCTATATTGCATGAGAAAAAAGACAAAAAGTCTATCAGGTATTCAGGACACCTCTATGTTAAGGACACCTTCTATACTCCATACCCTCTGTGTTTAGGACACCCTCCATAGTCCATACCCTATATGTTTAGGACACCCTCTATACTCCATAACCCTCTATGTTTAGGACACCCTCGATACACCATATCCCCTATGTTTAGGACACCCTCTATACTCCATACCCTCTGTGTTTAGGACACCCTCCATTGTCCATACCCTCTATGTTTAGGACACCCTTCTATATCTATGACATCAAATACGTACGGACATGACTGTGTTAATTAAAAGCCCTATATACGACATGGAGAATAGATGGCTAAGTGACGACGACTCACCCACATTTGTATCTGACTCCCACAACAAAGTTATTGCACCTTGCACAGATCACATTGTAGTGTATTGGGGTGGTGTTGGCTACCTTTACTTCTTTCTTCTCTCCTCCTACGATCTGGAGTCTGGTTAGGAAGCTTTCAATATGTGGGTCTTTGCAAGATTTATTTTCCTCCATGGATGGACATGGGGTAGTGTCGACTACCCTTACTTCTTTCTTCTCTCCTCCTATGATCTGGAGTCTGGCTAGGAAGTTTTCAATATGTGGGTCTTCGCAAGCTTTATTCCCCTCCATGGATGGACATTTCTTCTTCAGTGGAGGGGCACATGGCGTGACCTCACACTTCATGGAGGTGACAAACTGATGGTAAGACTCCACATAGTCATTAGGAGGTTGGGACTGACTGAGGGATGGCTATAGAGAGAGATTATGAGATGAAGTATAGCTACAACAACAAACATAACTAAGATATTCTAAACAACAATAACAACAAAAACAAAAATAACAACAATAAAACAACAAAATATGTTGTAAACAACTACAGCTACCATAACAATGACACAACTACTATAATAACAGCATAACAGTGCCTTATAACAACAACAGCAACAACAACAACAACAACAACATTACTAACCACAGACTGCTCTGTGTTGGGCAATGACTTTTTCCCCTTTGTGGCCAGGGCAGAGTGAGGATGGGATGGTGGATACTTGATCTCCTTGGAGACCACAGGGAGGTCATCAGAGGTCACCATGACAAAGGAGTCTTGTGGGGTAGCAGACTATAAGGAGGAGGAGGAGAAATAGGAGGCAGGGTTTCATAGAGGATATTTGGTTTGGGGGTGAAGGGAATCTAATCTATTAGTGCATTGAACAATCATGAAGGTGTTGGGAGCATCCTTCACCCCTCTGCCTTCCCCTTCCCCCCAGAAATTTTTTTTTGAGAATTTGGCCTTCCTAGCTAAATTTAATGCCTGTGCTGGTACAAACCACCATGATCAAGTGTGCAGTGCAGGCCATTAGCACATTGGAACCAGAACATTCCAGGACTTATAGAACTCTTATGTGTGAATAGTTAGGCTAGGAGTAAGTGACACACACACACTTTAGACCTTGGCACATTATGCTCAAAAATTGAGCTATTATGCTATGCTCCTATGCTCTAAGAAGCACACTATTATGCTTCCTACTACTAGTCATTATGCTCTCATTGAAAGTCATTATGCTACATTATGCTTAGCTGACCCTTAAAGTAGCAGCAGCTTTTGCCATGGTTTCAGCTTCACCACCTGTGTCAGCTTCAGTGGAACAAGTTTTTTTTTTCAATTTTGAAGAGGCATTTCAAGACTATGTTGAAATTGGAGTGTTAGAGGAAGACACCCTCTAACAGATGACCCACCCACAACCCAACAGTAGTACAGTGCTAGGAACATTGCCAGATGCAAGCCTGAGCTTGCAGCAACATCAAAGCTATGATTTCATGCATACACAATTGTGAAACATTCTATCACTTAATTAATTAGCTGATTCAGGACTTGTTTATTATTAACTCTAGACTAGATATTATATATATAGTTCTCTAGGCTTGAGAGAGAGCTTGGAATTGATTATTCACTTTAATATAACTTTGTCCATTTCTGGGGGCGCTTGGCGTTGCATAGACGTCCAGAAGAACCTATTCATCGAGGTTGTCAGCTAGCATTTGCAGGGACAATCTAACATGGAGTAATGCTCGAATTTAATAACTGTTTACATTGTTACTATGCACACAAAATGTTGCTATTATGCTCAACTATGCTCAAGTCAGACAAGAGAGCTATTGTGCTCAAAATTATGCCGGCATAATGTGCCAAGGCCTAACACACTTACACTACAAGGGCTCTCTGCCATGTTTTCGGAGGAGAGTACTACATGCCTATGTAAACGTACCTACTCACACTTTTTGGGAGTTTCCATGTTCATACATTATCAACTCATTGTACTAATAATAACTCTAATAATAATAAAAAAATTTTCAAATACTTTGGGAAAGGGGAGGGAAGGGGTAACATAACCTTAGGGTGGGTCCCATTTGTGTCAAACCCCAGGAAGGGAGAGGAGACATTAAGTTTAGTTTTTTTTACATAAGAATAGAGTCAGCACAATTAACCCTTTCTTACCTTGGCTGAGTGACTAGATGTTGAGGCGTTTGAAAGCTTCCTGTGGATATCTTTAATATAAGGGTTTATAGCCTGCCAAGCACCAAAAGAGTTAACACTGAAACTCAATTTTTAATGAAAACACACATACCTGGCCTGTGACTTTCAGCCAGAGAGTACCCAACTTCTTACCCACTGCAATAGCCTCCTTGAATTCCTCTGAGCACAAAAAGGTAATAAGCTTTATTAGTAAGTGTGTAAAAGACCAAATAAAGAAAAATCCATACAAAGGACGTTTGTCCTGTTCCTAACTAATACAGTGGAACCTCTGATAGAGGACACTCTGAAATAAGGACTAACATACAAAGGACGCTTGTCCTGTCCCTAACTAATACAGTGGAACCTCTGATAGAGGACACTCTGAAATAAGGACTACCTCCATACAAAGGACACTTGTCCTGTCCCTAACTAATACAGTGGAACCTCTGATAGAGGACACTCTGAAATAATGACAAACTCCATACAAAAAACACTTGTCCTGACCCTATCTTATAATTAAGGACAACCTCTCTATAAAGATAATTTTGAAGGTCCCAATGAAGTGCTAAATAGCTGTAATATGACCCTGACAGGACAGCTAGCTGCATGTGCATGTATGTACTACTGTAATCAGAAGGCTCTGTAATCAGAAGGCTCTGTAATCAGAAGGCTTTGTAACCAGAGAGCCCCATATTTAACAGAACAAAGCCTAATGGAGCATAACTGGCCCTCACACATGCTTAAACACATGCTAAATCCAATTATGTACTCCATGGTATATGGGAGACCATAAGGGGACTATTAATAATTAGAATAGAGCAGCATACTATACAAATAGAAGCATTTCCTATTACATAATGGACCTCAGGAACTAAAACTCATTCCAGAAATTCTGCCATATCATTCTTAGAAATAATTAATACCCATATGATTAATTAACCTGGATTACATGGCAAATGAATTTTATAGCAGTTATTTCAAGTGGCTTTATCATAAAGAAAAGTTTCACCACTTTGGCCTGGTTCCCAATGCCTCACATATTGTTATGACCATCATTAAATAAGATAGCGTCTTTGTATATGATATTCAATACATAACTGTCATAATTATAAGGGATATAATATTATGTACTGTACCACATACAACACTATAGGGTCACCTTAAAGTGGTTTATACACAACCACATAGACACATGTTGGTGTACACAACAAAAAACCAGGACTTGTACATGGACATGATAATTTATATAGCACAATGGTCTATTCAATACATCATAGACAAAATTAATAGCCTTATTTCAGGAATGTTATTTGGGAAGTATTCTTAAAAATTTTATAGAGGCCTCATTTCAGGGGGTCATTTCAGGGTGTTGGAATAGAGGAGTTCCACTGTATACAGAGGTGTCCTCATTTCAGGGGTTTGGAATAGAGGAGTTCCAATGTATACAGAGGTGCCCTCATTTCAGGGTGTTAGAATAGAGGAGTTCCAGAGGTGTCCTCATTTCAGGGGGTTGGAATAGAGGAGTTCAACTGTATACAGAGGTGTCCTCATTTCAGGGTGTTGGAATAGAGGAGTTCCACTGTATACAGAGGTGTCCTCATTTCAGGGTGTTGGAATAGAGGAGTTCCACTGTATACAGAGGTGTCCTCATTTCAGGGTGTTGGAATAGAGGAATTCTACTGTATATAGAGGTGTACTCATTTCAGGGGGTTGGAATAGAGGTGTCCTTATTTCAAGAGGTCAGAATAGGGGGGTTCCATTGTTCTTTTGGCATCAATAAAATCCTAGCCAACAGGCCACTTCTTTAAGACTAATCATCTCAGAACACATGCAAGAAGACACATTTCTCAACAAGCCAAATTATGGTACCAGGATGACTATAGCTAGCCCCAGACATGGTTTAGTCTACTTCTTACCTTCAGAATCTAGAGATATGCAATCATTGTCTTCATCCAGATACTTTACTGAGATATCACAAATCCCAAATCCAGCCTGGAGCTAATGGGAAAATAAAATAATATTATGTTAGGAGCCATTCTCATTCCAACTGTGTCCCATTCCAGGGCTGAAACTGGCAGTGTCATGTGACCTATCAGAGCATAACTAGTGCCATTCTCATTCCAACTGTGTCCCATTCCAGGGCTGAAAACTGGCAGTGTTATGTGACCTTTCAGAGCATAAGTAGTGCCATTCTCATTCCAACTGTGTACCATTCCAGGGCTGAAAACTGGCAGTTCAGAGCCTATCTAGTACCATTCTCATTCTAACTGTGTCCCATTCCAGGTGACTGAAACTGGCAGTGTTATGTGACCTATCAGAGCATAACTAGTACCAGACACAGAGAGTGATGCACACAAAACTTCCATGAATGCTTCCTGCAGTTTAACTTCTACAAGGGCCACTCAGCATAGCAGCTGGTTATTCTGAAACCTATAAATGTGCCAGACTGTGGAGTAAAGAAATGCTACAACATTACCCAGGAAACATTGATGGCCAAGAAATATTGACTAATTGGCTCTTTGACCACAAAGTGGAGGAGGAGGAGGAGAATTTGTCATTACATACCCAAGTTGTCATCAAAGGGTATAATTAAACATATTACACCCCTAATACATTTACTCCCTTAGACAAAAAGGGTGTTGATAGTCATAGTACTCCCTGATGTGATGCAAACAAGTGTGTTATGAGTTATAACAGCACTTTCAACTGCAGGCTACATCTTAAAGTTTTTGATAGTTGTAGCTCAAGCCACAAAGCTACCCCAAAAACTTTGGATAATAAGTTACTCTAGGGTGTAATATAATAGTTATTGCATGATACATAGTGGTTTAAGACATTAGGAAACCAACCAACACTCTGGGCATGAGTGGGTAGGTCACCTCATTCTCCACAGGAGGGTATCATCAGCATGGTGTGAGGTGTCACCCTATTCTCCACAGGAGGGTACCAACAGTATGTGTCACCTCCTTCTTATGTGAGAAACACACACACACACACACACACACACACACACACAATACCTTGCTCTTGAGGGCAGTCCAGGTGTACACTTCCACAGCTATATCCACCATATCTAACTGTATCACCTTCCCACCATATTCAGCCATAATTATCAGCACATTTCGGGCCTCGGGTCCATTCTCTGGGGCCGAGCCACAAGCTAGCTTTCTGATAGCGAGGGGACGCCGGGGAGTCGCCTTGTCAGATGGTGTCTTCGCACTCAGAGGTCTCCTCGGCAATGGTGGTGGCCTAACAACAACAGCAGGACGCTTTTCCATGATGCAAACCACTAGCTATTCACGAGTTCCCGAGGTTTGTAGCAGCTAGCTTGTGAGAGCTGAGCCAGAAAAAAAACAACAAATTATTTTTATACTTTTCTACTTACGTACGTACGTTTGTTTTTTGTGTGCTATTTTTAGAAATAAGAGTTTTTGGAACTAGTATAGAAATCTAGAACGTCTATATGTCCGTACGTACGTATCCAGGTATGGAATGGAATTGCAACTATCTCCTAATTATACCATGGGTGGGTACCACCCACCGGATGTGTGGGGCGTGGGTGGGGGTTGTTCCATCGAGACAGCTGCTTTTATCAATTTGTACTCTGGAAGAAAATGTGGCTATCTTCGCGTAGGGCGCTCGTATTGCTCTGCCTATGGAGCTACCTCCTGTCTTCCCTAGCAGGGTAAGGCCACACTCAGCTGGAAAGAACCCAAGCGGGAAGATTAACACACGTTATATTCTAATTCCAAATAATGCGCACCCTGCTCCCGCTCAAAAACGTATCAGTCTATCTTTATTTTCTGTGTATGTAGGAGAGACTTCTATAAGATACTTGGAGTGAAGAGAGATGCTACTACCAGTCAGATAAAAAAGGCCTATCGAAAGCTAGTGTTGAAGTATCACCCTGACAAGAACGATGATGAAAATGCAGCTGCAATGTTCCATGACATTAATGAAGCATATGAAGTATTGCAAGATGATGAGAAGAGGGAGATTTATAACAAACACGGGGAGGAGGGTTTAAAGAATGTTGACAAGAACCAGGGGGGTGGATTCAGGTATTTTCTCTTTTGGTTTTGCACAGATTAAGACAATAGACATTGCCAGCAGCATAGTCATAACCATAATAATTGTAGGGCAATGAAAAATTTCCTGCATGCAAGACAGTAGTAATATAGAAATATACCTTAAAATGGCCTAATACTTTCATCATAGTGTGACGAAAATGTAGTCAGTGGCATTATACCAACAATTGACTGATATATATTAGTAGTGTTTGAATATTTAGCCAGATTTCCTATATAAATTTTACTAACATGAGATATTGATTCAATGGCTATGGATTGGAATGTGTATGGTTTTGGGAAACTATAACTTGAGAGTAAATGGCTTCTCTTTTCTATTTCTTTGGTTGAGTAATATATATGCAGTAGAACCTCTTAGAAGGTGTGTTACGCTCTGAATTGATGATTCAAAGAACTCTTGAGGGTATCTAGTTCTAATAGGAGAGTGGTATGTATCTAATGTGAGAGGGATATTGGATAAGGTTGTAAATTTACTGTGGTAAGACTAGAGGTTCCACTAGAACTGTGTAACTTCTCTTCTCTCTTTCTTCTTTCTACCCTATCTTCCTCCCCTCTCTCCTTCTCCCTTCCTTTCCCTTCCCTCCCTATCTCCCCTCCCTGTCCCTCTCCCCCCTTATCCTCCCACTTCCCCTCTTTGTCCCTCCCCTCCTTTTCCCTCTCCCTCCCTTCCCTCTCCCTTCCACCACTCTCCCCTTCCCTCTCCCTCCCACTGCTCTCCCCTTTTCCCTCTCCCCTTCCCTCTCCCTCCCCTCTCCCTCACCTCTCCCTTCCTCCTCCCCTTTCTCCATATACTAGCTCATTCTTTGGAAACTTTGGTTTTCACTTTGGAGGAGGTGATGGTGGTCATAGAGAAATCCCTCGAGGGGGCACTCTAACTTTGGATTTCGAGGTTTCCTTGGAAGATCTTTATGTGGGGAACTTCATTGAACTAGCACGGTTCAAAGCTGTTCCAAAATCAGCCCCAGGCACACGGCAGTGTAACTGTAGAACTGAAATGAGGACCATACAGATGGGACCAGGCAGATTCCAGGTTTGTGGTACCAAACATTAGAATTGAAATGAAGACCATGGTATTTGGTACCAAAAAAAACCAACAAAAACATTTGCGATGTAATGTGAGACCAATTTAATGTTTCAGGAAAATTTTTTTTTTCTTTCCAGATGTCTCCTCAGCAAGTCTGTGAAGAATGTCCCAACGTCAAGTGAGTGAATTTTTCTCTACGTAATATTTTCTGCCCTTCAAGCAGGAACCATCCTGAAAATAGTCACTGATGGAAGTAAACAGGTTTCATGACTGCTAAATGTCAGCTTCAAAATTAAGTCAAATATCTAACGTTGATGCCCAGACAATATCTAGTCAACTTTACAGCATGGTTTACTTGTCGTGTGCAGGTATGTTCTGGAAGAGAAAGTTCTGGAAGTTGAGATTGAGCCGGGGATGAAGGATGGCTATAACTATCCATTCATTGCTGAGGGTGAGGGAGTTGATCTAATTATAGGAAAGAGCTAAGAGAGGAATATTGAATTTTCTAGGTGAGCCGCACACAGATGGTGAACCTGGAGATCTCATTCTCGTCATTAGAACACAGAAGTAAGATAGTCTTCATGATTTTTTCTTAGAGTGAAGTTTGGATGACTCTAAAGGCTGTTGTTACCGAGTCTTTCTTACATTATTCTCAGAGAGAATTAGAGTGCTATATTATATACCTCCCTCTCGTCTTCTCTCTTCATCTTTCTCTTTCCTTTTCCCACTCTTCTCTCTCTCTTTCTCCCCTCCTCTCCTTCTCCCCTCCTCTCCTTCTCCCCCCCTTCTCATTCCCTCCTTCCCTCACTTTCTCCTCCCTTCTCTCTCCTCTTCTAAGACATCCTGTATTTGAGAGACGAGGTGACGATCTATTCACTAACCTGACTATATCACTGAGAGATGCACTGGTTGGGTTTGATATGCACATCAAACACTTAGATGGACACTTGGTAAGTCTGAGAATCAGAGATGTGTTTTTGAGTATACCATTATACCATTTGGTGGTATATAGTTGGTATAGTGGCTATGTAAGGGTATATATAGTTATAGTGATTGGTAGGTGTGGTCATTATGTGGTATATAGTTATAGTGGTATAGTAATTACTGGTAGGTGTGGTCATTATTAGGTGTGTTGTATAGTGGTAGGTGTGGTTATTAGGTGTGTTGTATAGTGGTAGGTGTGGTTATTATTAGGTGTGGTATATAGTTATAGTGGTAATTACTGGTAGGTGGGGTCATTATGGGGTGTGGTATGAACAGTGCAAAGGGGTTGGAATATTTACTGTACGTAGTTCTAGATCCAGTCAATGGACCTGTATTTAGGCATGTCAAGACCCTCTGTCTCTGTCCATAGGTTCATGTCCATAGAGATAAAGTGACATGGCCTGGGGCAAAGATCCAGAAGGTTGGAGAAGGGATGCCCAACTACGACAACAACAAGCAAAGAGGGACCCTCTACATCACAGTCGATGTGAAGTTCCCTCGGGGAACTTTTCCTGAAGAAAAAAGAGATGGTTAGCATCATGTCTATGATATGCATGGTCATGATTTTCTTCTCCCTTCCTTCCACCCACTTGCCCCTCCCTTCATTTTAGAGTTTATTAGGTTATTGGAGCAGGAATCATCAACAGAGCTTTACAATGGTCTCTGACTTTCAATATGATAATTATATTCATTAGGCACTACAGTTATTGTTATTATTATAATAATAATTATGGTAGCATTTTTTTAAATAATTATTATTAAAAATACTATTGAGAATTCCCGTCTTCGTGGGAGGAGTGTCAATGGGTGTGGTTTATCCGGAACTAACCGATTACTTCAAAGATATGTAGCTGGAAGTGGGTGCAGTGGCAGAAGATGGCTTTCGCTCACCGTCTGAAGGTGTTGGCAGGTTCGGTGACAGCTGTGACTGTGTGCTATGGCGGGTGGAAGTACACGACGAGAGAAAACCCAGCTGTAAGCATCTCTAGTAGCTGTAGCGAGCGAGCAGGGAATGATAGTATTGTATTTATGTCTAGCTAGCTAGCTAGTTGCTGTAGAAACGAAGGATAACATGGTCTAGAGGAGAGCTGAATGATATATGGGAAAATAGGCAAATTCATAAATGCCTCGCTATTAATTTTGTATCTTGTAACAAACCACAATATTGTAATTAAAATGAATAATGTTACCAGGCCAAAGGATGCCCACAGACTATAATAGCTAACATCTTTCTTGTTTAACCTATGACTTTGGATGGGAGCATCTTAATTAAGGTGCTTGCTAAAGGTGTGCTGTAGAATGATGTGTTGCCGGGTGATTAAGAACTGTTGGTAGGACTGTTCTCCTGTGATTAAATATGAGGAGATGAGTAAATTTAAAATAATGTAGTGGAAAGTATGAAACAAATACAGTGAAGCCTCTCTATCTTGGGACAATTGGACCAGAGGAGTGCCTCACTTTAGGGGGTTGGAATAGAGGAGTTATACTGTGTACAGAGGTGTCCTCATTTCAGGGTGTTGGAATAGAGGAGTTCCACTGTATACAGAGGTGTCCTCATTTCAGGGTGTTGGAATAGAGGAGTTCCACTGTATACAGAGGTGTCCTCATTTCAGGGGGTTGGAATGGAGGGGTTCTACCTGTATATAGAGGTGTCCTCATTTTTAAGTGTTGGAATAGAGGGGTTCCACTGTATACAGAGGTGTCCTCATTTCAGAGAGGAGTTCCATTGTAAGTAGTATTTCATATGGGAATTTTCTTCAGCTACATTAAACCTAATAGTTTTAGCATTCTCATTATCTCTGGCTTACAGGCTGTTTTGTCCCTGGAGGCAAAAGCTACTACTGAGACAGAAGAAAAGTCAACCTCTATACCAACAAGGTATGGCACCAAACATCCTTGGGGAAAGGAAAGGGAGAGAGAGAAGAGGAAGTGGGAGGGCGGGAGAAGGGGAGGTGTGCTATCCACTATAGTTATGCAGCTGGTCTCTCAGCCAACTGGTTGTGTCCCAAGGGTGACCACTAGATACAGGTTCCATTGTATAAGCAGGCCACCTCTGTATAACAGCCAACTTGGTTGTGTCCCAAGGGTGACCACTATATACAGGTTCCACTGTATGAGCAGGCCACCACTCTATACACAGCCAATTGGTTGTGTCCCGAGGGTGACATGCCAACAAACTGACCAATGAGATCTCTCCACTATAGAGCTGAACAGTTGACTGCTCTTCAGAGGGATAAAGAATATGATGTCCTTATTATTGGAGGAGGTGTGACTGGATGTGGAATAGCTCTGGACTCCAGACTAAGAGGTAAGTTTAGAAAGGATGTTGGAAATTGTCCTTTATATAGAGGCTGTCCTTAATTCAGAGGTATATAGTACGGTGGAACCTCTCTATAAAGGACACATTAGAACCTTGGAAACTCTATATATTCTGTCTTTCATATTTAGGATTTGACACTGCGCTTGTAGAGAAATATGATTTCTCTTCTGGTACCAGCAGTCGAAGTACAAAACTGATCCATGGTGGTGTGCGTTATCTAGAGAAGGCTTTTTTCAATGCTGATTACGAACAATACCGTCTTGTGAAGGAGGCACTGCATGAAAGAAGCAATCTACTGAAAATAGCTCCTCACCTCGCTCACCCTTTACCAATTATGCTACCAGTATACAAGTAATCAAAGTTGTGTGGGTGGGTGGGGATTTAGGTGGAGTAGGTGGGGATGTAGATGAGGGTAAGGTGGGAGTAGGTGGGGATGTAGGTTGGGGTAAGGTTGGAGTAGGTGGGGGTGAGGTAGGGATGTAGGAAGACCTCTCAACCTCACATTTTAGCTTACAGCGAGACAAATTCAATTTCAGAGTGAAATTTGCTAGTGCTGTGGTGAGATATGCATGTGAGCTTTATCTAGAATAGGTTATGGCAAAATTTATTGGTGTGCATGTTCTTCATTATATCATTGGGTAGCTTTCTTTGCTTTGTGAAGTAGTTCTTTCCATTGAAGAGGGCTTTCAATATGTGTCTTTACTGTAGTTAGTGATGATAGAGTACCTTTGATATCTAATGAGCTTCTACTAGGTGTCTCATTCTTGTTGATAAAAGCGTTCCTCTCTGGCATTGGAATGAGAAATAAAACAATTCCTGCTACCTTGTACAAAATTTATTCATATTCCACAGAGCCTGGCTTTTGAATGAATACCCTTTAATTAAATATCAACGTGGTAAAAATTAATGTATCACCATCAGAGTTGGTGGTCTCAAGCTCAGATGGAACATCCTCCTTTAACAGCAACTGG
This sequence comes from Diacarnus erythraeanus, assembly GCA_964016965.1. Taxonomy (NCBI): domain Eukaryota; kingdom Metazoa; phylum Porifera; class Demospongiae; order Poecilosclerida; family Podospongiidae; genus Diacarnus; species Diacarnus erythraeanus. The sequence continues at coordinate 1,553,592 of OZ024673.1, read as the reverse complement.
TAGTTCAGGAACTGTTCATTCAAATGGTCATTCAAGTGGTCCATGTTGGTCATTCAAATGGTCCATGTTGATACCATCAAAAAACACTGGATACCTGTATATGGATCACTGTTCCAATCGATTCGGGACAGATGTAACTCCTTCCTCCACTCATTCTTGAACTTAGTAAGGTATGTTGCAGTGCCTTTGAATTTTGACATCTTTGTAGGAGATACATCTAGATCTTTGTCACTGGCAGTGTCTTCCATAGTCTAAATCAACCTCAGAGGCTCAACCTTCAACTCACTATGCACTAGCTAGCTGGAACATGTAATTGTGTGGCATGGCAGTGAGACCTTGAGATCTAGCCAAAAACCTCGAGTCTCACTGTAAAACAGTGTGTCAGTGTAGGTATGGAGTATAGGTGTGGTTGTAGGTGGGGTATAGGTGTGGGTGTAGGTGGGGGTTTAGGTATGGGTGTAGGTGGGGGTGTAGGTGGGGTATAGGTGTGGGTGTAGGTGGGGTATAGGTGTGGGTGTAGGTGGGGGGTTAGGTGGTGGTGTAGGTGGGGGTTTAGGTGTGGGTGTAGGTGGGGGGTTGGGTGTGGGTGTAGGTGTGGGTGTAGGTGTGGGTGTAGGTGGTGGTGTAGGTGGTGGTGTAGGTGTGGGTGTAGGTGGGGTATAGGTGTGGGTGTAGGTGGGATATAGGTGTGGGTGTAGGTATGGGGTTTAGGTGGTGGTGGTGTAAGTGGGACCCACTATGCCTTAACTATCCATTGAAGATTTGTAACTAGACAAGCACAAGAACATGTCTACCACTAGAATAAATTAATCAAGACCTTATTATCTCATAATCTCTTCTCTGTGGACTCCAGGTGGTGGCAGGTTCCTTACTACTATGTCGGCATTAAGATGTATGACCTGGTAGCTGGGAAACAATTGGTCAAGAAAAGCTTCTTACTCTCAAAATCAAAGGCTCTTGAAGAGTTTCCAATGTTGAAAGCCAAGAAACTCTGTGGTGCTCTAGTTTACTATGATGGTATGCAATCTCAGGAATCCCCTAGTATACTATATATGATGTTGAAATCTTGTAAATCCCTAGTTTACTGTAATGTTCAATAAACTTCTAGTTTACTATGATTGTATGCAATCAGGAATCCCCTAATATACTACGATGTTGAAATCCTGTAAATCCCTACTTTACCAATAAACTCCTAGTTTACTATGATGGCATGCAATGTCAGGAATCTCCTAGTTTACTATGATGATATGCAATGTCAGGAATCCCCTAGTTTACTATGATGGTATTCACTTTGGCCTGTCATGTTTTTCAGTAAAGATTAGCCATTATGCCCAGACTTTTACCAACTTAAGAGTTCACATGACGTCTCTTCATGCAGTCTTTTGTGTTCTGTAGGTCTGCACAATGATGCACGTATGAACCTGAGCATTGCCATGACAGCTGTTAGAGAGGGAGCGGTGATTGCCAACCACGTGGAGGTCGTCTCACTCATCAAAGAAAAGGTATGGAGTTTCCGAATCATTTTCCCTCTTCTCCGATTTTTCTCTACTCCCTTAATCTCCTCACTTCCTTCCACTCTTATTTCCTCACCTTCTCTCAGGTTACCGATAGCGACAACTCATCCAGAGATTTGGTAAAGGGTGCACATGTACGAAACAGACTGACGGGTGAGGAGTGGGACATAAGAGCCAAGGTTGTCATCAATGCCACTGGCCCATTCTCAGACACAATTCGTCACATGGATGACCCTACGGCCCCCAACATTGTCCAACCCAGCGCTGGTATTCACATCATCCTGCCGAGTTATTACAGTCCACGGACGATGGGTCTGTTGGACCCAGCCACGAGTGATGGTCGGGTCATATTCTTCCTTCCTTGGCAAGGTAACAGTTGTTTTGTGTGAAGGGAAAGATTTAGGATTCCACTGTACCCAGTGACCTTATAAAGTGATAATAGAATAATATTTTGTTAATTTGGACATTTTGTCAGGTTATGTTTTTATTCTGTATCACACCCTCCCTACCACCCAACCCCACCCACCCCCAATAGTCACTTATTTAGACAGCAACCTTCCCCAATGGTCACATGACAACCTCCCCAATGGTCACATGACAGCCTCCCAATGGTCACATGACAGCCTCCCCAATGATCACATGACAACCTCTCCCAATCCTATATTCTAAATACTCTATTAGAAAATGTGTTAGAGTGGACAGATTTCTTTTCTCTTCCCAGGCAAGACCATTGCTGGTACCACCGACTCCGCCATTGAAGTGACTCATGTCCCTGCGCCACAGGAAGAGGAAATCAAGTTTATTTTGAACGAGGTAAAGAATTACCTGTCTCCCGGCATCTCCGTAAGGCGTGGTGATGTGGAGGCTGCCTGGAGTGGGATACGCCCACTTGTAATTGACCCGAACAAGAAAGACACTCAGTCCATTGCCAGGAACCATATCATTGAGGTCAGCAATGGGAACCTCATCACCATTGCAGGAGGTATGTCAATAATAATAATAATAATAATAATAATAATAATAATAATAATAATAAATATTATTTTATCCAGCCTGCTTGGGTACAAATCAACCTCTTTATTTTATAATAGTAATTTTTGTGGTTAGGATAAAATCCACTAAAACCTGGAAAATGAAATGCCTTGAAAATGAAGTGCTATTGGAGTATTAGGGAATAGGATATTCTACACTCATTTTGAGTCACTTGAATAGACCATTAGAAAGCTCTTTGAGAGAACTACATTTTAGACAGTGAATCGAGTTTTTTAGTTGAGCTAGCTCTGTGTGAAAAAAGTAAATTTATTTATTTATTTATTTTGTTTGTTGTTTTTTTGTAGCTGTCATTGTTTTTATTTTTCTAACTGTAATCTTGGGTATGGTGGGTGGATGAGAGGAGGAGAATGACTCTTTCTCCAGGGGTCTATTTTAATTTTACAGACCCCTCCCAGGGGTTCCCGACAGGAAATAAAAATAGTAGCCAAAATGGCTAATTTATTAATTTTTCTTTAGCCTTTGGTAAAGTAGGATTATAGCCATTTTGGCTAATTGTGCTTGTCCAACTGTAGCCAAAAGCTACTAGAATTAGCCAATGGCTAATTTGGCTAATGCGTGTGGGGAACCCCTGCCTCCCTCCCCCCAGATAAACCCCTATTGACTGTATTATTCTAGGGAAGTGGACGACCTATCGGTCCATGGCCAAAGACACTGTGGACAGACTGGTAGAAGTTGGAGGGTTTGAAGATCCCAAAGGATGCATGACTGATGGTTTCATGCTGGATGGAGGAGAGGGGTGGAACCCGACTAGCTTCATTAGACTGATACAGGATTACGGCATTGACGTGGAGGTGTGTCAATCTGTTTTAATATAGTATATTATATCCACTGGCAGTTAAAGGGTTTTGCGATGTTCACATTAAGAGTGAAAGTGAACTACTGTACCTCCATAGAGTAGACAAATTAATTCCTCCCACTGACTCATGTGAGTAATTCACTAGATACATGGTTACAAAAGAGAAGGAGGGAGCCAGCCTAGGCCTCTCTGGAATTATTTTGTGACCACAGAGGTTAGTTTCATTTCTTTTGACTGCCAGTGTACCATAGAACTTATTTTCAATATCTTCGGTGGTAGTTGTATTAAGACCCTAATTCAAGTTTTTTTATCATTTATTTTTCATAGTGAACTGCACACCACAGTGACTATAAAGTGTGTAGTGAAGATTTAACCCCTTATATTCCTCACTAGGTGGCCAAACATCTCTCCCAAACATATGGAAATAAAGCTCCGGAGGTGGTCAAACTCGCTGGGTTGACTGGGAAAAGATGGCCACTCGTTGGCAAGAGGTTGTCTGATGAGTTCCCTTACATAGAGGCGGAGGTGAAGTATTCCATTAGAGAATATGCTTCTACTGCAGTGGACGTCATAGCTAGACGCACACGACTAGCGTTCCTAAATGTACATGTGGCTGAAGAGGTGGTGCCTAAGATTGTAGAGATCATGGCCAAGGAGTTGGGCTGGGACAAGAACAGGCAGAAGGTGTGTGCGCATGTGTGTGCATGTGTGCACATGTGTGTGTGTGTGTGGTGTGTCTGTGTGCATGATGTGCATGTGTGTATGCATGATGTGCATGCATGATGTGCATGCATGATGTGCATGTGTGTGTGCATGTGTGTGTGTGCATGATGTGCGTGTGTGTGTGTGCATGATGTGCGTGTGTGTGTGTGTGCATGATGTGCGTGTGTGTGTGCATGATGTGCGTGTGTGTGTGTGTGCATGATGTGCATGTGTGTGTGTGTGCATGGTGTGTATGTGTTTGTGCATGCATGAGCATGTGTGTTTGTGTTCTCTCTCTAGCTTACACACACAGTAACTAAATACAGGCATCCATTAGGAATTTTCATATGATGTGTTGGCACATGGAAAATAACATTAACTCTCTCTGACAGGCAGAAGATGAACGAGCTCGAGTATTCCTGCAGTCAATGGGTCTAAAAGTGGCGACCGAGGTACGTGACGTACCAATCAATCTTAGCTATCAGGAAGCAAAGAGTTACTCCCAAATCTTCAAGAACTTTGACAAAGACAAAGACGGTCACATTAGCATTCATGACCTTCGAAAGGCCCTCCGAGAGATGGGGGAGAAGGTTAATGATGATGAATTGAGAGAACTAATTGCAGAGGTGGATATTAATCAGAACTGCACAATTGAGGAGGAGGAGTTTCTGCAGGTAGGTGGAGTTTTATTATAACCCTACTTAAATCAACCCTTTAAATCTGCATTCATTATTCATATATTATTTTAACACCTCATTTAACCCCCTCTTATCTAACTCCTCACTACACTTAACCCCATTGTAGTCTCTCGAGTCTTGACCTCCATCAACTGTCCGTAGCAAACACATTTTGTTGTCCTTTGTACAGAGGTTGTCCTTATTTAAGAGTGACCTTTATCAGAGGTTCTACTATAATTTTCATTAACAACTTTGCTCTCTGCTTTAATTTTTAACCCTTATATAGCTGATGAGTGCCATAAAGAGTGGCGAGGTTACTAACGTGAGATTTAGCAGCATAATCGAGGCACAGCAAAGATCGCAAGATAAAATAACCGTGGACAGAAGTGGAGGAGGTCTCTAAAGAATAACTCTATATTATTGTATATTCTAGTGACTGTTCTAGTATACTGTTAGTAATACACAATGTATTACAGTATACTGTTCTAAAATGTCATGGGATACTCAACTGTTCATAGTATACTGTAATGTCACAACACTTCCAGTGTAGATTACACAACACTAGTTCATAGTATACTCTCTGTTAGTCCTTTAATAATTTTAATATTTTGTATCATTAAAATTTGGAAGTAATTTCATGCAAAAAGTTCGTTTTTCACACTTGAAAGGAAGGAAGGAAGGAAGGAGAGGAGAAGAGAGGAAAGGACAGAGAAGGACAGGGAGAGGAAGGAGAGAGTGAGATGAGGGGAAGGAGAGGAGAGAGGGGAGGGGAGGGGAGGGGAGAGGGGAGGGGAGGGGAGGGGAGGGGAGAGGAGAGGAGAGGAGAGGAGAGGAGAGGAGAGGAGAGGAGAGGAGAGGAGAGGAGAGGAGAGGAGAGGAAGAGGTAATTATGAATAATAATCTTTAAATTTTAATTAAAATTGTTATTAAAACACTTTTTCTAAAAATGTAACAATTATTTTCTGTTAGTCTATAGTGACATGGAACATCAAGACAGCCACTCCTTCACTGCCTGCCTATCTCTCTGCAGCCATTTGGAGTTTAGACGTATGGCCTCGCAATTTTGCTTTATAATCCTCTCAGCCATTGGCCAGGGATTATCCTCAAAGAATTTCTCTATTTCACAGGCCTGTTGCTCGGATGTAAAACCAGATGTGGAAACCTGTATACATTGAATAAAGAAAACATCAATGTGTTTCTCTGCTGACTACAATGCCTTCATTAAGGATTTCAAATGAAGACACTGCCTTCCCCTGAAATATCTCCTTCAATGAGGATGGCAATTGAAAATCTATCTACTACTCCCGACTGGTTAAATGTATAATACTTCAAAAGGGTTAAATGTATTATACTGCTCCAAAAGGGTTAAATGTATATACTACTACTCCTGAAGCAAACATCCCTAGAGACAGTTAACTACATGGTATGATGGCTTTAAAAGGGGTTAAATGTGTACACTTTTAACCCTTTAGGATGTCTCACATCTATTATCCTAGCCAAGAGAAACTGTCCCTGGAATCGGTTCTTTAGATCACTCCATTTCTCCTTTAAAAACTTCCACACCATGTCCCGTGATGTAGGACATGAATTGCTAGCAGAAAACATCAGAGACCAGCTGTCCTGAGGACGCACTTTTTCCTATAGGACGACAAATAGAGAGGTGGGTGCTTCTATGTGTAAATTTCCTTACAGTATTCTTATTGTATATTATGGTATATTACAGTAATCTTATTATATATTATGGTATATTACAGTAATCTTATTGTATATCATGGTATATTACAGTAATCTATTATGGTATATTACAGTAATCTTATTGTATATTATGGTATATTACAGTAATCTTATTGTATATTATGGTATATTACAGTAATCTTATTATATATTATTGAATATTACAGGTATATTACAGATGTAATAGTAATGATGTAATGTCCAGAATTTACACATAGAAGTACCCAGAGAGGTGGGCGTGGTGTGATTGAAATGAACTTACGGAAAAAACAAGACCAAGGCAGTTCTTAGTGAGAGCTTCCGTCTTCCCACATCCTAAAGATCGATAAATCCTCACCTTCTCTTCATTCAAATCAGTGCTATCATGGAGCTGATAAAAAATACTTCTATAAAAGTACAGTACAGTGGAACCTCTCTATAAAGAACACATTGGGACCTTGAAAACTGTCCTTTATATAGAGGTTGTCCTTAATTCAGAGGTAATAGTACAGTGGAACCTCTCTATAAAGGACACATTGGGACCTTGGAAACTGTCCTTTATATAGAGGTTGTCCTTAATTCAGAGGTAATAGTACAGTGGAACCTCTCTATAAAGGACACATTGGGACCTTGGAAACTGTCCTTTATGTTGTCCTTAATTCAGAGGTAATAGTACAGTGGAACCTCTCTATAAAGGACACATTGGGACCTTGGAAACTGTCCTTTATATAGAGGTTGTCCTTTATTCAGAGGTAATAGTACAGTGGAACCTCTCTATAAAGGACACATTGGGACCTTGGAAACTGTCCTTTATATAGAGGTTGTCCTTAATTCAGAGGCCATAGTAGAGTGGAACAAAGACCTTGATTAGCTGCTCAAAAATAGTTTCATCTCCATTAGCAACACAATTTGAAAATATGGCACTTCTGAGGTCGGCATTAATGGGGTCACTGCCATCCACGTGACACATGAACTTTCGCTTGGATTCAGTAATGGTGTCCTCATGTCCGTACTTCCCAAGCTGACTAATCACAAGGCTTCGAAGCATGAGATCTAGAGGACCTTGAAAATAATTCATGCTGTTCATATGGTATCCTAATATACTAACGTAGTATCCTAATATAGTATCCTAATACAGTATCCTAATATAGTATCCTAATATAGTATCCTAGCTTAGATTTAATGCTACATCCATATATCTGGAGTATCCAAAAATATCCCAGTATACATTCAATATTATGACATTGTTGATAGCCACTCCATAAAATCCTGAAAGTATCCTACTCTACTCCATAAAATCCTGAAAGTATCCTCCATAAAATCCTGAAAATATCCTAACTTACTGTCAGTGTCTTTAGTATCCCAACCAAGCCTGTCAATAGTGGGTTTAAACATCTCCACAGCATATTTCTTGAAGTTGTCATGGAAGTCAGTGTAAGAAAACAGTCGATCTAAGGTGGAGAGGTTAGAGACGATACTCTCCCACACGGTATAAGACAGTTCCTGTGAATAGGCTGCTAACAAGGAGAGGACTTCGACAGTGTTACCGACACCAGCACGAGCCTAAAGACACAAATAATACACTATTATATATTACACATGACCAAGGATATAGCATATAAAGGGTTAATTTATAACAACAAAATTAATTATAAGCACAAAGGGTTAATTAATGAAGATTATAAAAGCAAAAATAAGAACACACTGATACAACTTTAACAGAGCCCAAAAAGCAGATTTATTTTTATAGAAATGCTGTTCACAGCATATTGATGACATGGGACATGAATATTGACCTGGGGCAGTCCAAGGCATATTGACCTAGGACACAAATATTGACTTGGGACAGTCCACAGCATATTGACCTGGGACACATATATTGACCTGGGACACATATATTGACCTGGAACAGTTTGACCTAATGTCAGTGACTATCCATGAGACATATTAATGACTGGATTAGAATAAGGTGACCATTTCATGGTTTTAATATGCTCCATTATACTTCAAAAACATCAAAGCATACCAGCAGAGGGAGTCTAACAACATCGACATTATCTCCATGAAAATTACCAACCACAGGAATCCAGGAATCCTTTTATAAAAAATTCTTGTGCTTTTTCATACTCACAGAGACAACACATTTCAGCATACAAGTTTACTTTACAGTGGAACTCTCAGAATAGAGAGGTTCTACTACATCTCGTCACCATGACAATGTGGTCTCAATTTCTTAACATGTACAGTATTGTGTTTACCAAAGCAAAGGCATCATTCTGAAGTCCAAGTCTGTCCTGAGCCGAAAGAGTGGCGTCTTTCAGGGCGGGAAGGAGAGGGGCAAACATGTCAGAGGAATAGGCTACACGATAAAACCCTTGACGACCAGGATTCAGCTGGAAGTTAAAGAGAATGAGTTGGTTTTTTTCCTCCTGTGTTCTTCTTTGGAATGTATGATGTATTGGTGAGTTATGACTATATCAAAAACTTCATCCTAAGACCACACCCACATCAAAGGGAACTGTCCATTGAAGACACAAAGACACAGAGACCCACTATGCCTTAACTACCCTAGGGAAGTGTCCATTGAAGACACAGAGACCCACTATGCCTTAACTACCCTAGGGAAGTGTCCATTGAAGACACAGGGACACACTATGCCTTAACTACCCCAGGGAAGTGTCCATTGAAGACACAGGGACACACTATGCCTTAACTACCCTTAGGAAGTGTCCATTGAAGACATGAGGGCCCACTATGCCTTAACTACCCTAGGGAAGTGTCCATTGAAGACACATGGACCCACTATGCCTTAACTACCCTAGGGAAGTGTCCATTGAAGACACATGGACCCACTATGCCTTAACTACCCTAGGGAAGTGTCCATTGAAGACACATGGACCCACTATGCCTTAACTACCCTAGGGAAGTGTCCATTGAAGACACATGGACCCACTATGCCTTAACTACCCTAGGGAAGTGTCCATTGAAGACACATGGACCCACTATGCCTTAACTACCCTAGGGAAGTGCCCATTGAAGACACAGGGACCCACTTTAAAAATTACTTCCAATTAATCAAAGCCCCTCCCCCTCAAAGGACACCAGCTCACCATTATCCAATCGTCCTCCCCCACACCCTCCACCTCAACCGTGTCTGATCGCTTATCCAAGACAAATTTGACAGCCTCAGGGCTGTTCTTGGTAGCTATGGTAACTGGCACCTTCCACAACATGGAGTCAAATTCTGGGAATGGAAATATGTTGAAATGCATTCTGATTCCCCAAGCTACCAACATACCTCCCATATCTCCATTGGCACAGAATTTCTTCTGGGAGATAGTAAGGACCCTCTTGTTCCCCTCCTATGTCATGTGATCATCATGTGATAGTCAGGTGATCTCACATCCTTATTATTTAACATACCATAATTTTCGTGGGATAGAAAAATTAATAAGTCTCCAAATATTATTAGCAAATATTTATCCCGTGAAAATTACATACCTGCTGTGAAAATTACCTCCTGTTATGGAGAACATACCTGCTTTCCCTCCACTGAGAGCACAGGATAGCCCATTTGTTTGGTCCAGGTAGACATTACCATGGCAACAGGCTTATTGCTGGCTTTTTCTAATGCATCCCACAAGTCCTCTGCCAGAAATAAGTTCTAATTAAAGCACATTATTACCACCTATTCTGTCATACCAGTGCTGGCATTCTTATACGCAAATTTCTTCAGATAGTTGCCAAGGCCAGTACGAAAGTTCTACAGAGAATACTGTTTCAACCTCATGAATGAGGATACTTCTGTATATTATAGTGGAACTCAATACCCTGAAATCAGGACACCCCCTGTATACAGAGGAACTCCTCTATTCCAACTCCCTGAAATGAGGGCACCTCTGTATACAGTGGAACTCCTCTATTCCAACTCCCTGAAATGAGGACACTCTGTATACAGTGGAACTCCTTTATTCCAACCACCTGAAGTGAGGACACTCTGTATACAGTGGAACTCCTCTATTCCAACACCCTGAAGTGAGGAGACCTCTGTATACAGTGAACTCCTCGAGGACCCCCCCCCTCCTCAGAACATTATGGAAATGTATTCACACCCCTATACCTCAGTTCCAATCCAATCGTGGAGCATTCTGATGACACAAGATCCCTTAGCATAAGATATGGTGTCAAATATCTCCTCTACCTCAGAGGGAGGTCCAACAGTCACCTGATACACAGTCACACAGAAACAACATTGACATAAAATAATAAATAATTATATTTAATTAATTAAATTAATTATAAATAAATAATTATTAATGATTTTAAAGTAGTACTTCTGTAAATTCCTCATTACTATTACATATCCTGTAATATACCATAATATACAATAAGATTACTGTAATATACCATAATATACAATACGAATACTGTAATATACCATAATATACAATAAGAATACTGTAAGGATATTTACACATAGAAGCACCCCATTGAAATCATACTGTGAATAATACTACTACTATTAGTGGAGTCTCTCTATTACAGACACAACAGGACATATTAATTAAGGTGTTTTGATTTGAGAAGTATAAGATTATAGTCTTTATTTCAGGGAGTAATGTCCTAGTAAAGATAATACAGATTCCACTATATTATTATGTTAAAATGAAGGGATCCGGCCCCAAGATTGTCCCTGTCTTTCGTATCTTGACCTTACCCTTTCCACATAAAGAGGAAAGAAAAAAAGAGGTGAACCACACCCTCAAACCTCTTCCCCTTCCATTTTCATTGAAACACTAACTTCTAACCAAAGGAAGGAGATCAAAGTAAGAGAAACACCTCATTTCTCTCTGGACAACGCTCTACACAGAACATCTCTTCCTTACCTCAATCGGATGCGAGTTCGAGAGGGCATCCAGTGAAAGAGCACTGGCATATTCACGGCTCAAGAAATTTGTCCAGATCTCAAACTCGGGGTGGGTGTGGTCAACACAGAGATATTCGATCCAAGTAGCAAAACCTTCGTTCAGCCAAAGGTGAGTCCACCATTCCATGGTCACCTGTGAAAGACCAAATCCTTGTGGTAAAGATATCCAGTACACTCACTTATGGAGGTTATAACAGACTCACGGTTAATTAAGAATTTTGAGAAATTAATTTAAGAATTTTCTTTTAGACAGGAGAAAAAATCACATGATCAATTTTTGATGTTTAAAGGTATCAAAATTAATTTGATAGCCCCAAAAATTTTTTAATGTACAGAATTTGTCTTAAAAACATTAGAGGGGAATTTTGACTAGTAACTCCCCTCTAATGTTTTTAAGACGAATTCTGCTTATTCAAATGAAAGAGCAGGAAAAGAGCTTTCAGAAATATTCATTTTTTTTTCATTTTGGACAATGTGGTGTTGAGTAATAGTTGAAAGTAGTCAAAAGTAGTACATGAAGGTGGGTGGGCTAACTTCGGCTAGGTTGTCGGAAAGTAAGAACTTAATATACCATCAGAAAGCTCATTAAATGAGCAACATTTTAAGACCAAGATCAACTTTCTTGGACAAAGTATAAGAGAATTATGAGCAGGTGTAAAAAAAGGAATTGACCTGTCCTTAAATCCACAATAGGTCAAGGGGAAAGTTTCAGTAATCCCTATCTCTATAGATTTTAGATTTATCCCAGACAATACAAACCCGAAAATACATAGTCTATTCCATAATATGACAATCACATGACTGTCATGTGATATACTGACGTACCAAATTCCCAAACCATTGGTGAGCTAGCTCATGACCGACAACCAAGGCTACCAGTTGCTTAGTAACAGCCGTGGAATTAGCAGGATCGACAAGCAAAAGCCTCTCTCTAAAGACCATAAGAAATAAAAATATAAACAAACAAACAAAACACAGTTCCTCTACAAGTAACAGGACACAAATATCACATGATAGTCATGTGACATGTATATTAGTACTAACCTATAGGTCACTAGACCCCAGTTCTCCATAGCACCAGCAGCAAAATCAGCTATAGCAATCAGATCCATTTTTGGTAAAGGGTAGGCAACATTAAAATAGTCTTGATAGAAGGGCAAGGTCTTGATAGATACCTACAAAATGTCAACACAACACACATGCATGTAACTGGGAGCAGACCACTTAGCTGGTTATGGACACAACCAGTTGGCTGTTATACAGAGGTGGTCTGTTTATACAGTGGAACCTGTATATAGTGGTCACCCTTGAGACACAACCAGTTGGCTGTTATACAGAGGTGGTCTGCTTATACAGTGGAACCTGTATATAGTGGTCACCCTTGAGACAAAACCAGTTGGCTGTTATACAGAGGTGGCCTGTTTATACAGTGGAACCTGTATATAGTGGTCACCCTTGAGACAAAACCAGTTGGCTGTTATACAGAGGTGGCCTGTTTATACAGTGGAACTTGGTTACCCTTGCGTAGGGACAAGCAAATTTTCTGGCCTATTATGCTATTCTAAAGTGCTGTTTTTTTAAACCCTATTATGCTTTTGTGCCAGCTCCTATTATGCTTACATTATTCTCAAAAAATTCATTTTACATACAAAAAAACAACAAAAAACATTATACAGTCAGGATTGAACTCTGTTGAATTGCAACATGAGTGATGCCTCTACAGAATCTTCAAGAGAATTCATCTGTTGTTCATTGATAGTGACATCAGAATCGATCAGCACTAGAGCTAGGCTAGATCTACTCTCAGAATTAGCCATAATAGGCTATAGACTACTAGCATACACAAAGTTCCATTAACGACCTCAACCTCATGTGCTACAGACATACAGTGCTGCTGGGCTATAGCACATATAAATATGGCTATGCGTCCAAGTGCAACTGTGCAAGCTATAATATTGATGTTAAAGTCACTCTAAGCCTAATTGTACAGGGAGTGCTGAGTGGCTGCCTAAGGTACTCTGGTCCAGGACCAGAGACTCCAGAGTCCAGACAGGATCAGACTAGGTGACTAGGTGCTCTAGCCTGCTGGGTGGGTCTAGTAATAATAGACCACTGTTTACTTTAAGGGTCACTAAGTTCACCTATATGCCAGCATCCTGCCTAATGCTTTGATAGGCCTATTATGCTCAAAGCAATGCTAGCATAATGTGCTTGTCCCTACCCTTGAGACACAACCAGTTGGCTGTTGTTGTTTATACAGTGGAACCTGTATATAGTGGTCACCCTTGAGACACAACCAGTTGGCTGTTGTTGTTTATACAGTGGAACCTGTATATAGTGGTCATCCTTGAGACACAACCAGTTGGCTGTTGTACAGAGGTGGTCTGCTTATACAGTGGAACCTGTATATAGTGGTCACCCTTGAGACACAACCAGTTGGCTGTTGTACAGAGGTGGTCTGCTTGGAACCTGTATATAGTGGTCACCCTTGACCTTGGGGAACAAACAAGTTGAATGTAATTACATGTGGTTAGATGTATATACACTGAAACCATCAAGTTCAGATTTTGGTGCTGATTGGGCCAACATCCTCTAATAATCTGATAATGAGTCCACCCCCTGAAATGAGGACACCTCTGTATACAGTGGAACTCCTCTATTCCAACACCCTGAAATGAGGACACCTCTGTATACAGTGGAACTCCTCTATTCCAACCCCCTGAAATGAGGACACCTCTGTATACAGTGGAACTCCTCTATTCCAACCCCCTGAAATGAGGACACCTCTGTATACAGTGGAACTCCTCTATTCCAACCCCCTGAAATGAGAACACCTCTGTATACAGTGGAACTCCTCTATTCCACCCTCTGAAATGAGGACAGTATACAGTGGAACTCCTCTATTCCAACACCCTGAAAGAAGGAGGTTCCCTAACTTTAAACTTACATCCAGAGCAAACCTCCCTTGTTCTGCTTTGCCAAGAGGTGTGTATACCCTGACCAGTACACCATTGGAGTCAGTTGCCTCAACATAGTCAAATTCCCCCACAATGAAAGCCAGTAGATAAGAAGACATGATGGGAGTACGGGCAAATGTCAACTTCTTCATGTTTCCAGGGAGTTCTTCCTCATTTATAACATTCTATAGGAATATAGCAGAGTAGTGAAGGGATAGCGGTGAGGTGGTGTTACAGATGACATCAAAGAATCTAAACTCCACATCACACCACACCACACCACACACACATCAAAGGGAAGTGTCCATTGAAGACACAGGGACCCACTATGCCCTAGGGAAGTGTCCATTGAAGACACAGGGACCCAGTATGCCCTAGGAAAAATGTCTAGCTACTCTTCCCTAGAAGACACAGGGACCTATGGTTCCTATAGCAACTGAACACAGCTCCTTTACAAACCATATTTGATAAGCCAACTCTATCTTTTGGTATGATTAAAATAACATCAAAAGTGGCCTTGAGGGAAGGCTCGTCCCAACATGGCAATGCCCTCCGAGCATCAGCTGCCTCAAACTGAGTGACAGCAGCATAACATTCTTTATTGGGGTTAGAAGAAGAGGTGTATTTTGAACGATAAAAGCCTCGCATTTGGTCGTTAAGAGTTCCTGTGTATTCGATAGTTAGAGTGGTCTCCCCTACAGGTAGCTCGCTGGTAAAATCAAGGGTTAACGTTTCAGCAGTGCTGTTCAAAGTGGGCGTGGCAGCTGGAAAGAAAATTTACACACCACAAACAATCACCATGGAATTCCTCTGTTCCAACACCCTGAAATGAGGACACCTCTGTATACAGTGGAACTCCTCTATTCCAACACCCTGAAATGAGGACACCTCTGTATACAGTAGAACTCCTCTATTCCAACTCCCTGAAATGAGGACACCTCTGTATACAGTGGAACTCCTCTATTCCAACACCCTGAAATGAGGACACCTCTGTATACAGTGGAACTCCTCTATTCCAACACCCTGAAATGAGGACACCTCTGTATACGGTGGAACTCCTCTATTCCAACCCCCTGAAATGAGGACACCTCTGTATACAGTGGAACTCCTCTATTACAACACCCTGAAATGAGGACACCTCTGTATACAGTGGAACTCCTCTATTCCAACCCCCTGAAATGAGGACACCTCTGTATACAGTAGAACTCCTCTATTCCAACTCCCTGAAATGAGGACACCTCTGTATACAGTGGAACTCCTCTATTACAACACCCTGAAATGAGGACACCTCTGTATACAGTAGAACTCCTCTATTCCAACACCCTGAAATGAGGACACCTCTGTGTACAGTAGAACTCCTCTATTCCAACTCCCTGAAATGAGGACACCTCTGTATACAGTGGAACTCCTCTATTCCAACTCCCTGAAATGAGGACACCTCTGTATACGGTGGAACTCCTCTATTCCAACGCCCTGAAATGAGGACACCTCTGTATACAGTAGAACTCCTCTATTCCAACCCCCTGAAATGAGGACACCTCTGTATACAGTAGAACTCCTCTATTCCAACTCCCTGAAATGAGGACACCTCTGTATACAGTGGAACTCCTCTATTCCAACACCCTGAAATGAGGACACCTCTGTATATAGTGGAACTCCTCTGTTCAAACTCCATGCACCTCTGTATGCAGTACCTTATATTCTTACCTCCTGAAATGCGGACATCTCTGTATTAAGGACACTTGGATATGTCCCAAATAACAGCTTGTGTATTAAACTTTACCCTATGAACTGAGGCCACCCCTCTAATCAGGGCACTATAATTTGTCCTAAGGACAAAGACTCCACCCACCACTTCACTAGATGCTATTATAAATGATAAAACTTTCCAATGAAAAAATAAACTTTATTTTGTAACTCCTTTCAAAATGGAGGTCCTTCTCTATTTAAATAGTTTATGCATCAAGCATCATAGAAAATACCATCATTCTTAATCAAGTTCCATTAACAAGAATTAATCTGCTCTCAGCACTTTAGCTCTCGGCACTCAAGCTTTCGGCACTCAAGCTCTTGGCACTCAAAGCTCTTGGCACTCAAAGCTCTTGGCACTCTAGCTCTCGGCAATCTAGCTTTCAAGCTCTTAGCACTCTAACTCTCAGAACTCAGCTCTTGGTACTCTAGCTCTCGGCACTCTAACTCTCAGAACTTAGCTCTCGGCACTCTAGCTCTCGGCACTCTAGCTCTCGGCACTCTAGCTCTCGGCACTCTAGCTCTCAGAACTCAAGCTCTCATTCTTAGCTCTCAGCTCTCTAGCTCTCAAAGTTCATATTCTCTCTGAAAGCAGAGAGTGGCCAATACGGACAGAATATTTCCTGTTATAGAGTTAAGTACAGACTTACACTGAGTTCCACAAACAGCTGAGATTATCTCGATCTCTGCACAGTTGAGGACAATCTGCTTGGTTGCTTGAACAACCTGATACATGTACAATAGAGTCATCACAATAGAGGTATCACGATAGAGGTATCCCAATAGAGGTATCCCAAGCTAGCTAGCTCTACTATAGTAATAGAAAATAAGCATTTAGGGGAAGTGTCAATGCAGGCCTGTCTGGGGAAGCAATATAGGAAGGCTTCTGTGGAGTGTCTACACCACAGCTGCAGGTCTCTGCTGATTTAGCAGAAGTAAGGTGACTGAACGAACATCATTGCAAAGACATCACCTCAACACACACTATATATCATATCTTGATACTACATAGTAGCAAGGGGGGATCTATCCCGATCTTCCCTACTATGAGATAACAATATCACATGATAGCTGCTTTGTGATTGTTTTTGCAATGAAAATATGTCAGCCAATCCATGGCCAACTGTGGGCAATAACATTTTAAAAACCAGTTAATATTGTAAAAGTATTTATGCACCACTATGAAATGATTGATGATGCAGAATTAAACTTTATTTCCGTTACTGGTTAAAATTTGAGTCAGTCTGACCAAGCAATAAGAAATCAATACATTTCCCCTCCCAAGTCCGTGCAATTTAGCTTACAACTATACCTCGAGGGTGACCTCAATTTTCCCTTTGAAAGTGAAGGCAGTAAGATCTGGTGCTAGTTCCACTTTGTAGTTACGAGGAACTACGTTCGTTGGAAGACGCTCGAAACTTTTCTTCTCTTCAGCCATGATACACCACTGGTTATGGAAGAGTTCAAAGGTTATCACGCATGCTCACAAAGGATCGAGAGAACTTTGAACTCGGATGACGACCCATTGTCATATTTTATCGCCATGTCTCTTGTTGCTAGAGCCTGTTCTAGATATTATGGAAGGAGGCTAAGAGTAAGTACACAGATGCAAGTATTTCCACGTTATTTATGTCCCCCCAACACAGGATATTCTCTGCAACAGACATGTTTACAGCAGGTATATTTCAATGTGTCCGACACACCTTCAGTCAGCTGGTGGTAGTCGACCGTCTGCAAGACAGTGGAAGCTAGGGAGGTTAAATCACGTGGCAATAGCAGTCCCTGACTTGGAGAAAGCGACAAATCTTTACCGAGACGTGCTGGGTGGAGAAGTCAGTGAGATTGTGGTAAGGTGTGACCTCTGAAACACGTCTCGAGCATTTAAAATTTCAATCCGACTGTGTGTGTAGCCTCTTCCTGAACATGGAGTATACACAGTCTTTGTCAATCTTGGAAATACAAAGATTGAGGTATAGAAAAAACTAGTTTCTATAATAATTGTACTTTTCTTGACCCCACCCAGTTGCTCCACCCACTTGGAGATAAGAGTCCTATAGAGTCATTTTTGAAGAAGAAACCAGAAGGTGGGATGCACCATATTTGCATTGAGGTACATGCATACCTATATACTACTTCCTATCAAGCAGTAACTGGAAAGGAGACACTTTGAGACCTACCCTAGAGTTTGTGGGAGAAGAGAATTCAGTTCTTATAACACCAGTGTTTTGGTTTTAGGGGTGAGGGGGAGGTTTCCCAATTTATTTATTTATTTATTAATAATTAAATATTTACTTCTAATATTGTTATTATTTATTTACTAGGTTGACGACATCAAAGAAGCTATGAAGGAGTTGGAGGGAAAAATCAGAGCTCTCAGCCCAGAACCAAAGGTATTTATTTAAAAGGTATGTTGCTATGGATATGACATCACTGTGTTCAGATTGGAGCTCATGGGAAGCCTGTTGTGTTCCTCCATCCTAAAGACTGCAATGGAGTCTTACTTGAACTGGAAGAAGCCTAGAATGTTCTCATCTTCACATGTAGAACTCTGTCAATTTTCTAAAACTTGCATAACATCCATTGTTTCTAACCATACAAGCAACACAGTGTTAGCTTGCTCCACACTGCACTTGTTAAATTGCTACTACACAACTCAGCACCGTACAGTTTTCATCATTACAGAAGTGATTCAATGATGCCAGCAACACATCTTTAGTTTGCTCCATACACTAGTTTGAAAGACTTTGAATTAATTCTGCAATAAGGAAAACTGGTAGGTGAAGCAAACTGAAGCTTGCTTTGTATCACAGAATTAATTCAAAGCTTTTCAATGATACAACACAACTTCGGTTAGCTTCACACACACCAGTTCTCCTTATTGACCCAAAGCTTTTCAACAACTTCAGTAGCTTCACACACCAGTTCTCTATTGCAGAATTGACCCAAAGCTTTTCAATGGTATATACAACACAAGTTAGCTTCACACACCAGTTCTCTATTGCAGAATTGACCCAAAGCTTTTCAATGGTATATACAACACAACTTCAGTTAGCTTCACATACACCAGTTCTCCCTATTGCAGAATTGACTCGAAGCTTTTCAATGGTACAACATAACTTCAGTTAGCTTACACACTATTGCAAAATTGACCCAAAGCTTTTCAATGGTTTCAGTTAGCTTCACATACACCAGTTCTCTTTATTGCAGAATTGACTCTAAGCTTCTCAATGGTTTCAGTTAGCTTCACATACACCGGTTCTCTTTATTGCAGAATTGACTCTGAGCTTCTCAATGGTTTCAGTTAGCTTCACATACACCAGTTCTCTTTATTGCAGAATTGACTCTAAGCTTCTCAATGGTTTCAGTTAGCTTTAAACACCAGTTCTCTTTATTACAGAATTGACTCTAAGCTTCTCAATAGCACAAACTATATAATTTGAATTTGATATTGATTTTACACTCGGAACTTTTTTAAATCATAAAAACAAAACAAAACATTTAAAATCACTAATATTTATAAGCAAACAAACAAACCCTATTCTCTTTATGTCCACACACAATAAAGATGTTTCAAAATACTAGAATATAAGAAATTGTGTGCACTGACTAATATAACATTACTATAAAATTATGTGTAGCAAACATTTATAATAGTTATTTTAAAACAAATTGCACTTGATGCCTCAAATTTGGCAGGAAATTTGTCCACCAGGTTTAGTTAGGACATGGTTCCAAATACCGGATTGTGACGACATATGCTCGGACCATGTTCTTCGTAGTCTTTCTTTGTGTGGCATACTTCATAAAATTCAGGCTGAAGGAGGAGAGGGAGGAAAAGGTAGTGAGGAGTAGGTGTGGGGAGATGTGTAGTGTGTAGAGAGAGGGGAGATGGGGAGTGCGTGAGATGGGGAGGGTGAGGAGAGAGGGGAGGGTGGGGACATGGGGAGGGTGAGGAGATGGGGAGTGTGTGGAGAGGGGAAATAGAAGTGGGAAGAAACAACAAGAATGCAAGAAAAGGGGTAAGTAATGGAAGGAAAGGTATGATGAGTATAAGGGATAAGGAAATATGTATGAGGGACAAGAGTATAGTGTGTGAACAAGACAAGAACTCAGTACTCACCGTGCTGGCTAACATACTTCCTCCAAACCACACGGCATAGCGTTGCATGTGATGTGTGATCACGCTCACATCAATAGGTGTGGGCTATAAACAATAATACCAAGAAACAATAAAGATTGGATGACCTGGTAAAGGATCATCATTATAATATATTCACCTTGAGTTTCCCACCACTGAGCTCAAAACTAAGCTGCAATCTAGCCTCCACTGTACGCTTCAAATCTCTTTGCAAACGCCTTCCAAAGTCCTTGAACATGGTGGATCCTCCCGACAGCACAATGTTCTGAAGGAGAAAAATCAATGATCACATGATTGTAAACAATGAGTGACCCTTTTGGTCACATGATCAAATTATGACATCATGGGACAGACCCCTTTGGTCACATGATCAAGCTATGACATGAGACAGACCCTTTTAGTCACATGAATAAACTATGACATTGTGGGACAGACCCCTTTGGTCACATGATCAAGCTAAGACATCACGAGACAGACCATTTTGGTCACATGATCAGTTGTTACCTTGTAAAGAGGCCTCCTGACATCAATGGGACAGTTCTGGATGACCATGTCTACCACCTCGGAAATGGGTGTGGTGAAATCAGGATTACAGAACTCCGGGTGAAAGAAGATTTCTGGTCCCAAGAAACGTTCGTATCCAACATCCACTGTAAATGGCTGAAAGAGAAAGAGAAATGATGACAGGGGACCTAAATACACTCACTGTCTATTATTATTATTATTATTATTATTATTGTTGTTGTTGTTGTTGTTGTAATATAAAATTGTTGATTGTATTTTCATCATGTCAGGATAAAAAATTAAAACAAGTTCAAAGTTCACAATAACTGATAACTCTATTCTTAACTGTATATATAGCAGCATTGGAAGACATTGTATAGTGATGAAAATGAGGATAAAGATACCACCAACACTTTATTCATGGAGTAGGCAAGCAATGGTGGTGTCTATACTGTAACTAAAATATGAACACCTGTGAATTGTGCTGGTGTGTGTGGTCTAGGGATCTCTATAATAAACAGTGTTAAGGTTGCAATGTGCCCTATTTACTGACTTAAAAATGCAAATTCCAGACATTGTGAAAATTCTCTGACAAATCAACCTTAAGAATTACATCCAAATATACCCCATTAGAAAGGAGTTACAGTTTGGAACCAAAATCAGGAGGCTGGATTCTGGAGCTATGAGGATCCACCTCTCCTCTCTCTCCACCCCTCCTCTCTCCACCCTTCCTCTCTCTCCACCTCCTCTCTCTCCACCTCCTCTCCCTCACCCCCTGATATTTAGCTTTTAGCAAACCTCCACTACACTAACAGATTCAATGAAGCAGTACCTAATGGTCTATGCCCCTTCACTCCCCACTCAAGTCCAAAAATGACCAAGATACTGTTTATATTCTAAAGACCCTCTTCTCACATTCCTCACCTTCTTTGTTATGGAGTTCACACCTTCATAAAGCTTGAACCATTTATCTGGCTGACTGTCATATTTATTGAATTCCTTAGCCACATCAGGACAGATGTAACCAAACTTCTCCTTGATGGACTTTGAAGTGTCCAGAGATTGTTCGGGTGGAATACCAGACTCCCTCTCTCTCAGAAGTTGTTGGATGAAGTATGTGATGTCTCTTCCTGCTATTGGAATGTGTTTGATGCAACTGCCAATGACGTAACCTTCAGCCTGAAGGAAGAAATTTGTGGATTAATTCTACTGAAATTAGTCAAGTAAGTGTTAGTTCACCCAATACCCTTATGGAAATAGTTAAGGCATAGTGGGTCCCTGTGTCTTCAATGGACACTTCCCTAGGGTAGTTAAGGCATAGTGGGTCCCTATGTCTTCAATGGACACTTCCCTAGGATAGTTAAGGCATAGTGTGTCCCTGTGTCTTCAATGGACACTTCCCTAGGGTAGTCAAGGCACAGTGTGTCCAGATTTCTATCCAGAATTTCTGGGAGGTAGCTAGACACCGAAATTTTTGCCTTGGCCACACCCACTCTACCAACTGTAATTAAGAGCATTGCATCCTCTTGCTATACCAAGGAAATATTTTTTGGCTCTTTCTCCACGTAACAAAATCAGATTACATCATTGCCAATATTATAACTCTATGTACTATAACTTTATGTACTATAACTCTATGTACTATGTATTACTATGTGTATATATTGTATTACAGTACAGCTGACAATGATGTAATTTGATTCTGTTACACGGGGAAAGAGCCAATTTATTCATTTATTCACGATGGCCTTCTGGTTTTCTCTTCTAGCCCAAAGTGACTACTTCTTAAGAGGGAGCTGTTAAACCAACAGTTGGTGCCTCTATTGGAACTAGTGAATAGAGAGACTTCTCTGGAGTTATGTTGTGCTATGTGGAATCTAAAGACGACTGTCAGTGATCCTGATCTAATTAGAAAGATCAATGGCCTGGAGAGCTAGCTTACAAAAACCACAAACACTTAGAAGGGCACCAGATCACAACATATCAGTTTATCTAAGGACCTGTAACTTAATTCAACACCAAGAACACACCCAGTAAGCACACACACCGTACTCCCAGTAAGTGCACATACTCTACTCACAATAAGTAAATACACATTGTATTCCCAGTAAGACACACACCTTACTTTCGGTAAGCACACACCCTGCTCCCAGTAAGTACACACTGTAAGCTAAGTACATAGCGTGCTACTACCAGCAGCACAACTAAACCACATTTCAGTCTCCTACTTTCAGATTTAGTAGCCCAAGTGAGTCTGGTGCAGAGCTTGGTCGGGAGAAACAATGGAGCTGTTACATTAAATTTGCCAAAAGTTCCTAATATTCTGTTTTCAAGGTATTTAACGATGTAACAAGGTATACAGATAGATAGTTGACCTCCTAACTTGATCCCTGACTGATCCAAGAAATGGAAATCACTTACTTCCCAGCAGAGCTGACTTTTGCTGTAGAGCTATAGAATCCTTAGCCACTTGCAGGTGTGTTGACACTGTACATACTACTACAATACCAATGGGGGTGGGGTGAGGGGTGGAGAATGTCACGAGCTTGGCTGTTAGCTAGCTATAGAGAGCAAGAGAGCATTGTTCTAAACCACTGAGCTTATCACCTTCAGATGTAGCATCCTATGCAAGAGAATCTGTCTAAAACATGTGGACAGAAGCAGACACAAGACAGTAACATTATACATACAAATCTGTAACCTCACACCAAACCTCTGTACTCTGATAGCCTGACAAGAGCCCTCTCTTCCTGGCACAAACCTTATCTTCCTCTCTATCACTCTAAGGCTAATAAGGGCTGAGTAAAAGAACCTAACTAGGCACTGTAGGGTAAGGCACCTGGAGTATATGGTAAGGGTCGTCACAGACAAAAGACAGAACTAGACATAATTATACCTCATTTTACTCCAAGAGAGGCTACATTATCAACACTAGGCAATCATGTAGAGCTTGGAAAATCTCTCTCCTCTAAGAGCCTATAGCCAGTTATAAAATGTGCATAGCAAAGGCATTGTGATTAACCTCAACTCAGAGTCGATGCCAAATAAACTCTTTTAGAGGGGACAGTTCTCAAGAGAAATTGGAGGCGTAGCTGTCTTCAGACATGTATGGTCAGTTCCTACCCTAACTTTTGAACACATCCCACCCCCATCCAATACCCCTCCCCTATCTCACTCCCATCCCATCTATCCAATCCTTATCCAATAATACCCTTCCCCTATCCAATACCCCCCTCCCCTCCATCCATCAATATGCAGAAACACAAGAACATTGTTGAGGTATCATCCATGTAAACACTGACAGCCTGTGTCCACATTCAACTTTACTTGTAGTGATGTTTCAACCCTTCCATCCTGTACAAGAAACCAGGACTCAGGAACCTAGACCCTGTACAAGAAACCGGGACTCAGTACAAGGAACCTGGAACCTGTACAAGGAACAGGACTCAGTACAAGGAACCTGGACCCCGTACAAGAAACCGGGACTCAGTACAAGGAACCTGGACCCTGTACAAGAAAATGGGACTCAGCACACAAAGAAGCCTGGCCATGAACTAAGCACATCCAGCAAGTTGTTCTTTTACAATAAAACCAATGGCTTCACAAAGACATCAAAAGTCAAATTTCTTCATCTTCCAAAATTTTGTTTTCAATCTTAAATAAAACCAAAAGATCATCTCTTGAGTTTGTTTTAGCACTTTTGCAAGCAGCTTTCCTAATCACTACTCTCCTTTGATGCTCATACAGAGAACCCCCATTAAGTCAAGTGACTAGCCTATTAGTTATGTGAGCAAGTTTTTGTTTAGTCAAGACTTAAGACTACAAAAAGATCATTCCACCCTATAGGTATTTCTAGATTTAGTGAAACAGTACTTCCAGAATTCATCTTTGTGAGTTGTGGTCTACTCATGGGGAGTGAAGTTTTGTAAAAGAAGCATCCCACAAGGTTGAGGTCATGTCTTCTTGATATAATGGTGAAAAGAACTCACCTTTTGAGTTGAGGGAAAAACAAAAACTGTGTATGAATATTGTGGTAAATTCCTGGCAGTAAGATACTACAATTATGTATTATGTATTAACAAGCCACTTGCATTCTGTACAGTGTACTTGTACTCGAATATGAGACATCACAGCTAATGTCAAAGCAGCAAAATGGTGCAGAGGACTGGAGATAATATCAGGAGTCTGCTGATGTTAATAGTTCTCTAACAGAACTATCATTCATACACACACTCTAGTATGCTATTGTGCTGAGTCAGCAATCCAATGAGCAACCTGCCTATTCTTTATAGTGCACACCTGTGAATTGGTCATGCCTCTCTAGCTGTTCCTGACCCAACTAAGCAGTTTTGTATCAGACCTGATCATGTACAGTGTAGTCAAAATATACACAAAAAATCTTAAACATGAAAGACCCTCCCAACCAAACAATGTAGGTCAAACCCTGATTCACAGCCACTCCCCACACCTATCACCACATCACAACTGCCACTATCATCACTGTCACCCTCCACAATTATCACCAGTCTATATCCACACAAATCATCATTGTCACTTCACAGTTTCACCAGTCATTCTCCACACTAATCACAATTGTCACTTTCCACACTTCACCACAGTCACTCTTCTCGGTTAACTTACCACTGGTATAACATGTGTCACACCATCACCAGAATCTACGACAGTACCTGTCAGTGTTCTCTCTCCAACTTGTCGTGATGTCCAGGATGCTGCCAGAGCAAGTACAGCCTAAAAAAAAACCCAACAGAGAACTAAATTCAAAACCTTTAACTCGAACAAAATCTCAAAGAAGTCAACTAATTAGCACAGATAATTAAACTTTCGATTGTTCTCCCAAACTAAATGTATACAGTGGACACCCTCCATTCCAACCCCCTGAAATGAAGACACCTCTGTATACAGTGGAACTCCTCTATTCCAACCCCCTAAAATGAGGACACTCTCTGCATACAGTAAGACTCCTCTATTCCAACCCACTGAAATGAGGACGTCTCTGTATAGAGTAGAACTTCTCTATTCCAACCCCCTGAAATGAGGACACCTCTGTATACAGTAAGACTCCTCTATTCCAACCCCCTGAAATGAGGACACATCTGTATACATAGTGGACCCCTCTATTCTAAACCCCAGAAATGAAGACACCTCTGTATACAGTGGAACCCCTCTATTCCAAACCCCTGAAGTGAGGACACCTCTGCATACAGTGGAACTCCTCTATTCCAACTTCCTCAAGTGAGGACACCTCTGCATACATCTATTCCAACTCCCTGAAATGAAGACACCTCTGTATAGAGTGAACTAAAGAAATATTACCTGTACTGCAATATACAAGCCAGGAACATTGAAAGTCTCAAACATGATCTCTGCTGTGTATTCTCTGTTCTCAGGAGTGTTGAGAGGTGGTTCGGTTAGCAAAAAATAATGATCCTCCGGCTCAGCTCGAAGATACTTGAATATACACTGCTCCCAGAATCTCTCCATTAAGTCCCAGTCCTCCACTACGCCATGACGGATGGGATATTTACAGGCATACCCAACCTTGTCTGCCTCATCTCCTATGTAGAAGTCTATAGGGAAAGGTGTATGCATACATGTGGAGAGAGGATAAGGAATTGATTAGTGTAAGAAGTAAAAAGGTGGGGGGATGGAAGAGAGAGGATTACGGTAAGGATTGAAGTGAGATGAGGAGGGATGCAAAGATAAGGGGAGTGGCTAAAGATAGAGGGTGGAGTGGGGGTGTGGTGACGAGAAGGGGGAAAGCCAAAGAAAATTTTCACTTACCAAGATCATCTACACCTCTTGCTAATCTCTTTGAATTCTTGTCTCCTACATGTGCCGATTCCTTGATAGCAATAGCTACATGTGAAATAACATAACTACATGTGAATTCATGCACACAGTATGCTACATCTCAGTCACATTCTGTCGTAGTCATGCTAACAATGACCATAATTGGTTGTTTACATAGGTACTATAGAAACCACAACAGGAATAGAGTTATTGTCTATACAGGGTCTATACAGGAAACAATACAGTGGGGGAGGGGGAGGAGACTGGGTGGATGACAGAACTCACATGAAGGCATGATGAATTGAGGTTCTGTATTGCCGGCAAAACCTAGCTTCGTGTACCTACCATGTGGATGCATGAATAAAGAGAAAGGTACATGTTGTATGGATAAAGAGAGAGGTACATGTTGGGAAGATGCATGGATAAAGAGAGAGGTACATGTTGGGAAGATGCATGGATAAAGAGATGTTGAAAAGATGTATGGATAAAGAGAGAGGTACATGTTGGGAAGATGCATGAGGTACATGCATGGATAAAGGATGTAGCATTTATGTTCATGGGCCCTTGTCAAGTTCCTCATGGAAACTAGAGTGAAACCTCTCTACTCAGGTCACCCCTGGGACTAATTGCAATGTCCTGGTTAGAAAAGGTAGTCTCCATTTCAAGAATTAAAGGTCTATTATTTGGGACATATCCTACTGCTAATAGTGGGGAGATTTGGGACAGAGGGTTCCACTGTAATGTCCAGCGTTGTCAAAATATGGTTAGTCATAGAGATGGTGGTGGAACGTCCATATATGACTTGGAGAAGGTCAGAAATAATTCCCACAGAGAATCCTGAAGAAGTGACATAGGGGCTTAATATTTCCCCCTTATTTCATAGATTTCATTGTGACCCAAAAACTCCACCTCATCCAGTACTTTCAACCAACATCTCACTGAACTTTACACCAATGTCAGCTCAAGGTTAAATTTGGACATATAGTACATAAAAATTGTCGGCACACATAGTACAATTTGTAGCTCATTACTGAGGTATTTCAAAGCCACGGCCGGCTAGCTACTCTAATATGTAGATAGCTAGTTAGCTAGATCTATCTCATTATATCTAGGTGATTTACCCAGTTCCATTGTCAATCACGGCGGCTGGCATGCGCATGGCCATCTCTCCCTCCTAGTGGCTACTGAAAGACTCTCCAATGTTCCACCTAATCAGCCTAGCTCACATACACATACACAGACACACAGTAGACAAGATGGACGGACTGCTGGTTCTCTTTCACGGGCATGCGCAGATGAAGTACATATTTCCAAATAAGGTCATGCGCATAACTCGCTCTATAATAAAAACTTCTCATTCCAATTCTCCCAATCAAGATTCCATTCCCATCCTATTAGAAGGAAACCACGCCTACTTCTTCCCGGCGATTTCAGCGCATTTTTATTAGCTATAATAAACACTTATACAGCAGCTCTTAATAATAGATAGCTAGAAACTTGTGAGAGAAACTAACAGAGTAAGCAGTGGGCAAGCGAATCCTCCATTTTACCCTGCTCTGCAACCTGTTAAGTGCCTGTTACCCGCTTCTGCAACCTGTTACCCGCCTCTGCAGCCTGCTAGGAGGAGATAAAAGCAGTTCTATGTAAGTTTATACTCCAAACATTTACCTATCCGAAACTTTATAACAGAAAAATTGGCAACTAGGTCATTGCTGGGTTAGTATTTTACTGTGCTACTGTGCAGCAGCCTTCTCTGTCAGCTGGCAGCATCTGTGTAACAGCGATTAGACTAGATATGATTGATAATGGGGTAATGTCGTTCAGTTTAGCTATGTAGTACTATCCAATGGAGAATAGCATGTTAGTTACAGATTATTTGCATGAATGTTAGCGGCGACAGACTTCTTTTCCAGTGTCTGTACCAAACTTGTAGAATGTTTTGTAGGTAACTTGCAATGGCTTCCAGCATTAGCCCGTATGTAAACAGGCTAGCTGAGTGTGGGAGGTGGAAAAAAACAACAAAACTGCTACATGTCACGGTGTGATGTGTTTATTTCCAGGAATGACATACCTCTTGGCACTATTTAAGATTTGTATCTGTGATTCAGAGTCTGTTGCTAACTCTTTTGCCATTTGCTGCATTTGAATTAAGGATTACAGCTTTACTAAAGAGATGTAGCTAGCTATTCCATGGGGATGTAACTGACAAGGTAGTATCCAAGCAGGGAAGGCTTTATTGCCTTCATTTGGAGAGAAGAGTTGTTACTTAAGCCATTTTCTGATATATTTTAGTTACACTGTATTAATTCACTGAGTTGCTGTAGCAATGTGTGGTAAGGCAGCTATGTAGTGGTCACTTGGGCTATCAGCCAGTTGGCCTGACCTGTTAATGCACTGGAGTGTAGTGAGTGCATAGGAAAGACGTGGAACCAGGTTTGCTTTGATATGGAAATAACCAGATTATGTAATATGATGCAAGTTTATACTTGCATTTGTGACATATATTCAATGGAACACCTTTTGTCATGAGTCAGCTGTTAAGAGTTATATAGCTTGAGCTGTATATAATAGTGGTCATCAATGGGACACAACCAGTGGGACACAACCAGTTAGCTGTTACGCAGAACTGGTCTGCTTATGTAGTGGAACCTGTATAATCATATGTAGTGGTCACCCTTGGGACACAACCAATTAGTTGTTCTACAGAAGTGGCCTACTTATACAGTGGAAGCTGTATATAGTGGTCACCCTTGGCCTCAGGACACTGAGGACACATAATTATAACAATAGGCTATATTATTATGTAGAGACTACAGTGACCTCAGGTTACCATGGAGATAATCTAGATACCATTTTTACATGGAGAAGCAGATATCTGTTGAACAGAAGAACAGCTGCCAATCAATCCACTCTTCAATATTATCATATTATCCATTTCATCTCTGGCTTTCAAATCTTGCTGTTTTTTATGATTGTTGATTTTTCAAGTTTACCTGCTGCTGTTTACCTGCTGTTTACCTGCTGTTTAGCTGCTATTTACCTGTTGTTTACCTGCTGTTTACCTGCTGTTGTTTACTAGGTGACACATTTTTATAAAGCAAAGCTCTGGGCCACTTTGTGTGTGTGTGTGTGTGTGTTCATTTAGTTCTTATCAGCACCTTGAGTTTCCTGCTGTTTTGGGGGTGGTTGCTGGCTCCCCAATGTAGCCATTTTTACTGTGGAATTTCTCTATCTGATGAAAATGGACACCTGGGAATTAAGAACACTTGGACATGTCCTAAATAATACTGTGTAAGTATATTAACCTTCACCCCCTGAAATGAGGCAACCCCTCTAATCTGGAGCCTTTCAGACTCCAGCTGTACAAGGAACAACACCCTATATAGGTCTAAATAAGAGACAATAAAGTCCTTAAAGTGGTTGGTGTATGTGGGTGTGAGGTAAATAAGGTAGGTATGTAGTTGAGGTGGAGGTGGCGTGAAGTGGGCGTGGTGCGGAGTGGGTGTGGTGTGAGGTATGCATGTTGTGGTGATATGTGTGGTATTCTCTATATTATCTGGTGGTGGGATAAGCTATGTAAAGTGGCCAGTGGAAGTATTTTGTTCCCATCTAGTTGACACTGCAGCAAAATTCCTGGCACTTTTGACATACCAGCTCGCTTGATCCATCATAAACACAATAATCTACTTTCCAAACTCTTAAAATGTAGTTTTTTATACCTAGACACTCATCTTTGTTAAGATCTCTGGTTGTGCATGGTGGACAATCATCTCTGTAAAGATCTTTCTGGCCTGTGCATGGTGGATACTCATCTCTGTAAAGATATCTGTCTTGTACATGGTGAACACTCATCTCTGTAAAAATCTCTGGTTTGTGCATGATGGATGTTCAATCTCTCTGGCTTGTGCATGGTAAATACACTCAGCATCTCTGTGAATCAGGGTCCTGATTTTTGTACTTCTTTTCACCATAGCAAACCCGTACGGGGGGGGGGGGGGGGAGGGGGTGCAAGAGGGTGCAATTGCACTCCCCTTCAAATAATGACATTCATAGTATTATAAAATAGCAATGTCTTTGTTGCAGAGGTGGTAAGCTATGTCAAATTATGAGGTACCAAATCAAAAAAAAAGAATAATTTTGGAAGTATACCATTAGATAATGCATAACACATCGCAACTCTCTCCAAAAACTCTTCTTATCAGCCTGTGATAGTGCACCCCTCCTTTTCAAAGGACTATGCTGTGTGACTGAGGTAATCTGAAGAGGTCCCTTGTGGGGTTAGAATGTGCTCTATTATTATATTTGCTGCATTTCATTATTATTATTGTTGTTGTTGTTGTTATTTGTTAGTTGTTGTTGTTTTTGTTGTTTTTTTTGGGGGGGGGGGGGGGGATCAACTCTTGAAAAAAAAAACAACAACAAACATTAAACAAAAAATAAAACTGAATCTAGCACAATTTTCTTCCTAATACAGCTTCATAATAAACAGTGGGACTATTAATTAGAGAGGTGTCCCAATGAGAGGGATGTCCTGAAGAAAGGGGTGTCCTCATTACAGTGGGTGAAGTTCTGTGCCTGTTTAATGTTGACATAGTAAGTGTCCTTTGTGTCCTGGGATCCAGGGTGTTGATTGCCCTTCTCTGGCTGTCTGGCCCATAGGCTGGCCTCTGGGATTGGGAGAGGTTAAGAGGTGTGTTGTGTGTGTCTATTTTGGGGTGCTATGCACACTGCTCTCACGGTCATAGTAGCATTAAGTCACTTTGATGTGACTTGTATATGCACCCCTCAATGCCTTGATGTGACTGCTGTATACCTGATTTGACTATTGCATACCCCTCAGTGCCTTGATGTGATTAATATATACCCCTCAGTGCCTTGATGTGACTAATATATGATTAATATATTCCTTGATGTGATTAATATATACCCCTCAGTGCCTTGATGTGATTAATATATACCCCTTAATGCCTTGATGTGTCTAATATATACCCCTCAGTGCCTTGATGTGACTAATATATGATTAATATATTCCCCCTTAATGCCTTGATGTGATTAATATATACCCCTTAATGCCTTGATGTGATTAATATATACCCCTCAGTGCCTTGATATATACCCCTCAGTGCCTTGATGTGTCTAATATATACCCCTCAGTGCCTTGATGTGTCTAATATATACCCCTCAGTGCCTTGATGTGACTAATATATACCCCTCAGTGCCTTGATGTGTCTAATATATACCCCTCAGTGCCTTGATGTGACTAATATATACTTCTCAGTGCCTTGATATGATTAATATATTCCCCCTTAACTCTTTAGGGCTTATAATTAAATATTTATGCACGTGTCCAGGACAGAATTAAATATGGTGTTTCTGGAGGGGAGTTTCTCTGAGGCTCTGATAATCCCTCCTTGTCTCACTCACAACTAATCACTTAGCACCGTTGTAAAAACAACAACTAGAGTTGTTATAAACAAGAACCATAGACTAATTATCAAGCTAGCGTAGTTTACTGTTCTATCATTAATGTTCTATCATTACGTAGCTAGACTATTTAATAGTTAGAGCTAGAAATTTCACTAGCGATCGGGGCGGAGAAATGAGGTAAGCTCAGTTCACTAAACTCAAGCTCACTAGTTATTTATTATTGATAATCTTACCTTCAGTTTTATCGTTGCTCAAGTCCATATCTAAATAATCATCCCTACTCTGATATAATACTCATTTATTACATTATCCCGGCCTTCAAATTAATTTGCTACACATTGTGCAGTGAACTTAGCTTTAGTTACGGTTGCTGTAATAAAATAAGCAGCTTCCAGTTCTGAATTTTAGCGAGCTAATTATAGTTATGTTACTTACCACTTCCCTGCGGGTATACACGCTACTGTTGGATGTGATTAGACGCTATTGACCCTAAAGAGTTATGCCTTGATGTGATTAATATATATCCCTCAGTGCCTTGATGTGACTAATATATTTCCCTCAATGCTTTGATGTGACTATCCCTCAATGCCTTGCTGTGACTATACCCCCTCAGTGCCTTGATGTGATTAATATTTTCCCCTCATTACCTTAAGTCTGTAGGTGAAATAATCTTTTTCCCTGGGAAAAATTAATTGGACGTGAAAAATTGGAGAGGCTATCTTCTTATAATCAAATCTTAAGGGGGGAATAAAAATTATTAGCCTGAAATCCTGGTCTGGCTAATGCTTCCTAATCAAGTCTGTAGGTTATGTAGTCTATGTACATGCTATAGCAGCTGCTGGGTCTAGTTCTATTATCTGGTGTAGTGTTCAATAATGCTGTGATCTGCCCGCCTAGGTATGTAGTCTACTTAAATTGTGTAGTGCTGCAGGTGTAGTATAGAGTACAGGAGGAGACACGGCCTGGCCTAGCCTGGCCTGGCCTAGCCTTCCTCGCTAGTCTCTCCTTTAGATTAGCTTGTGGAGTGTCCATCCTTATCAACTACTAGATCTCCCTCAGCCCTAGGCTGGTGTCCTCCTGTGATCCCTGAATATGTGGTAGTCTGTTATCAGGGATCATGTGTTATCCTTCTGGAGTAGTTACCACTCCTTGCCACTCCTTGGAGTCTGCCAGCCTTTACACCCCTGGGTGGGCTACTGGGTGTGAGCAGCTGTTATAAGGTGGTTATCACCCCCCTCCCTCCCTAGTAGGAGTGTTACTGTTGTGCTAGGCTGGTAGCCACTCCCTGTGGGCTTCTCTCCTGGGTGTGGAAGGTTGAGTGAGTGATGAAGTCCTCCTTTGGTGTTAATTGAGTGTTAACAGCTTCCCAGTTGTGGGAGTGACACTCCTGGGTATGTGCTGAATTAATTCCCTAGGTATTCAAGTATAAACCCCTCTCTCACCCCTTAAAATAAGGCTACCCCTCTAATGATAGCACCCTAGTGTGCCCAGAAAGGAGGAGAGGTCTGTTGTTGTTGTTGTTGTTGTTGTTGTTGTTATTATTATAGTCATTTTTATTTATTTTATCCATTTTCTGAAAAATCTAAACGATGGACTATATACTTTAGCACCCATTAAGTAATTTTTGCTAGTTGCTAAGGAAGAACAAGTTTTGTGTTCAGCTGTAATGCAATATCCTTGTAACCCTCTCAATGATATACAAGCTTCCTGGAGGTAGCTGTGGGGGTGATAAATTCTTCCTTTGTGCAGCTTGTAGGGGTGGATAATGGGAGCTAGTGAATATAACAAGGTCTTACCTATTAGTGGGGCAGATCTTCTTGTACTGGCTAAGTGGGTCCCATTACTGGGTCAATAATAATATTAACAGTTAATTATTGGAGTTAACAGTGATTAATTATATTATTGGGTAGCTGGTTTATCCAGTGGGGGTGGAACTCTATTCCCAGTGGGTGTTGGAGGTCTAAAAGGTGGGAGGTAGTGTATTGTGTTAGGGGTACTAGGTGATGGCATTCTGGAGTGGTGGGTGGTATCTGTTCTCCCTAGCAATATTAGTCCAATGCAGGTCTACCTAATTGGTTGTCCAACAATGGGGGGAGGGGGTTGCTTTGATGTAGGGGGAGGGGTTGCTTTGATGTAGGGGGGAGGGGGGGGTTGTCGGATGGATTTACTAATTGAGTGGCATTCCTGCTTGACCCGGGAAGTATTGGTCCTGGAGGTGTACTTGGTTGGAGGTCTAACAGGTGGGAGGTAGCCGTAGTATCAACTGGTGTGTCTGGAGGGTTGTATGTGTTTATCTAGTAGGAAGTTGTATCTTCTAGTACTGTTTGTGTGGTGTGGTGAAACTTTCAGCTTTGCCGTGGAAGCACGAAGAGTTACATAAACCCTCTGAGTTACATGAACGCAGTCAGGCTCAAGTTTGTAGCCGGTAGCTTCTATAATTATTTATATATTATTTGGTAGTAATTTTCCCTTTCAAGTTTACAGAAACTTAAATTACACTTTTCCTCTTGGTTTTAATTATTATAAAACAGTTATTATTACATGCAGGCAGACTCTCCTTTGGAATAGCTACTTGTTATGAATATTTCAAGGGAAGTTTATTAGCAGTTGCCTTCTCAAAGAAGTTAACTGTGGCTGTATGTAATTCTTCTGTCTACTCTGAAGTTTATATTTAAACAAACTAACTGAGATTACTAGTGTCAGTAGTGTCAACAGGTCACCACATTTATGAGGTTTGAAGTTTTTAAAGGCAAGTCTTGTGAGGTGACAGGAATGGTGATGATTTAGCACTTTCATTCAAGGGACTGTTGTTATGGTTTCCTCAGAAAACACTCAGGCTGTATTTATTAGTCTTGTTTCTACAGTGAAACATGTCTAATCAGACCACCCCTTAATAAGACCACTTCTCTATATAGACCACTACAGTGGACCGTGTCTAATCAGACCACCCCTTAATAAGACCACCTCTCTAGATAGACCACTGCATGAAACCTGTCTAATCAGACCACTCCTTCATGTCCACTACAGTGATACAATCAATATCACTGTAGTGGTCTATATAGAGAAGTGGTCTGATTAGACAGATTCCACTGTTACCAGCCATAAAGTTCCTGAGAGGTTGTGTGGAGTGGTAAGACACATTTGGCTGGGGAAATATATAATACATCTGTGGAATGCTGATAGTTTTCCAAACTAGCTGGACTTTAGACCTGGTTGGAGTGGTTCTAGCCTTTGATGTGGTTTTAAAAAGTCTACCTTTCTCTCTCGGAACACTAGAGGTTTTTCAACACAGACTGCCAGCTGTACATGAGATTATCCGGGCAGTTAATCACTTGTAACCTACATAAATTGTTAACTCAATGTAATGCAGATGATCGATGGAACTTAAGAAGTTACTTGTGGGAAAGGGTTAATGTTTGTTAGCCAGAGGTGGTTGTGGGAGGAATGGAAAGTATCTCTCTGGGTCTGTGGATTGTCCCATCCAAAACACCCTGAAATCAGAGATGTCCTCATTTCTGGGTGTTGGAATAGAGGAGTTTCACTGTATACAGAGGTGTCCTCATTTCAGGGTGTTGGAATAGAGGAGTTTCACTCTATACAGAGGTGTCCTCATTTCAGGGTATAGAAATAGAGGAGTTCCACTGTATACAGAGGTGTCCTCATTTCAGGGTGTTGGAATAGAGGAGTTCCACTGTATACAGAGGTGTCCTCATTTCAGGGGGTTGGAATAGAGGAGTTCCACTGTCTCATTTGCTTTTCCTAAGGAGTGTGTGGAGGGCTAGGGAGGCTGATGTCTGTGATCTAGTAAAGCAGGGTACTTCCCTGGGGATTAACATGGGTAAGGGTTAATCTTTATTGTCACATGTATATTACATAGAGAGAGATTGTTGTGGTTACTAAAATTATGAAGATGGCAGTGATAAAGGTGTATTGTGTGTGTACTATGATTTCTGTGTAAGGTCTACACTGAGAGTAAATAGATCTATTTTATAGTTTCCCTAGGAATAAAAGAGAGTAATGAGGTAATGCTGTACCTAAACCTACCTTAGGAATGTCCATTGAAGACACAGGGACCCACTATGCCTTAACTACCCTAGGGAAGTGTCCATTGAAGACACAGGGACCCACTATGCCTTAACTACCCTAGGGGAGTGTCCACTGAAGACACAGGGACCCACTATGCCTTAACTACCCTAGGGAAGTGTCCACTGAAGACACAGGGACCCATTATGCCTTAACTACCCTACGGAAGTGTCCATTGAAGACACAGGGACCCACTATGCCTTAACTACCCTAGGGAAGTGTCCATCGAAGACACAGGGACCCACTATGCCTTAACTACCCTAGGGAAGTGTCCATTGAAGACACAGGGATTCATTACACACTTTACTCACCCATAATATGGAGTTTAAATAATAACAACAACAACAAAAAAAATCCTATGTATTCAACAGACCACTATACAATAATATCCTCTAGTGCACTGTCACATCAACAGTTGACCCCAGAACTGAACCTTTGATGTGATCTCCATTAGACTAAGTGACAATGTAGACAAGGATCAATACATAGACACATTCAATGGACATACATCATGTTTAGAAAATGCTCTGAATGCTACAACTCAGAGAAGCCACTCTTGAAAGAAGGTGTTAACACTTGTGAACGCTTACTTTGAGGATGACTTCTGTGTTCATGTACAGAACACAAGAACACGTAGAACACAATAAAGGTGTGGCTTTAAGAAGTCAGGCTAATGGAAACATTTTCATGTTAAACAGCACCCACCATTCAAACTCCCAAATTAAGAACCAAGTTTACAGAGACTGAACACAGTTCATGCCTGGTTTACAGAGGCCAAACACAGTTCTTCATGCCTAGTTTACAGAGAGAACACAGTTCATGCCTAGTTTACAGAGACCACACGTAGTTCATGGCTAGTTTACAGAGACAGAACACAGTTCATGCCTAGTTTACAGATGCCTAGTTTACAGAGACCACACACAGTTCATGCCTAGTTTACAGAGACAGCACACTAGTTTACAAAGACCTCAGTTCATGCCCCCATGGAAGGAATGCTCTCCACAGTTCAGAATTCATATGTACATATTTACATGAATTTTAATGAAAAGGACCCACTAAAATACAATATTAACTCCAGAAATGGCTGTCAAAGACTGCTCAGATCACCTGACATAATATTGTCTCATTAGTTGGCAAGCAAGTGACAACTATTTCTACAAGACTATTGATCCAGTGAAAAGTATTAAAAAAAACACATCACCAAACAACCATTGAGACAGTTAGCTACCCTTTATAACACCTGTTTACAGCTATTTCTGAGCTGTTTGATGTAGTCTGTAAATAGCTTGATGTGTACACAGAGTTAAATATTAGCTAGGGGCTCTTCAATGGACATCCCTTAGGGTAGTGAAGGCATAGTGGGTCCATATGTCTTCAATGGGCACTTCCCTAGGGTAGTTAAGGCATAGTGGGTCCCTGTGTCTTCAATGGACACTTTCCTAGGGTAGTTCAGGCATAGTGGGTCCCTATATTGGTAGTTAAGTGGGTCCATCACTAAGGTGTAGTGGGTTTCATGGTAGTTAATGAAGTGGGCTAATCTCTAAAGTAATTAGTCTAGTCTGTATCCTGGTGCTCACAAGTGTAACCACTCACTTTGACTTTGGACACCCTCAAGGTGGCACACATATCTCTTATGCTTCATTAAAAACCCCATCCCATCAACCCCACATGGTCTGAGCTTCAAAAACAACAAAAACTCTGCCTAATAGAGTGTGTTATCTGAGGGAATCTAAAAGTCCTCTATGCAAGCACATTCCCTAGAGGATACTGCTTATACTGGGTGTCAGGTTTCAAAGAAAATGTGCTTCTCCTTGACAATTGGAATGGACTAGGATTGAGTAGATTGTACTGGAACTAGTTGTCATGTGTACCTATAACTAGGGATGGTTACTATGGTTACACTAGTGGCTTAGGAATAGGTATTGTAGAACCTGTTGTCATGTACCTATAGAGATGGTTACTATGGTTACACTAGTGGTTTAGGAATATGGATTGTAGATGTGTTGTGTATGTTAATATGTAACTTCTCTATTCCAATCACCTCAAATGAGGACACCTCTGTATCCAATAGAACTCCTCTATTACAACCCCCTGAAATGAGGACACCTCTGTATACAGTGGAACTCCTTTATTTCAACCACCTGAAATGAGGACACCTCTGTATACAGTGGAACTCCTCCATTCCAACCCCCTGAAATGAGGACATCACTGCCTAAGATGGAACGAACTTCTGCCCCCTAAAATGAGTCCACCCTATGTCAGGAAAGTAATAATTTGTCTTAAGATAGGCCCTGGGGTGGAGAAGATCAGAGCTGCCACAGTAGTGGACCTTGTTTAAAACTGACAGATACATAACCCATCACCTAGTCCTTCATGACAACTGACCCTG
Organism: Diacarnus erythraeanus; assembly: GCA_964016965.1. Taxonomy (NCBI): domain Eukaryota; kingdom Metazoa; phylum Porifera; class Demospongiae; order Poecilosclerida; family Podospongiidae; genus Diacarnus; species Diacarnus erythraeanus. The sequence continues at coordinate 1,515,152 of OZ024673.1, read as the reverse complement.
AGTAAACAGCTCATGTAAACATTGCAAAAACACTTAGTTGCTAATAGCCCTGTCTTGCTGCTGTTCTCATTTTAGGCATGTTTGCATAATATATGGGCTGGTGACCTCAGATAGTTAATGGGTTCTGATGGGGTCAAATGGTTCATGAATATGATTATTTTTTTTTAACCTTTGTTGTTACTACTACTATTGTCTGTCTCAGTTGGTTTCCTAGGTAACCAATGAGGACCTCCACACATTCACTACCTTGATTAGTTCTAACGTCTATTCAATTAAAAGGCATAGTGGGTCTATATGTCTTCAATGGACACTTTCCCAGGGTAGTTAAAGCATAGTGGGTCCCTGTGTCTTCAATGGACATTTCACTTCATGTAGGTGTGTGGGTGGAGCTTTAATTCTTTGATGTGGTATGAAACTCCACCCCACCAATATACCTCCATGTTTCCCTATGGAGAACACTAGCTGTATATTTATTTATCTTGTGTGTGTGTGTGTGTTATCTCCTATAGACTGCTGAGGTCTGGAGCAGGACTAGCTAAAGATAAAAGGAAAAAAAATGGCATTTTTTTGTGCTGGGGCTTCTAGTGAAGTCAAGAAGCGAATGAAACAACAACACCACCACCACCATCATCACCACCACCACCATCAACATCAACAACAACAACATCAACAACAACAACATGGTGAGCTATAGTTCCATTCTATCACTGTTGTTTTTTGTTTGTTGGGTTTTTGTTGCTTATTGTTTTTGTTTGTTTATTTTTGTTTTTTAACTGGGAACTATCCAAACTTTATCGATATATGGGATGGGCTGTAATGAGATCCTTCCTTGTCCATCTCTAATTCATCAACAGACCTGCCCATTTTAAAGGGTCGAAATCCATGCTGTAGCAAAAGAGGTATGTTCTCTGTGAACCTTGTAGAAATGGCTCTAAAATGTTCCTTTTTTCTGACAAATTTTGAAGTGTCCATATTAGAGGGATGGTCTTGTTTCAGAAATGGTCTTGTTTCAGGGGGTGGAAGTTCCACTGGTGTTCCTTAATACCTCATTTCAGGGGTTTGGGAATAGAGGGGGTCAGAGAATAATTGTGTTAGAGAATCTGTATTCTAAGCTGAGTAGATATGTCTCCTTATCAAGGGTTTTATCATTAAAATCTTTGACAGGGTTGCATATTCTCTGACCACATAACTGCTGAAACTCACTCACTAGCCCTTGAATCGAGCTTTCTAGTGGTGTGCATGTGCTTTGATGATGTTCTGTGGGTAGACATTATCTAGTACTCACGCCATTAGTCTCTTTAAAGCACAATGTCTAGTGTTGTAGAAGGTCCCTAATAAAGAAACTGCTTTGAAAGGCTTCTGGTATGTGGCCTGTAAGAAATATGCAAGAAACACAAGCAGGGGAAGTCGGCAAACCTGGGAATCAGCTGTTATGTAACCTAGTAACACAATAAACCTTGACCTAAGGGCATTGTTTACTAACAGTCATCTCCCAGCTAGGGTCTGTTTGACTTTGAGTAGAAATGATGACTGAGAGAATTCTCTTGTCATTTGATCTATGACCTTGGTGCTTTGAGAAGTGGCTTGTTTCTGTTGGAAGTGAGGTGTTGGGTTGCATTGGGCTACATACTTAGCTGCATGCAACATGCATGCAACATGTCCCCCTGTGAACCATTAGCTCACTGCTGTTCTGCTTTCAAAGATTTTTTATTAGTGTAATAAGACTTTGATACATCTGTGTAATCCTATTACAATCTGTCCTGGTCTAGAAGGAACCCTTTCTATTCCTAACAGCTCTTTGGGATAAATTAATTAAAGTGTCCTGGTGAACTCATTATAGGGAGCAATATCAGAGGTGTCCTCATTTCAGGGGGTTGGAATAGAGGAGTTTCACTGTATACAGACGTGTCCTCATTTCAGGGAGTTGGAATAGAGGAGTTCCACTGTATACAGAAGTGTCCTCATTTCAGGGGGTTCGAATAGAGGAGTTCCACTGTATACAGAGGTGTCCTCATTTCAGGGGGTTGGAATATAGGGGTTCCACTGTATTTGATACCAAGTTGGACCTTTTTGCCCTCTGTCTGAATCCCATCAGGCACCAGCACAGACACTACCACTATTCCCCTCCAGCACAGAACATCTGGTGTGTTGTGCTAGTATTTCAGCATTGAATAAGGTCTATTTGAGATCACTAGTCCCCAGCAGCTGGAGGAAAATGTGTTTCTATTACTCAATGTCAAGAAATGTGATTTTTAGTTGTGCATCCACATGGTTAGTGATGGTCCACACAGCCAGTGGTGGTCCCCATGGCTAGTGCAGTGATGGTCCCCATGGCCAGTGATAGTCCACATGGCCAGTGGTGGTCCCCACATGGCCAGTGATAGTCCACATGGCCAGTGATGGTCCACATAGCTAGTGGTGGTCCCCACATGGCTAGTGATGGTCCCCATGGCTGGCTGGTGATGGTCCACATATGATTTTTTTTTTTTCAACATAGCATTCAATGTCTTCTTTATCAGACATGCAGCTATTAATTAACATTGTGGGTGGTTTCCATGCCCCGCTGATAATGAATTGCATTGTAATCAGGAGTCTATCGGGGAGAGACTGTCTGTAGCTGTGCGTGATGGTTACATATGCATCATTAAAGGTGTGTGTGGAGGTGGATCTAAGGGCTGCAGTCTACACAATTGAACATTGAACGGCTTGTCACACATGACAGGTTCTGCCCATGTTGACAGGTACATTCGATTGGTCGGACAGTGTTCATTTCATGCCACAAGGCAGGGTCCTGCCCATGTTGACAGGTACATTCGATTGGTCGGGCAGTGTTCACTTCCATGCCACAAGGCAGGGTCCTGCCCATTTTGACAGGTACATTGTGGTCAGCAAAGCTCGGTGGCTCTAACAACCTCTCTCCTTCAGCACCCCTAAGCTTCTGACCATCTCTATACTTAGTAAATTCTGAGGATTCACAAGACTCTTAATTTTTATGCATTAAAATTCTCCTTATTTTGGTGCACAAAACTTAAGCCCCGAATGACTGTCCCAAACTTCTTTCGTGATGTTTTGAATGCCTTTGCTTTGAGCTCTGATGAGGCTTATTGCAACCATCTCTCCAAATCCTGTGCATCTTTTGCTTACACAGCTGCTGCATATCTAGCAAAAATAGTTTTGTATGTGTGCACAGAGAGTGACATGTGACATGGACGGACAAAAACATCATCCCACATACCCATGTTTTGCCATCACCTCCATGCTCAGAAATTGTTTATGTATAAACACAGCTGCTTGTATTATTGTTTTTTTGGCATGTCAGTAGAATTTCCCCTTTCAGTCACTATTCTTCCCAACTCAGGACATTTTTGTTAATTTTCGTGGGTAGACCCACGAAAATTTTCACATGAATGTTTATTACATGCACATAAAAATTATTTTTAAACTTTTAATACCTTCATGGAGTCTGTAGAATCAATCATATGGAAGAGAAGCAGTATTCATAAAGGTTGTGAATGTACATGCTGTTATCATGACACTATTTCAGTGATTCATCGGTATAATTTGTACCGTGTCCTGTGGGAATGTTCAGGACAGCACAAAGAGAAGCTTTGCTAACATATTTTCATTAGTGAGTTATTTGTGTTATGAAACTATGAATCTTTCATGGCAAGCCTAATAACCTTCATCTGCTCCATATTTAGTTCTGTGCTCTAGCACTACTGAAGGGATAGTGGTGAGGTGGAGTTTAGTAGTATAGTATATGTCCGTTAGCAGTATAATATACAGTGTTCTTTCTAGGAGAGTACGAAGGGATAGTGGTGAGGTGGAGTTTAGTGATACAGTGTATGTCTGTTAGCAGTATAATATACAGTGTTATCCCTAGGAGAGTATGAAGGGATAGTGGTGAGGTGGAGTTTAGTAGTACAGTCTGTTAGTAGTATAATATACAGTGTTAGGAGAGTGTGCAGGGAGAGTGTTAGGGTAGAGTTTCTTACCACATCAAAGAACTATAGCTCCACCCCACACCTGCATCAAAGGGAAATGATCATTGAAGCCTACTCAACTGATAATGTATGTGTCGAGAATTGAAAGTGTACCCTTATGAACCCTTAGAACAGATCAATTTCCAGATCCAATTTGTTCATATACACATTCCAGATCCAGCAAATCAGTTTACATTACAGCTTTAGTGCATGATGTGGTAAAGGGTCAACATATCTGAAGTTCAGTTTATATAATACTTAAATACAGGCCAAGATAAATGGGAACCCTTTACCAATTCACACTAAGGTGGTCCATAAACATGATACCATTGGAAGGGGGCATCAATTAGAATTTTTGGAAGTTTGAAAGTTTATCAACTTCAAGATTTGATATTATTGCTTTAATCTTCTTCTTGTGGACATCATAAAAATTTATCAATTGAAGAGTAATACTGAATGTGTTCACTAATAACACATCTGATCAGTCATCTTTATCTCTAATTCAACACCCCTAAAGTGAGAACACATACCCCTCTACTCAACAGTCAACTTGTGAATTGACCCTTGACCTCTCCACATTCTTTGCAGGGGTTGTGTGGGTTAGGTGGTATGTGTTGCTGGGCAGGGGTGGGTATGTATATGTGTATATTAAACAGGGAGTGCATGTTGGATGGGTGGGTGTTACCCTGATTAGGGTTAGGGTGTGGGTGGTTGTACTGTGTGTACAGGTGTGGGATAAACAACACATTTCTGCACTGCCTGTTTAAGATACTGTGTTTTTTGAGGCAAAGCCTTTTAAAGGGCTCTCCTCCATATAATCTCCATGGATGAAAGGATAAGATCTTTTCTAGTGTTGAATCTAGTAAATCATGTTTCTATACATCACAGCTAGCATGCCAAGTGTCTGGATCTTCAAGTGAGAATTAATTTGAAGAGATTAAAGTTACTTCTTGGCTGGTTTGGGGACTCTAATTTCTAAACAGTCTTCTAATAAGTATTGTAGCTTCTAAATTAAGCTGCTTATCTAATTACTTCACCACTAAATTCAATTTTTCTATAGCTTATGAATTAGACTTCTTCCCTAATTACTGCACCACTAAATCCACATTTGTGCAACGGCCTTTAAATAAATTCTAATCTTTATGCAACACCAACTCTTCTTATTTATGCCATAGCTTCCAAACCAATCCTATGCTCTTTCTAGAGTCACCTGGAATGCTCCACAGCTGAGCATTTCTAGGGTTTCATCTGGGGTGGGTGGGGTCAAAGATTAGTGTCTTTCTGGAAAGGTTTCCTTTCACCTGGCTCTGTCCCATGGATTTAATTTGAATCTGAATTACACAAACTTATTAGTGTTTTCATAATGAAATCAACAACCTCATTCACTAGTAAACACATACCACACCACACCACACACTACACTACACACACCTGCACACCACACACACATAATACACGTGTACCACACACACCTGTACATCTTGTCCAGTGAGTAACGTACTCATAATATACCATAATACCAGGAGCAATGAATTCATTCCAGTCAACTCTCTCCTGCCAAGCATGTGTCTGGTAGCTGTATAGTTCTATTTTGAGTGTCAGTTCATATCTAAGCAACAGTGGGTGGCTGTATCCAAAGAGAGCAATGTTGTTTCTATTTACTAATAGCTAAATTGAATACAGCTTACATCCTAATTGTGCCAGGAATAGCAAATGTTTGTAATCTTGGGGGAAATAAATCTAATTATCATGGGAAGATACACTCATCTACCTATATAGAAGTGTAATGCTATGTGTGGGCATTGTGTCTTGACATGTAAATGTACAGGTAATCTGAATGGCATGTAGAGCTACATATGTGACATGTATGTGAACATGTACAAGTACAGGAAAGCTGTATGTATGCCATGTATGTGAACATGTATATGTGCATAAAGCTGTATGTATGACATGTATGTGAATATGTAATGTACAGAAAGCTGTATGTATGTGAACATGTATATGTACAGAATTAAATCCGTATGACATGTACATATATACATGTAAATATACAGAAAAGTTGTATAACATGCATGTGAACATGTATAATTATGTTGTACAGGAAAGCTATAACATGTATACATTAATGTGCAAGATGTACTGTATGTCTTCATGAATGGGTGTGGTCTGTTGAGGGGGTGGGGTTTTATTGAACTTGTCTTGGTATCTATACAAACCTAGAAGAATTTTATGTGGTTTTAATCCCAGCAGACCACCAGAGACCTTATAGAGTACAGTAGACCTCTGGCCTACCTCAGCTAGCTAGCTATATCTACTTACACTGTGAATACTAGTATTGGGTTGATACTATAGGTTATGAACTGCTAACTACCTGTTGTGGGCATCCCCCACCTTCTGTCAATGCAAAGCTGCTAACACTGGTTTAAGGACTTAGGTAGAGATGTGCCCAGTTAAAGCAGACTAAACTACAGTCATTTTTTTCTTCCTATGTCACATGTATACATTAAAAAAATAAATGGTTTCACATATACGAACATTTCACATATACGGACTAGTGCTGGTCCCAAGGAGTCCGTATAAGTGAGGGTCTACTGTACTTGAGAGTTAGTAGGGCTACAGGTGATGAAGAACATGAAAGGGTTAAGATACTCCAATGGGTATACAGGAAGTCTTCAGCTGAAGAATGGGTCATTGTTTAGGTGTTAAATGTTGAGAGAAGTCTTTCCCTGAGAACAGTTGTATTTGTGAGCAGTTGTCATAGAAACAGATTTAATTGGGGTTAGACACACAATTACATTATAGTTTAATTATAGGAAAATGCACTGTAATATTGAAATTAGTTTAATTATAGGAAATTGTACTGTAATATTGTATAGCATTTTATTTTGGTGGAGCTCAACTTCTATGAATAGGTTATCCTGAAGTTTTTCACAGGATTAGTTTCACCCGAGCAAGTTTGGTGAATCTTTCCTATCATGAAAAACGTGAGAGCTAAGCTGGGAAATAAAGCACTATGTTATGGTGTTGAAATAAGACACTGTTGTAGTTTCATAATAATATTGAAATTGCCTATCAATTGTACTATTTGAACTGTTGTAGTTAATTAAAGGAAGTTATTGAAATTACTATTTCTTTTGGCTAATTAGAAATTACCTATTCTAGAAATTGCCTACTGCTATTCTATAATTCTATTACTACCAAATCACCTTTATTCTATTCTATTACTATATCCCCTTCCTATTCTATTTTACTTTGTGCTAATTAGAATTTGCCTTCCTATTCTAATTAGTGGGCAGCTAGTTGTGGCTAATAACATGCAACTACATGTCTATTGTCCCATGACAACTGTACTGTTGACTAAGCATGTACTATGGACATATAAGGGCAGCTGTTGCTATACAGCTGTTTTGAGGTCTAGAAAGGAAGTAAGTTTAGCTTAATTACCTGAAACTTCAGACTGCATAGAAGCGTAGTAGCATAGATTTTTATCTAGAGCTCCCAGTCTGGGAGGAGTGCCTTGTAGCTTCTGTATAGACCACCTGATAGCTCTCGTGTTGGACACCTGTTCCAGAGATTGGAGTGTGGGGGTGCCTTGAGGGTCCCTGTGAGTAGTTTGTTTGAGGTTTGTCGAGAGACCCACCAGTTCCTGTGTCTGTGATCTATGTGGTGATTCTGTTGGTGCAACAGGAGAACAGTTCCTGCCTAGCAAAGCAGCTTACGGTTTTAGAGGAAGTAAGGCAGTTTTTGTGCAGTGAAATCTGTTGCATTTCATGGTAGTTTTGTAGCCTAACTCTGCAAGTCTTGGCTAGATTCAGTTTTAAAAGTCATCACTGCTGTCAAGTCTAGTTTTCTGCTGGTGACAAATGTCTTTTCTCAAGTCCAAGAAGACAAAAGGTGAGGATGTTGTAACTCAATGAGCAACTACAGAGAACTTAGGTTTATCCCTATCTTGTCTGTTGCTAAAGTCCACTTGTTTACTAACCCTTTGGAAGCATTGGTAGTCACCAACCACCACCTCCTCCTCCTCCTGACTGTAGCCATGACTCTCAGGGAAAGAGAGATTAACTTGTATCTAGTGTGTGTGAGGGAGAGAGAGAGAGGTGGTGAAGATATAGGTGGGTAGGGTTGTCAGTTTGAGGCCATCCCATTAGAGGTAGTTAGTGAAATAGCTCATTAAGCAATTAGTAAAAATGTGTGTAATCTTCTGAAGTCTTCAATCTTACACTTTTAACAAAAGTAGCTAGCCCATCTCTGTAATCTATCTTAGGTATAAAGGCAGTAATCTATCTTGTTTAGTCCAGTGTAATGACAGTAATCTATCTCTTGTTTAGCCCTGTGTAATGACAGTAATCTATCTCTGTCTTAGGTATAAAGGCAGTAATCTATCTTGTTTAGCCCAGTGTAATGACAGTAATCTATCTCTGTCTTAGGTATAAAGGCAGTAATCTATCTTGTTTAGCCCAGTGTAATGACAGTAATCTATCTCAGTATACGGACTGTAATCTATGTATCTCAATAACTAACTATTCTGAAGGTCCAGTTTCACCAACATCTACTGTTATACACCAGGCTTATCTCACTTTTGGGCTCTCTTTCTTACCAAATAGTCCCTACATACTTCCAGAGAGACACCACTGGATAAACATTACTGCACTCAGAGTTAGGGTAGATATCTGGAGACCAGACCTATGTTATAATCATAGTATTCTACGAAATATCATAGTATTCCTGTTTATCATCATAGTATTCTACGTATTATCATAGTATTCCTGTTTATCATCACAGTATTCCTATGCAATATCATAGTATTCCTGTATGTTACCTTTATTATCATCATAATAATAGTATTGTCTTTAGGGAATAAGTAGGTGCCTCATTAATGGAGTCTGTCTGCCTGCCCAGTTACTTAGAAATTTGTATTAATGGCCATTAATGGGGGTATCATGCATATCTCTGTTACAAGGAACCCTGCTACAGGGAGATATGCAAGGTCATCTTAATTGAGTGAGTGCTATCTTCCTGTTAACACACAAGGAGATGTACCTGTTCACCTCTAAAGGACACACTGTTATCTTTTCCTAGCTTTTAAAACTGAGGTCACCTTTTAATGAGGGTGCGTGGGTTTCTTGTAAGGTACAAGGTGTATATACACATGGTGTTGACATGTTGTAATGTCTAGCTAGCTAATATTATTCTTAATACAACCACATGTTATTGGTGTCATGTGTCATTGCACTCACTGCAGGAGGCCATGGGCTCCATGTCTCTTGAGGTTCTGTTACAGTTTGTCAATCCTTGTTTAGTTCTTGTGCTTTCCTTTCCTTTCCCATGTTTCTCTAACCTTTTCTTCCTGCATTGGTTGTCAAGGAGTTTGCTATGTAGTCTCTGGTCTCCAGATCTCCCTATGTACAGAGGTGTCCTCATTTCATGATGTTGTGATTCCACTGTAAATATGTTGTCAAGTTTGGTCACTAAGCTCTGTCTCTGCAGCTGAAATAGCCCTCACAAACACAATAAGAGGAAACACTTCTAGTGCTTTCATAGTGGTTTAATTTAGAAGTGAGTGTGTTTGTACACCTGGGCTTCTTCTGGCTGTAATTATTACTGAAAGTTGAAAAGCTTGTTTATTAAAACAAGACTTTTAGTGTGTGTACACACATAGTTTGTAGTTATCACTGCCCTTTGAACCTATTATGTCAGTCAGTCATGTACTAGTTACTCCTAAGGGTGACCACTATATACAGGTTCCACTGTATAACAGCCAACTGGCTGTGTCTCAAGGGTGACTACTATATACAGGTTCCACTGTATAAGCAGACCACCTCTGTATGACAGCCAACTTGGTTGTGTCTCAAGGGTGTCCACTATATACAGGTTCCACTGTATAAGCAGACCACCTCTGTAAAGCAACCAACTGTTTGTGTCCCAAGGGTGACCACTGTATAACAGCCAACTGGTTGTTGTGTCCCAAGGGTGACCACTAGATACAGGTTTCAAATCAGTTCCTTTCATCCTCTCTGTTGTAAAGGTTACAGTGTTGAAATTGAGCTGGTATTGTGGTTGTATCATAATCTATGTGTTTACTATCTTATCTGGTTCTCATCTCTCCTAGTTTAGCTTTCATACTTATAGAGATCTAAGATTTCATGTGTGGAGACAAATTTCTTTTGTACTCAGAAATGAGGATACCTCTATAGTTCTAAAAAATCAGCTTGTGTGTTAACATCAACCAGGCCACCCCTCTAATCGGGACACTTTTACTGAGTGCAGAGGTTCCACTGTATTATGTGTTCAGTGGCGTAGATAAAAATCTCATTTCAGGGGGTTGGAGTAAGGGATTCCACTGTATACAGAGGTGTCCTCATTTCAGGGGGTTGAAATAGAGGGTGTCCACTGTACAGAGATGTCCTCATTTCAGAGGGTTAGAATAGAGGAATTCCACTGTATACAGAGGTGTCCTCATTTCAGGGGGTTGAAATAGAGGGTGTCCACTGTACAGAGATGTCCTCATTTCAGGGGGTTAGAATAGAGGAGTTCCACTGTATACAGAGGTGTCCTCATTTCAGGGTGTTGGAATAGAGGAGTTCCACTGTATACAGGTGTCCTCACTTCAAAGGGTTTGAATAGATGGTGCAGTATATAACCGAGTTATATTCTGTATTGGTCAGCAGTTTTTACTGACTTACGAAATGTATACATCAACATTTACTGTTTACATAATTTACATTTATCTAGGTCCCAAACCAGTATCTGGTTCCAAATGTGGGAATGCAACTTTAGTGAGTTCCAATGGAAGGGTGGTGAACCCATTCCAGGATTCCAAGCAGTCCCTTGGACCTGTCAGAGTGCCTCATTCTGATTCTGATCTCAACAGTAGAAAAATGATAGTCCTCACGGAATATCACCCGGAAGATAATCGTGGTCTTGCTGTCAGACGCGGGGAGTCCGTTCAAGTTATAAGCCAGGAACCAAATGGTTTCTATGTTCGTAACGAACGTAACAAGGAAGGGTTTGTACCGAACAGTAATCTTGTAGCACCTTATTCCATGATGAGATCACGTAGAGGTCTAGGGAGTCATCCGGGTGCAATACGACCAGTAGCCAGTGGTTCCAGTATCGAAATCAAAGACCACCAGTATAATTCAATTCCTATGTATTCCAGCACCTCTGCCGGGAGACTGAGGAACTACGCTCCCATGGGAGGGGCGGAGGAGAGTTATCCTCCTCTGCCTCCTCGTAGAGGATATTCCCCTCAGGATATGACTACTGGTAGCTCGTTGTCTCAGGGACAGGTGGGGGGAATGGCTTCCTATGATCAGAAATATTCTCCTTCCACGTCGAGTGGTGTGGCAAGTCTTACGGGTACCACATCCCCAGTTGGACACAGTGACGGGAGTAACCACTCCTCCTTTTGTAGTATCGAGGGAGAGAGGGCGAAGAGCGGCAACGTTGGGATGCAGGTCCCAGAGGAAGGTGATTCCGTTCATAACAGACAGTCGTACGGAAATGAAAGTGAAGAGGTTACTAGTCCAAGAGATGGAAGAGATGAATCCGATCTTATGATACACCAGAAGACTAGCAAGCCCCTCCCTCTAAAACCTTCACACGGAGATGGAAAGGACAACCTACAAGAGGAATCGTACAGCTGCATACCCGATAATGCTCCTCCTCCTCTACCCCCTCGTACATTCTATTACAACCACGCCCACCCACACATGCACTCTGCAAGTCAAGGTGATACATATCCTGATGATTACCGGTTTAACGAGTCGGACCCATACTCAATGCCTGCCGATGCACTACCTCACACACCACAACAGCCCAACGTCCACCATTACCCCTATCTTAGTCAGCCTCAGGTCCGAAATCCAGGTGATTTCAGATTTCGTGAAGTCCGACATGCTCAGGCAAATGGAGAGTATTCAGAGGTCTTCCAAGGTTACCAACGACCCCACCGTCATAACGGGTATAGGATACCAGACGAGGAATCTAATCATAGTGAGGGAGGTTCCAGTCGTTCCCAATCCTCGAGGAAAAGTGGATCACGGATTTCGTCTCTTAGGACCCAAACTACGGAACCCTACTGCGACTCACGGGAGTACTTGTCACTTGAGTCCGATATCACTCCTAATGGGTGTGGTATAGAGTGGGACCATGCCCTGCCCTCTTCAGGTTACTCCTTCAATCAGAACAGATCGACCAAAATCAAGAAATTCCGAAAGAATTTATGGGGAGTGTATATTGTAGCGGAGAGATTTGACGCGTGTGACGAGAATGAGGTCAGTGTGAAAGCAGGAGACCACGTGTCGGTATGGAATCAGGATGATCCGGAATGGTATTGGATTGTGAAGCATGATACATCAGAAGAAGGATTTGTTCCTAGCTATCATCTGAAGGAGATTGTGAATTCAGAATCACATCGTCAACAAGGTAGCTTAGAGCTTAGATTAATATTAATTATTATTCTGTAGACCTCTGTTCTAACCCCCCACCTCCTCATTGCTCTATTTAATTAAGCCCTTCTATTTCAGTATACCTAGAACCTCTATTTCAACCCCCCCCCCCCATACAATTAGAACCTCCTATTTCAGCCCCCTGAAACTTGGTGTACAGCCCCTTTTATATCCTATGGGCTTGACACTTCATGCCTCAGGCTGTTGGCGATTAGGTATTCAAGACAGTTTTAGTGTGAGAGCCAGTCTTCTCTCTTCCACAATTCATTTTCTATTGACTTCAAAGTAAATTCATTTGTTGAAGATGAGCTTCCTGTCTGCATGTACAAGATAACCAACATTCTTTGTTGAAATCTTTCAAGAAATTGCATTGTAGTATTTAATGATTAATCCCATCAGACTGCGTTAGAGTTTGTTTTGACTCGGTGGTTACCTCTCCTGTTGGTACACAAGATTTTGTTCACAAGTGTTGTGCCAAGATTAGTGAACACCCACCATCTGTGCAGCCACTAAGGGGAATATACATAAAGAGGGTGACCTCACTTCATTGGGATGAAGTTTCCCTTGAAGCTATAAAGTAGGGCTACCTTAAACCCCACACTTGTAGAGTAAATTCAGAAACCTATCTGCCACTACTGTCTGGGTCAAACAGAGGACCATTCACTTGGTTCCAGCTTGATACAAGGACCAAATGGTTTCCCACTATCATCTATCTAATCCACAAATTTCATTGCCATCACAGAAGGTTTTTCATTGAGGAATACCTCTGAAATGATCTGAAGTGATCTTGCCTACTCCACTAATGTAATCAGGACATTTAATCTGTCACCAGGTGTCCTGGAATCCTCAAGCCCAAAAATTAGGTGATGTAACTGTGCTTTGAGTTATAATATTCCTTTGTTGCCTGGAGACGGTAGTATTTCTATGTATTGTCTGTCAGAACCAGTAGTGTTAGGTTGCCCAAGCACATAGTCATTTTTATGGAGTGATATTCAGTATAGACCTGTAATATGATATATGTGAGTTAAGAGAAAAGAATTATCCGTCTCTGATCATTTCCAAGCAGGCATATTTGTATTTCTTCAAAATTACCTGTTACTATGCACACTTGTATATTTAAAACAACATATTAGCATGATACAGCAACATGCAAAGGCACTTGTGACATCATGCCACTTTGGGGGAGGGGGGAAGTTGTATCTGCTATAATCCAGTGGGTATTAAGTTGGGTGGGCATTATTTAGAGTAGTCTAGCTATTTCTTGTACATGTCTGTCTTTCTTTAGTTGCTGAACCAGTTTCACAACAGAACTATCATGAACAGTTGGGGGTTCGTGCAAAACCCCCTCCTCTGCCCCCCAAACCTCAACAAGATATCCCCCCACCACCTCAACATCATCATCAACACAGAAACCACCCCCACTTGGTCTCGGGTTTTGATGGCCACTCCCGATTCCAACAGCGTGCCACCCCACAAGATGCTTGCCGTCCTCCATTGACTCCACAAAACCCTCCCACCGGAGGAGGCTTCAGAAAACGTCTTGGTTCAGAAGGAAATGTTCGATCCAGAAACCAGTTAGAGACAGAGAGAGCAGAACGTTCCATCAGCCCCCCAAACGATCCTCCACCTCCTTATACAGAAATTGATCCAACTCTCCATCGGGCCTCGCCCATTCCAAGCTCCGCTGCAAGACATTTCAGTTTGTCCCAGCAAGAACCACCGTCTACACTTAACCCTACCTCTAATATGCAGCGGACTAGGTCCCATGGCCAGGTTCCTTACCGGAGGGTTAATTTATCTCGTTTGGCTGCACCCAGTGGAGGGGGGAGGAGTGGAGAGGGGGTGACAAATTCACCCGATATGTTCTCGCTCAAATCCCCAACAATTTTAAATGGAGGAACTTTGGTTTAATTTAGACGTGTGTGTGTGTGTGCATGTGCTTGTGCCTTTATCACTCTTAACATTGCATTACAGTCTTGTATATTCTTGGAAAGATTCAGTAATCTCACTTGTATTTGTATTACTCTCAGTATATTCTATTGTATATTATTATTTGTATTACTCTCAGTATACTTAATGAAAATTGTTGTGTTTTTTTCCTGTATACTCCACCAACTGTTAATTGTGGCTTAACAAAAACTAAATGCTTACTTTATGAATACACATTATATTTGTACTTTCACTATCAAAAGATACATTTCGTCACTAATGAGTCTATCTTCACAGAGGAATAACTTTCTCACGCTTATCTTCAGAAACCTGGTCCAAGTATCAAACTATAGCTCTCAAAGAGCTCTATTCATCTCCCACCTATAAATGTCCAAGACATCAAAAGATTCAGTGTGTGTGTGTGTGTGTGTGTGTGTGTGTGTGTGTGTGTGTGTGTGTGTGTGTGTGTGTGTGTGTGTGTGTGTGTGTGTGTGTGTGTGTGTGTGTGTGTGTGTGTGTGTGTGTGTGTGTGTGTGTGTGTGTGTGTGTGTGTGTGTGTGTGTGTGTGTGTGTGTGTGTGTGTGTGTGTGTGTGTGTGTGTGTGTGTGTGTGTGTGTTGTGTGTGTGTGTGTTGTGTGTGTGTGTGTGTGTGTGTGTGTAGTGGAGCTATCTGTATTAGTACAGAATTTGCTTATTCAATTTACTTCTCTATCACCTTTTTTATACACCATGACTACAACCACTGAAATGCCTCAAGAATGTGTAACAATGAATCAAGGTAGGTGTAGACCACTAGAAGAGTAATTAAAGGTTATGGAACTAAGTGTGATCAAAGTTAGCCCCTTCTAAAGGCATGCAAAGTTTCATTTTTCATGACAACTGTCCATAGCAAGACAAGACATCTATTTACATAACAGAACAGGAATCCCTTGAAATGAGGACATCTCTGTAGATACAGTGAACCTCCTCTATTCCAACCCCCTGAAGTGAGGACACCTCTGTATACAGTGGAACTCCTCTATTCCAACCCCCTGAAGTGAGGACACCTCTGTATACAGTGGAACTCCTCTATTCCAACACTCTGAAGTGAGGACACCACTGTATACAGTGAACTCCTCTATTCCAACCCCCTGAAATGAGGACACCTCTGTATACAGTGGAACCCCTCTATTCCAACCCCTGAAGTGAGGACACCTCTGTATACAGTGGAACCCCTCTATTCCCACCCCCTGAAGCGAGGGCACCCCAGAGACATGAGTTGTTTAGCAGTTAGTAATTTATATAAAGTGATAAGATGCAAAACTTGTTCCAGCAATTCTATATAAAAGATCAGAAGTCATCAGCAGTCTAGCCACCAGTTGGTAAAGTGTCATCTCACAGGCTACGTGGACTTGAAGCCATCTGTAGCATACAGAAACTGTGGAATATTGAATAATTTCCCAAGGACAAACTCCAAGCCTACTTCAGCCTGCAGGGAAAATAATAATTATTAAGATGACGTTTACAAGGTATCCAGATTCCATTCCTATTTGCCTGCCACATCACCTATTCATCTAATTCCATTCCTATTCTAATCCCATTCTGGTACCACTATTCCTACCCATTATTAGCCCATTATAAATCCTCAAGATACATTGATCATTTGAGAGTACATTCTGTTCTATATCCTCATTTTACTACTCCACTGGTCCAAGGGGGGGAGTGAGGGGGTGTCCAGGGGTGTGTGTGTCCAAGGGGGGGGGGAGGTTTACAAGTATGGACACTTTTCAGGGGTGGGGCAATAAAATTACAAGGAGGTTGGGGTAATGCCACTCCTCCCTAATGAAACCTACTATACACCACTAACCTTTCTTGCATTCTTTCGATATCTCTCCACGCCAAACCTCTCCACAGCTCGGGAGAGACCTCTAACACTACATTTTATCCACACTTTCTTGGAACAACAGGTCCATCTGCTGTTCTCGGGAGAGACATAGTATACACATTTCTCTTCCACGGACATGAACTGGGCAAAGTTAATGTTCCTAGTGTAGGTCGTAAAGGTCTTCCTTGGGAAGTCCACTATGCTCTCCTCTACAATTCCAGCTGTTGAGCCCGCCCCTCCCACAAACTGTGGGAGAAATAATTTACAACAGGTTATTAAATTCCATGTGATCTCTCCCATATTTTAGGTAAAGGGTTCTTGACTTAGAGAGAAGATAACTGGACAATTATAGGTAAAGGGTCTCTTGCTTATAGAAGTGGTGGTTAATAATACCATTTCTATCCATCTAGGAGCTCGGTTTGTTTTTCTCAGTAATCTCTTGCTGATTAACCTTTGACCTTCAACCTTCCTATTGGAAAAAGTCATTAAAAGTTTTTTTATGCTTTTTTGAAAATTTAATTCCTCTATCTAAATTTAGCCCCTCCCCTTAATTACCTGCTTATGACATCATCAGAAATGACATGCTTGCTCTGTGGGTTTGGGTAGCGTTTCCATAGCGCCTCTGCAACTTGCTCCCAGGCTGCCCTATGTTGTAATAATTATAGTACACTAATAACAGACACTCAGTTATCAGAGAGAACCCCCTGTTATATAGACACAGATAGACACATGCATGTCCCATGTTATAGAGACAGGTAGACACATGCATGTCCCATGTTATAGACACAGATAGACACATGCGTGTCCCATGTTATAGAGACAGGTATACACATGCTTGTCCCATGTTATATAGACACAGATAGACACATGCATGTCCCATGTTATATAGATAGATACAGAGAGATACTTGTCAGAGAGAAGAGATGTCCCATGTTATAATTATAACTACAGAGAGACACATGTATCAGGAAAGATACAAATGGGTCCTATGTTACACAGAAAGACACATGTATCAGAGGAAAAGTACAATGGGTCCCATGTTATGTAGAAAGACACGTGTATCAGAGAAGAAATACAATGGGTCCCATGTTATCAGAGGAGAAATACAATGGCATGTTATAGAGATAGACACGCGGAGAGACACGTGTCAATGAGAAATACAATGGGTCCTATAGACACAGAGAGACACAACGTGTCAGAGAGATGTCCCATGTTACATAGGTAAACATTTACATAATGGTGACATTTGGTAAAGTGTTTTCCTGCACTATTTCCATATAAATAACAGTTTGTTACCCAGCAAACCTGCATGCAGCAGGTTGTGCATAAAAAAATTCTTAGGAGTTATGAGCTTTTGTCAGCCATTGTCAGCTCAAGAAAATGGGAGGTAAAAATCCTCAAAGGAAAAAGAATTACACAGATTTCTGATCAGGTGGTGGCTACGGGACTGTCTCCACTCCCTAACCACCCTCATATGATCAGAGAACCCGCTAAGGTGAACAAAACCACATTCTCCATCTTAAAAGCTATAAATATGAAGAGTTTGACCAAGTATTGAGTAGATTACCTTCCAAGTATAAAGGCATAGCTACTACCATAAGACTGGAAAAGTTCAGAACATGAAAAGTGAAATTATTGGTGAAAATGTCTGTTGTTTACAAACTAGCTAGCTGTATTATAACTACATACTTGATAACTGTGACATGACTATAGAATTTTCCTATATTTCTTTTTGGAAGGATCCTTTTACTTTCACTCTTTGAAGTCAGTGTTCTTGGCCCTTCTGCATTCACCCCTGCCATCCTACACGACCAACACAGCCAAGTTAGTAATTCGGAGGGAAATGGGGGGTCAAGGTTCAACTATCCGGTCAGAGCGATCTCATTCTGATTCCGCTGCACAATTGTAACGCCTCTTTCTTTGTGCCAGCTGGTGTGTGATTGTCCTGCTTCAAGCTGAGCCATGGAAGAAGTCGAGAGCACTATTCCTATTGCCAAGAAACCCTCGAAGAAGTCTAACAAGCACTACCACTTGGCCTTGTCTACTTCGAAATTAAGAACGTCTTCATCCCACAGCTCTCGTACTTTGCCACCATCCTTCACCAAAGTACAGGTACGTAGCTATCCGTGGGCCAACCTGGTCTCCCCTTCTGTCTTCCCTGCATGAAGTTATTAGCCCTGAAGCGTCGACTCTATTTGTAAACTGTAGCTAGGGCCAGGGGGCTGTGTGTTTAGCAGAAATAACAAACCCTGCTCCATCTTCGATGGTTCCTGAAATGCAAATTACATAAAAAGTAAAGATTCTCCATGGAATTGTATCTTAGGTAGGGATAGTTTTAAACTCCACATCCCTGAAGACACATCTGTCACACATTACAGCTTCATGAATAGAGGATGAATGCATCTTGTGTCCATGGTCAGTAATAAAAGTCTTTGTTAAAAAGGACATGTTGTTGTACTAGGAACAAGATTCAATACAATGGAATCCCCTCTGTTTCTGAATTCTTCAGTGAACCCCCCCAGAGTGTGTCAGGGATAGAGTGGTATTCTTAGGTGGTAACATAATGGTCTCTATGGAATATGAAAATTTATATTTGAAATTCCCTTCACAGGAATGTAGTTTTAATTGTTATTCTGCTGTGGGAGTGGGGCCTTATAATATTCCAACTGAGATAGAATACAGCAGAACCTTCAATAAAGAGGGCACTTTGAAATTCACCCACAAAGGGCACTTGTCCTATGTTCTGAACTAATTGCCCTCTCAAGGTCCTTTATACATAGAGAGGTTCCACTGTACTATCACCTCTGAATTAAGGACAACCTCTATCAGTTCCCAATGTGTCCTTTATAAAGAGGTTCCACTGTATTATCACCTCTGAATTAAGGACAACCTCTATCAGTTCCCAATGTGTCCTTTATAAAGAGGTTCCACTGTACTATCACCTCTGAATTAAGGACAACCTCTATCAGTTCCCAATGTGTCCTTTATAAAGAGGTTCCACTGTATTATCACCTCTGAATTAAGGACAACCTCTATCAGTTCCCAATGTGTCCTTTATAAAGAGGTTCCACTGTATTATCATTGACCCTATATTATAATCACAGAGTCCACCATCCGGTAAGACATCCTCTCGTAGCCAGGACCGGTTCTCAGGTTTGTGGGAATGGTATTACAATGAGGAGGAGGGTGGGGAGACGAGTGAAGAGGCGGGGGTCAGTGAGGATTCTTCACTCCTCAAGAATATTAGAGGTTTCCTGATGAAAAGAAGAAAATCTCCCCTGAAAGGGTGGCACAAGGTGAAATGTTGAAAAACTGTTAAATAGAACTAGTAAATTCTTTCTTTAGGTTACTTCATGTGATCAATTTATTATTTTACACAGCGCTATTTTGTCTTGGAGAAAGGGATCCTCTATTTCAGCAGAAGTTATGCCCAGATGGTGAAAGGTAAGCCCCTCCCACCAATAGCATAGCCACACCTTTCATTAATACTCTCTCTTAGGGAAAGTCAGTGGGACTTTGGATCTGGGATATGCCTTTATTCACTATGATGGAAGTTCAAGACGAATTGATGTTGATGGCGAAAACCATGTTCTCCATCTCAAGGTTTATATGCCAGTAGATGTAGGCACGTCAGCATAATTTGGGGCATAATGGGTGGAGTTTCAAAGCTGGCATAGTATTAGTGCAATTAGGTACAATGTTTTGATGGTCAATATCTGTGAAAAGATACTTTTCTCACTAGCAATTTTCCTCAGTAGCTTTCCAACAAGAACACTATCCATTTACTCTAGAAAGCTATTTAGAAGCTGTTATAATGTTACAGCAAGAAATATGAGCATAATGTGTGAGGTGATGGCTTAGAGTGCTATAACATGAAGTGTCAGAAAGAGTATCTGAGTGCTCTTACCTTGTTAATCAGTAGTCATTAGTAGTGGAACCAACTCCCTAGATGTTAATCGGTAGTTATTAGTGGAGAAACTGACTCCCTGGTAGTTATTAGTGATGGAACTGACTTCCTTGATGTTAATCAGTATTAAATTAGTGGCTGCATGATGTTAATCAGTATTTATTAGTGGTGGAACCCACTCCCTGGATGTTGATTAGTGGCGGAACTGACTTCCTGTATGTTATTGAACTTGATTTGGTTGTTGATTGAATGTTGTATGTGTACACACTGTAATCTGAGAGGATTTGAGTTAAACATAGGGCAAATCAGTATTAACTGTTCTCCCTCTCTCCTTCTTACCCCCTCTTCCTATTCTCCTCTCCTCCTATCCCAACCCTTTTCCCTTCCTTCTTCTCTCCTCCTACTCTCCTTCCTTTTCCTTCCCCCTCCTCTTTTCCCTTCCCCCTCCTCTTTTCCCTTCCCCCTCCTCTTTCCCCTTCCCCCTCCTCTTTCCCCTCCCCTTCCCCTTCCTCTTTCCCCTCCCCTCCCCCTCCCCTCCCATCTCCTCTTTTTGATGTCTAAGACTAAGAATGCTAGTCATTTTGCTGCATGGAGTTCATGCCTCGTTTCTCACGAGATGTATCGTAAGTCTCAGCTAGCCTCTGGCAAGTCTGATGAGAGTGGTATGGATGATGGTCAGGCACCCATGCATCATGGAGGAGTATCCTCAGTGGGAGTAGAGGAGTGGGTCAGCAAGACACATAAGACGATTGCTGGAATCAAGAAAGGTAAAAAAAATGTTGTTTTCTTGGCAGTGGTTGAATTTGGTCATTTAATTTGGTATGTGGTCTCTGTCTGGGGGATAGACTCAATTCCTTTTCCTTCTCATACAATCTGACCTTAAGAAAAATGGGAGAAAGTCTGGGACAATGTCTTAGAGATACTGATAGTTGACCTTTTTAGTGGGTGTTAACATTGAGTCCTTTCTTTATTCAGAGTACTACAAGGGACAGTAGACCTGATCCCAATGTGTCCTTTATTCAGAGGTTCCACTGTACTATATATCTGATCCCAATGTGTCCTTTATTCAGAGGTTCCACTGTACTACAAGGGACTGTAGACCTGATCCCAATGTGTCCTTTATTCAGAGATTCCACTGTACAATGTTGTTATCTATCTTGGTTCTCTGTGTTCAGACATGGAGATTATCCACGAGAGCCTTGAGGCCATGTCTATTTATGTTCGGTCTCCGAGGAACAATGGGAATCTCTTCCCATCTACCTCAGGTCAGAGTTCAAGCAGTGATAAAATAGTAAGTTTCTCTTTCCCAAGATGGAGTATTACAGTAAATCAGTGATTATCTGAGCCTATTTAAGTAGTCAGTGAGGGGTTAATCTCAATTGGCTCCTTAAGGGTTAAATTGGGGGAGGGTGTGTGTGTGAGGCAGAAGGAGGGGTGTGGTGGTAAAGTTCTAGAACAACAAACATGAGTGTGTATACTTAACCCCATCATTTCCTCTTTACTTGTTTGTTCACAGAGTGATGTCACTTCTGAAACTTCCTCCACTCACAGTGCTGGGAGTGACTCTACGAAGGGGGAAGGGTCTGGAGGTGTAGCTTCAAAAAAGAAGTTTATGAGCAGAAAGGGGAGAAAAGACAAGAAAAAAGATGCGAATACTAGTAGTAATGTAGGTAGCTCTAACAGAATATCCTAATACCAGTAATATAATATATGTCATTTAACCCTCTCCTACCAATACCAGTAATGTAATATGTCATTTAACCCTCTCCTACCAATACCAGTAATGTAATATGTCATTTAACCCTCTCCTACCATTACTAATAATGTAATTATGTCTTTTAAACCTCTCCTACCAGTACCAGTAATGTAATATAATTATGTCATTTAACCCTCTTTATGCTCTCACCTACCAATACCAGTAATTTATCTGTTTAACCCTCTCATAGCTCTCACCTGATCAGGGTCTAAGTACCTCAGTATATCAGACCTCTGATGAGTCTGTGGTAGCCCTACCCAACTCTGTTAGCGATAATGCTATCATCAGGGATGACTTTACTGCCATTGCTAAGCTAGGTAAGTTGGAATTTTGTAACTGATTCTTTTTCAAATTTGGAACCAATTTATTTGGTACCAATGTTTCTTTTTTGGAACCAAATGTCTTTCTGCAGTTTATGTTCAGTTCTGTGAAGTGATGGAACGGCTGGATAAGATGGATAGTGGATTACAGTCGGTATATTAATTCTCTTCACACATGTGTTCTTTAAAAGTCCATTTCTTAGTTCACTCCTCTTCCCCAACCCCCTCTTCATATCCTCTCCGTCTCTCTTTTCTGCCTCTTCCCCCTCCTCCCATCCCCTCTTCCTCTCCTTTCTGCCTCCTTCCCGTCCTCCCACCTCCATCCACATCCTCTCCACTCCACTCCCCTTCCTCCGCCCCCTCCTCCTCCCCTTCCTCCACCCCCTCCTCTTCCTTCATCTACCATCATCATCTATTCTACGACACACCCTCCCTCTCTCACAGGCTGTGGAAGAGACCACTTTACAGCGACTCAAGCAAGAAGCCATCATTTCCAATCAGCTTCAGCTCCTCCGTCAGACCATGGCGCAGAATACAGAGTTGCATGACAGGCTCACTCAGATCCAGGCCATAGCTACAGGCACAGAGTTTAAAGGTCATCTGAGCACTCCTGTGGGTGGTCCCACTCGTCGAACCCCGAACCAATCGTATCGAAAGGGAAGTAGCAGCATACCTCGTTATGATTCCTTCATATCCTTACATTCAACTCTTTCAGAGAAATTCTTCGATGCTTTGGATGAGGTATAATATGAAAACACTAGGACTCAACCCCCTGAAATGAGGATTACAGTGGAACTCCTCTATTCCAACACCCTGAAATGAGGACACCTCTGTATACAGTGGAACTCCTCTATTCCAACCCCCTGAAATGAGGACACCTCTGTATACAGTGGAATTCCTCTATTCCAACACCCTGAAATGAGGACACCTCTGTATACAGTGGAACTCCTCTATTCCAACACCCTGAAATGAGGACACCTCTGTATACAGTGGAACTCCTCTATTCTAACACCCTGAAATGAGGACACCTCTGTATACAGTGGAATTCCTCTATTCCAACACCCTGAAATGAGGACACCTCTGTATACAGTGGAACTCCTCTATTCCAACACCCTGAAATGAGGACACCTCTGTATACAGTGGAACTCCTCTATTCCAACTCCCTGAAATGAGGACACCTCTGTATACAGTGGAATTCCTCTATTCCAACACCCTGAAATGAGGACACCTCTGTATACAGTGGAACTCCTCTATTCCAACACCCTGAAATGAGGACGCCTCTGTATACAGTGGAACTCCTCTATTCCAACACCCTGAAATGAGGACACCTCTGTATACAGTGGAACTCCTCTATTCTAACACCCTGAAATGAGGACACCTCTGTATACAGTGGAACTCCACTCTGAAATGAGGACATCTCTGTATATAGTGGAATTCCTCTATTCCAACACCCTGAAATGAGGACACCTCTGTATACAGTGGAACTCCTCTATTCCAACACCCTGAAATGAGGACACCTCTGTATACAGTGGAACTCCTCTATTCCAACTCCCTGAAATGAGGACACCTCTGTATACAGTGGAATTCCTCTATTCCAACACCCTGAAATGAGGACACCTCTGTATACAGTGGAACTCCTCTATTCCAACACCCTGAAATGAGGACGCCTCTGTATACAGTGGAACTCCTCTATTCCAACACCCTGAAATGAGGACACCTCTGTATACAGTGGAACTCCTCTATTCTAACACCCTGAAATGAGGACACCTCTGTATACAGTGGAACTCCACTCTGAAATGAGGACATCTCTGTATATAGTGGAACTCCACCCACTTATTTATAACACTGTTCTCTTATGTTATTGTTAGGTTCGTGAACTCTCTAGCTCTGAGGATGAAGCAGAGAACACTGAGGATGAAGAAACTGGAGATGAATCTGATAATGAGATGTTTTCTTCTCTCACTCATGATGTTCTCACTCAAAATGCTCTCTCCTCTCTCACCAACATTTCACCCAGTACGCAAGTTCAGTTCCATCTTCTAGAAAACAAAGCACAACTGGGATGGAAGAACCAAAATGGGGGTGTGGTGGGGGAAGGAGATGGGGTTAGTTTAGAGGAGTATGTCAATAGAAGTTTCCTGACATTTCAGGGAGTTGGAATAGTGGAGTTCCACTTTATATAGAGGTGCCTTCATTTCAGGGGGTTAGAATAGAGAGATTCCAGGTGTCCTCATTTCAGGGGGTTGGGATAGTGGGATTAGAAAGGACAGATTCTTGGGATTGGAATACAATTTTGTGGTGTTGTAATAGAAAGGTCCAGAGAGTTTGAATAGAGGGATTTATGACATGGTAATGGTTCAAGAACTAATCTCAGGTAGTGATGACTTAGATATCTTTATACATGTATATTATATGTATATTACATGTATATTACGTGTATATTGTATTTAGATTCTAAACCTTCAGTTGTACTTGATACTCCAATCACTGAGGAGGAGGAGGAGGAGGAGAACCAACTCGATTTGTCATCACATGACACATCACCTGATCCAGGTTTACAGAGAGAACAGAAGGGTGTGGTTCGAAGAAGAAAGCTACCTGCTCCAATCGCAGACACGGCTGATTTCAGTCTCTGGAGCCTGTTACGAAAGAACATTGGTATGTGGTTTATATAGAACTTACAAGAGGTTCCTCTGAATATCTAATTCTCAGTACTTTTAACTGATTTAGTACAGATCTATTATATCTCTCATTTAAATGGTTTTTGTTTGTTTGTTTGTTTGTTTGTTTGTTTGTTTAACAGGAAAAGATTTGTCCAAAATCTCCATGCCAGTGAGTATGAATGAGCCGCTGAGTGCTCTTCAGCGACTCTGCGAAGAACTAGAATACAGTGAACTCTTAGATCAGGCTGTGACCTTTCAAGACCCGTTTGACCGCATGGTCCGGGTGGCATGTTTTGCCGTGTCCTCATATGCTCTGTCTTACCATCGGGCAGGGAGGAAGCCATTTAACCCCCTCCTGGGAGAGACATACGAGTTAATTAGAGAGGATAAAGGGTTTAAGTTTATAGCTGAACAGGTGAGCTAAGAAATATTTTCAGAAGCCAGAAGCATTCTGAAATTATTCCAATCTAATTAATGGTACTGTGTTGAAATTGAATTATTCTAAATAAATGATCTAATTAAGGGAATACTATGTCCGAAATTGAATTTTTCCAAATAAAATTAATAAATGGTACAAATCAAATCAAAATTTCTAATAGTAATCTCTAGATACAGCAAAATGAATTCTATTTTGTTATAGGTCAGTCATCACCCTCCTATAGCAGCCTGTCACTGTATCTCACCCAACTTTCAGTTTTGGCAAGGTCAGAGTCTAACATCTCTCTCTCTATATTATAGCTCTTGTGGTAGTCATGACACAATAGCAGTTTATTTTGAGATGTTAATTACTTTCAGAGCTTTCATGAATTTCTTCATCCAGACTGTGAAAAGAAAATTAACCACAATTAATAAGCCACACCCACTTGTTTCCTGTTTGGGTAGGCTGGGTTTATTAAGAAATCGAACCTCAAAAAAAAAGTTTTAGTTTAGTTAACTTTGAAAGTTTTATGAGTTGAAAATATGACACTAATGGAAGTTTTAGTTTATATTCATCACCTTCTTCACTCCACTGACTGTCACATTCTACCGCATTCCAGATGCTAGGATCAAGAGTAAATTCTGGGGGAAGTCAATGGAAGTTTTTCCCATTGGAATCACCAATGTCACGCTCCCTAAGTAAGTGTCCATGTCTGAGTATGTCCATGTCTGAGTAATCAGTGAGTATGTCCATGCCTGGGTGTGTCCTATTGTTGTTTAGTTAGTAGTTTTGGACTATTAGTTAGTTTTCAGTTAGTTATTGGAATCTTACAACATTTTAGTATAGTTTTAGTTAGTTACAAGAGCCTGGTATTTCTTTTAGTTTAGTTTTAGTTAGTTACAAGAGCCTGATATTTCGTTTTAGTTAGTTACAAGAGCCTGGTATTTCTTTTAGTTTAGTTTTAGTTAGTTACAAGAGCCTAGCGTTAGTTTAGTTCTAGTTAGTTACAAGACCATGGTAGCTATTTTGGGGCAATCAACTTATACAATCATAGTTTAAGTTAGTTGGAAATGTAATTTTTTGCTTCCATGGGATGAATGCTGCTTGTTAACTACAAACATTAATACAATAATTATCAGCTGGAGGTGTGTTCAACTAATATTAGATTCAACCTCTGCTCTCGTTAGTTTTAGTTTAGTTTTTGGTGCAATATGATGTAAATAGTTTAGTTATAGTTTTGGCAAGTAAGTGAACTACAGTTTAGTTTAGTTTTAGTAGTGAAGAAATTACTGAACTATTATCCATTTTAGTTTTAGTTTTAGTTAACTAATACAACAGTGGTGTGTCCATGCCTGGGTGTCTGCATGCCTGGGTGTGTCCATGTCTGGGTGTATCCATGCCTGGGCATGTAAGTGTGAATGTGAACTTTCCCTGGACTGCGTGTTTACGTTGTGTTCTGTTGTTTTTAATGTGGGCTGGGTTTCCAGATACAGGGGTAGGAGTGGCTGGGATTCCCTCCACCCTTTCTCCTCCCTACCAAAAAATCCTGAAGACCATATTACACTTTAAAAAGCCATTTACCTTATTTGTCTACATAATGCAAAAAATTCAGGGGGAATTAAGTATTTTAAATTAATTAATAAATAATTAATTATTAATTAATTAAATTTGTTTATTTATTTCATTTTTTTTATAGGTTTGGAGACCACTACGAGTGGAAAAAGGTCACCTCTTGTATTCACAATGTCCTGGGAGGTCAAAGATGGGTCGACCAATATGGTGAAATGACCATCACTAATAAAGACCTTTGTTCCTGCACTCTCACCTTTGTCAAGGTTGGTCGTGTGTGGTAAAGGGTCATCAAAACATATACACAGTTTGACTATGTTCACTAATATCAGGCTAGTTATTGGAGCTCTAAGAAGTATGTGGTGTATGGTGATGTGTACAACTCAGATGGGGCAAAGGTCAGACATGTCTTTGGGGCATGGAACAAGGCCATGTTCTGCGGAGAAGAGAATGGAGATCAAGTGGAATGTATCTGGAGGGCATGTAAGAACTATACTTCTGTTCAGGACATTGGGGGAGAAATTAGGGTC